>PVLA01000083.1:67042-667042 GCA_004027455.1 Hydrochoerus hydrochaeris | reverse complement strand
CATTTGGTCCAGAAGTAAAATTCTATTAGAAATTTTCAGAAGCTTTGATTTTGTATTGTTTGTCTAGCTTTGAGTATGGTCATTTATTTTTACAAGAACATGTTTTGAACAACTGAAATTTATTAATTATTTGAGGATTTTTGTTGAAAACAAACAAATTCCCTATGTATCTAAAGACCAGTAGAAATAATATAATAATATATAATACATTTTCAAACATTTCAGTAATCCATTTTAGCCATTGGGACTAAACTTTTTTATTCCTAAAAGGATATGTAAAGTTTTCCAGTAATCAATGTTAACATTTGTGAAAATTATGTTCAGGAAGTGAAATGATGCATTATATTTGTATATATAGGTAACTTTTGATCATGGGTACCATCCTCCAGAATTTTCTAAATTATAATGGTAATAGAAAGGTTTTCAAATATCCTGTTAAGCCATAAACTTTCATCATTGACAGATGTTTCTTCATGATCTAAATTTCAGATTTTCCATTGATTGAAGCCTTGTTGCATAATTTCTGAATTGATACTATCAACAAATGGAAAATGTCACTATAGTTGAATCTTTACATAGTAGCTCAAATCATCTCTCTATAAAAATGCTATAGTTTATGTCTCTTATCACTCCAAGATAAACTGTCTTACTGGTACTCTACATCTAATATTTCTAAATGTTCCTGCATGCAAAGCCAATCCTTGTTTTCCATTGTTCCAATACACAGCAATTTGCGTGACAATGATGTGGTGGTTGATTTTATTTGCCATCGTGATTATACTAATGGGTGCCAAGATAGCTCAGGTGGTATTATTTTGGGGCTGTGTCTGCCAGGATATTTCTAAAAAAGAATAGCAGTTGAATCAATAGACTGAGTAAAGAAGATCCATCCTCAACTATGTACATCTGAACAGTGAGAGCAGAGAGAATTCTCTCTCTCCTTCTCTCTCTCCTCTCTCTCCCTCCTCCTTCCTCCTCCTCCTCCTTCTTCTTTTCTCTCTCTCTCTCTCTCTCTCTCTCTCTCTCTCTCTCTCTCTCTCTCTCTCTCTCTCTCTCTCTCACTCTCCAATCCCTTCTCATAACTGGGCTTTCAGTTCTAAGTAAATTACAATGTTGCTTTTCTGGTTTTCCAGGTTACAGCCTGTGGGTCTTCTTGGCCTCCGTGATCATGTCAGCCAATTCTTTATGGTCATTATGTGCACATATTTTTCCTATTGTTTCTTACCATTTTTCTAGAGAACCCAGACATTTAGGCATGGTTTACTCTAAGGCCTCTATCATGGTAATTATCATGATATATTAATTACAAGTAAGTTCATCAAGAGGAAACTTCAATGCTGTTGCTCTTTGGACCACAGAAATAATGAATGTACATCATAAACAAGGATAATGCCTACTTCTTGAAAGTACTCTGTCTTAGTAATTGCACACCTGTTATTCAGCTAACACACAGGAAGCAAGGTGTTGTAGGCAGGGTTTGTGCAGAGAACAATTAGAGTCTGGTCATGGAGTTCATAATATTATTTTTATGATGGTCAGCCAGAGTTACCACAAGAAAGTTCAGGAAATCTATATATAACACCAAAGACATAGAATATTTAGCCAAGGGCCTGAATCCCACAGCAATGTCCCACATGAGTCCAGATAAAGACCCAGAGCTCATGACAATGCCTCCCACGAGTCCAACTAGAGGTCTAGAGCCCTCGAGAAGTCCTCGCACCAGTCTTTTTTATGGATCCACACTGGGAAGGCCCAAAGGTCAGCGGTGGAAGATAGAAAGCCTATGCCAGCAGGGTGAAGGAGCTGCGTTGGTAGATTGAGGGTTTTATGCTGGAGCTGAGAAGTCACACTCACAACAAAGACCAGGGCTGTCCTGAAAAGCACCACATTCATCCTCAGTGACACGGAGGCCCGGAGCTCCTCCAAAGATAAGCACAACTGAATACATTCCAGGAAGCCAGCATGAGAAGTTCCTCCTCCTGGAGAGCAAACATCTCTTCCCCTCCGAAGCCAGGAAGCGATGACCGATGTAAGGACCAGAGTGTCTCCGAGAGAACCAACAGCTCAAACAGCAACTCAGGAGAACCCACAATGCCTCAATCCCTCAACACCATTATGCCTAGCTTCTCCTTCTCCATGTCTCTATGCTGGCAACTTTCCTCAGGTGAAACCTCTACACGCAATACCCTTCTGATTTAATTTAGCTGGCGTTAAGTTGATCACCAGTTTCTAATCCATAACACAAGGGGTATTTGTATTGACTCCTTCTGTAGTGATAAACCCATTTACTATTTTTCAAAAGTGGATAATTGAGAAAATTGATCAACAAACGTCAAAGATCAATAAAGAAAGGAAAAGCACTGATGCTGGTGGTGCACGAATGGAGTTTTAGAGGCGTTTTCTGTGTGACCGCTCATACTGGCAAGCCCTGAGAGCTGCTGGATACTAAGAGTTTAGTCATGATGAATTCATTGATGTACATGAGGAGATGGTTGTGATAATGTGATGATATTGCAGATGAAGTAATACTTCAAATTTAGCATTACTAGAATTCTAAGAGATAATTAATTGAATAAAAGCACATAAAGAGATCCAGGAATGGTGGTACCGCCAGTAATTGCAGTGCTTGGAGGCTGAAGCAGTAGGATCACAATGAATTCAAGGCCAATTTGGATGGCATAGCATGCTTAAGGCCAGGGTGAGCTATCAAACAGACAGACAGACAGACAGACAGACAGACAGACACACACACACACACACACACACACACACATTGCTGGATATTGAAACAGAAAAGAATTTTGCAATTTACAGACAGAAAAGATGCTGTCTTTCTGTTAGAGCATGTAATGAGAAGAAGAGCAAGTATGGGCTGTGCAATCTATTCTTGATATTTTTTTTAAACAAATACTTTGAGTCTAAGTATTTCTGATATTTTAAAGTATAATGTCCTAAGTAGATATCATGATATTTTAATATTGTTTTAAAATATTTCTGACTCTTTATAACAGTGGGAATTTTTCACGTTTGGACTAGTTTCTAAAGGTTACAGAACCATCATAATGTCTTCCATTAAGACCTCTGCACAATTTTTGCTTTCACAGTCATTTGTCTAGTTCTGTATAATCCTACAAAGAGAAGACTGCCTACGTCTGTTTCAAATTGAACTGGACCTGGTGTATAATGTTAAAAAAATCAACAGAAACTCTAGTAGTGAATTACTACATATTCTGGAGATAGAAAGAGTGTAGAATTTCTTATTCTACATAATCTTTTGGCTGATTTCTGTAGGACATCCAACTCTTCCATGCCCCATTAACTGAAAGAATTATTATGCCTTTAGAGGCATAGAAAATTTTTAAAAATAAATAAGCAGGTAAATGTCTAAAGCATGATAATTTTAATAGCAGTTGCATTCTGAGGCTCAGGGTTCCAAGGACCAGAATTCAACAATAATCGTGGAGGTGCAGGTGACACTTAGGCATAATGATTTCCTTTCCCTTTGGATGGATACCCAGAAGGAGCATGACTGGGTAGTTTTAAAGTTTTTAGGAAATTTCACACTGTTATGTATCAGGGCTGTGCTAATTTATATATCAACAAATAGTTTGGATGAGTTTTCTTTTCTCCACATTTTTCCAGTACTTGTTATCTTTAGTCTTTTAATATAGCTATTCTTATTGAAATCAGGTAATACTTGGTTTTGATTTATATTCCCTGATTTTTGGTGATGATGAATATTTGTTGGCCATTTACTTTTCTTCTTTGGAGAAATGTTTGTTCAGATCTATTTCTTACATTTTATTTGGGCTATTTTGTTTGTATACTATTGAACTTTTGAAATTTCTTGCATATGCTGGGTTTTAAACCCCTTGTCAGATGTAGTTTGCAAATATTTTCTCCTATTCTGTAGGCTGTGTCTTTGAGCTAGTGACTCTTTTCTTTGTTATAAATGTTCTTAGTTTTATTGAGTCACATTTTTCTATTTTTATTTTTGTTACTACTTTTGAGGTTTTGTCCAAAAAGTGGTCAATATCCTGAAGCATTTTGTTTTATTTTTCTAGCATTTTCTTATATTTAAGTCTTTAATTCATTTTGAGTTACTTTTTGTAACTGATGATGTAACTGATGTAACTGATGATACGAATTAAATTTTATTCTTCTGCTTATTGACATTCAAATTTTTATTGAAAAATCAAATGCAAATTCATAGCATCTTTGCTAAAAATCAGTTCACTTCAGATGAATGAATTTTTTCTTCTCTCCATTCTGTCCCATTTTCTAAGTATCTGTTTTTGCCTATATCACATAAATTTTATTACTGCACATTTGTAGTGTACTTGGAGTCAGTCAGTTACTATTGTATTCTTTTTTATCGAGATGGCTTTTATGTCTTAAAATAAATTTTAGGGTATTTTTTTTCTCATTTTGGAAAACTGTTATTGATATTTTGATAGGGAAAGCACTGAATTTGTAGATCACTTTGAGCATATGAACATTTTAACAATATTTATTCTTCCTGTCCATGAACAAGTCTTTTGAGTTTAGTGTAGCACAATGCATAATACCAAGAAAAAGAAACAAAGGAGATACCTACCCATCAATGGATGGACAAAGAAAATGTAAACAATGGCATATTAGCCATGCACGAATTAATGAAATCCTGTCATTTAGAGCTCTATGCATGGAGCTGCTGTTCATCATTTTAAGTGATATAATATAGAAACAGACAAGTGGTGCTTTAAATTTCACTCACATGTGAAATTTAAAATTGTCACGTAACAGCAGTTGAGAAGAATGATGGTTTTCAGAGGCAAAGAGAGTAAAAATAAGGAAAGAATGGGGAAACACTCGTGGCCTTATACTATGTTACAGTTTGACAGTAGTGAGATGTTCTGAGGTACTTTTGCACAGTACGATGAATACGAATATTAATAGTGCACTGTGTATTTCACAAAGCTAGAAGAAATAATTTTGAGCATTTTCAAAACAAGGAGATGTTGAATATTTGATGACAAACTATGTTTTTCTGATATAAATATAATGCGTGCATTAAAATATCACAGGGTAACATATCATTAAATGCAGTCATGTTTTTATGTATCAGTTGAAAGTAAAGTCAATAACTAAACAACTAGAAGTTGGGTGTGTAAACTTTCATCTCACTTTATGTATTCCACCATTGCTTGTAATGGTCTTTTTCCTGTCTCACATTTCTTGCTTTTCTTCTTCCTCCCTTATTTCATCTCATTACTAACAAGTCTTAAAAGATATTCTTTATTATTATTATTTATCATATATTGTAGTTAACAAAATTTTCACTTTGATTTGATATCTGTCTTTGCACTATATCCTATCTTGTTTCCATAGTCAAAAATCAGTCTAAATCCACCATTTCTTATTTTCTCTGACTCTCCGTGTCTCTTTGTCTCCTTCTCTCTCTGGCACACACAGGCCCCCACCAAACCAAAACAAAATAAACAGCTTATTTGAATGAATGTTTTTTCCTTATATCTCTCAATTGATTTTTTCCACTATGCTTCCATGGTACTAGAATTACGTACATTAAATAAAATTCATTTCCCTGTATTAAGTCTTCAGTATTGAAACAATTCCCTTGATCCATGTGCAAGGAAGATTTTAATTGCCTGCATCAATCTGGATCCAGTTCATCGCAATCTTCAAATCCTACAAATATAATTGGCTTTTGGAAACACACACAGTACCACCCTCTAAAACAAATTAATTTGCATTTTTGCAAATGGTTATATTTTTAATTTGTTAATTGAAAGGGCTACAGAAATGAGAATATATACACATCAAAAATTGATTGTAAGTACCATTTAAACATGTAAAATATTATAATATATGGCTATATATTCTGGAAAAAATACAGAATTCATGCTAGGAAAAGTTTAAGGGGAAGACACCTATATAATAAAATGGAAAAAGAACAGAAGTTAGTGCAGGAATATTTGCATTTTCTACATTGGCTGAAATGACTCTGAGCCTGTCTTTATCTGAGAAATGAAAACACTTACTTTGGTATATAATATGGCTTTGATTTTCAAACATAGTTCATATAGTTCTTTGAACCAATTTAATCATGAAGGTGACCTTTTATTCCTAGACTTCCACATACTACTGGAAGCACTGAGTACTTTGGAAATGCACCTCAAATAAAATCTGAGTCAAAATTATAAAGCAAAATATGTCTGCTTCATTTTCTCCTTTTAATGCAGTCTGTAAAAGGAACTGCTTTTAGTCTAACCATCATTTTTAGGTTGCATTCTATTAGAGGAAATTGGGCTAAAATTGATCTGTGTAGTGAAATTTATCATTACACAAGGAAAGTGGACAATGAAATGTGATTAGGCTACATGTGCCCATCATTGCCTTTTTGAAGAGCAACCCTTGAACAGAAGAGCCTGAATTCAATGAATCAATAATAGTAAAAGCAAAATTGGAGGGCTGTCAAATCAACTTAATTCCTTTCTTCTGGTCAAGTGGCATCCAATCACCTAAAGCACAATGCTAATAATCAAATTAGATTGCTTTTGACTCCTTTTACCCAGAGCCAAAACACACATCTCATTGTAACATTTTTTATACACTAAACTTTAAAAAGCTACTAACACACCAATATATACAAGAAGAAAATGTTTGTTGCATTCTCAGGATATGGCAGAGGGAAAAAATTACTTTTGATGATGCTCTTAAACTAAATAGAACAATTAAAATAATAGGTTTCATTCATCTATTCAACAAATATCTCAAATCTAAATAACTTTACAAGCATCAGCATATTAATATGATTTATCCCTTTCAATGGTATTCTTTTTGCAAAAAAGCAGGCATTTTTCACAACGCTGTTATGGAAGATCTAAATATTCTATTCATTCAGTCAGATCACATGCTTTGCCACCTGGCCTGTAGGTATATTTCTTGCAAGTTCCATTAGCAATTGAAAACTCAGTTCTTATTATACCACATAATAATTTCCTGTGTACAACAATTTAGAGGAATTATGACTCAATGTTCTTTCAAATGTATATTTGTGACACAGTAATATTGATTGATTGAGTTAATGAATATGGAAAGATAATATTGAAGGTATTGCAGTCTAAATTGTGAGATTGAGTAGGTTAGAGATAAGATTGGCTTTTAAAAACAAAGGAAATTATTGCTAATGTCTTCGCTAAGGGAGAAGAAGTTTTTCTTTCAAAGTACTATGGAAGCTACAGAGAGAGATTTGGTGCTTTATTCTATCACATTTTCTTGTAATAACACTTCATTGATGAACATGGTCAATAAGGCATCAGTGGAAAGAGTCTCTAATGTAGATACTGGCCAGAGATGGGCATGGAAATGAGTGACACATTGTCAAAGGAGCTCACAACTGGCTGGGGTCCAACCTGCATTCAGAAGGTGTTCCTGTGAATAGCAGCAAAAAGAGATGGATGCACAATTCCAAGTTTTCTTTCCCAGTAAATACTATATACTTGTAGTGCTATGGACTACAGTCAGCAATTTACAAGGAATTTAGACTGAAGAAAGGAAATCTGTGGCAAAGTGGGCAGGTGAAGAAAGACGGTGAAAAATGAAGTGACGTAGGCAAGAAGTGAGCGTTGGGACATGCACGTGGATAATATAAGTTTATGAAATGTCATAAAGCCAAATAGATTCTCAGGTAAAAATTAATGCCAAGAAAGCAATGCGAATGAATATAAGAAAAGGGAAGGAATTCTACAGGCAAAGGTAAAATGGGAAAAAGAATAGGCATGGGACAAGGACGTTTTGGGAAAAAAACAGTGACGCTGGGAAGGGAAGGGTCTGGGGACAGGGCATCCTTCCTTAAGAACAGCTTCTTTGTTGAAAGCATTACTATAGCATCTGACCCTGGAACTGAGCAAGTGCCTGAGGTCCAGGTCATTTTTGCTATTCTTCCTGCTTTTATTCTCCCCAGATGTGACCTATTCTAAAGTGACGTGAGGCCCAGCGTACCATTTACCGAGCTCCATCTCTCAAGAGGAGGCACTAACTTAGCAGCAATATCCACAGGTTTGACAGAGCAAGGAACAGTAGAACTCAGCTCATCTCCAAATCATATAAAACAATTAAAGTGGAAACAGATGCGAGGATGTCAGTGCTAGTTACAAAGTCACCGAACATGAGCAGTGGCATTAGGAAGTGATCAGCACAACCCTGGAAAGTCTGGCCTTTTAAAAAACATCAATGGTTCAGGGCTATAAAATGCTGTGCATTGTGTCGATGGATATGTGCTTTTCAAAGAAACCTAAAAGCGTATTTAAACATTTGCAGATGGAGCAGATGGGACCAGAAAAAGAAAATTACATTATTCAGATTACACTGTCTGAAAGTCTGGGCAGGACTAAAACAAAGGCATGGGTTAGGAGGGGATTTACTATCAGTATGTGATCTTTCATACAGATATGCACACATCTGCATGGATAGAGACCAAAAGGAATCTGGCTCTCACAAACTCCAAATAAAAGAGAAAAGGTCTTGATGTGGTGAAGGCATGGAAAGCACTGATACGGTGGGGAAAATTCCCTTCCCATAAACTAAGTCATTAACAGAAGATAACAAGTATACAGCGCTTCCCACAATTGAAAAAATTCACCCATGCAAATTCTGTTTACTTAATGAGATCAGGATACACTGCAGATCCCATCAGCAGTTAGATAAAAAGAACCATAGTTAGCAAGGCTAAGAAGTCTAAAAAGATCACAATACATTAACTAAGATTAATCTCACAACCAATAATGTCTGTATACTTTGTTTCAGTATGGCTCAAATGGAAGGCCTAGAAAATGAATACCTAGGGAATTTAAATTATAAAAATAGTTGTAATTTAGACCCAGAAATACGTCCCTAGGAAACTTAATTTAAAAATATACTTGTAGATTAGACCCAGAATCATGTCCCTGGGAGCCTTATTTCTATAATATACACAAATGAGAAAGAAATGGAAAATTCATACTTATTTTCTAGATTAGCTTAAAAACTATGCATCAAAGCAGTTACATGTAGCAGTTCCCCACAAGGAACATAAACATTATGTAATACAACATCTACTAATAAAAAACTAACATACTTCTAAGTATTAAAAGTTATGGAAACATGAAATTGACTTTATAGTTATAGCAAGTGCAACATATTAATGATTTCTTTTTAAAAATATATTGATAGCTCAAAAGTAATGCTTTCTTGTGGGGGTTATAAAATCTATATCTTACTAAAGGATAAATAAATGATTTTCTACTGTTAAATGTGGGAGTAACACTTCAGATAGGTCTTGGAAATGTCATACATCTGGACAGATCACAAAGCACAGATTTAATGATGCAGTGCACTTGCATGTACTATCCCAAACAGGGTTCAAAATGGTTGGTATTTTAAGGAAAAATATCAACCAGTACAAGTGCTGGTTTCAGGTCTCATAGACTTAGCTCCTAAGAGCCGAATGTGCACATCTGTTTCCATCTCTTTGTATCCTGAGCACAGTGGTTTGAATTTGGTCATTGTAAGAAGCTACACAAGAAGATTCCTTCTCCTCCCATTTCTAGAAAGCTGGTTATTAAACATTTACCAACACACTGTGGTCACCATCCTTGCTCTACATTATGTGATCTTTTTGAACATTAGCAAAGAGGGTCATGAACACTTTGCAGGGACCCTGTTGGTGAAGCTTCATATTGGTGGCCGCGTCAGTGGTGCTGCATGTCTCTTCTGCCTCTTCAGTCCCTGGGAAGTTCAGGACTCACTCCACGCGCAGTGCCACAGGCTCACATGGGCGGCGGCAAAGCTGGTAACAAGGAAGAGCAGAGCTTCCACAGGCGTTCATTACTTCATTTTTTAAAAAAAAATTTGTTCAAATTCTGTTTTGTAAATCATTTCAAAGTACATTCAATGGTTCCTTTTTGTCCTTTGTAGCTGCTTATATTTCTATTGTGGTGGTTATTTGCTTATTCTCATCAAGATTACTCATGGAAAGTACCATTTTGTAGTTAGAAAGGGTTGAATAACAGTACTGCCATGCAGTTTGAATTAAAACACTGGTTTAATATTTTTACTCACTATTATAATGTGATGTTTTGAGATTTTATTCATTGTTTGACTCACTACTTACACAAAAGCTCACGTATGAATAGTAATTACATCATACCTGAGTGAGAATCAGAAAAGATTAAACAAAGAAGTTTTCAAGTAAAACATTATCATATTTTATAATACTTTTATTATTTTATTCATTTCAATATTTTTGAGATTCTGACTATTACAAATGCTACAAATAGTGTGTTTATGACATTTGTATGGGAAACTGAAGTGTGCAGTGTATTTATTCTAATAGACATATAACATTAAATTATAAATTTCTAGCTCTAACTCAAATTCTACATAAAATAGATAAATAACTGATTTTACATAAAATTTCATTATATTCTTGAAATTAGCATATCATTGATAGGTATCAATATCTTAACTGAGCAACATTGTTCTACAATTAGCAAATCTTGTAATTATAGTTTTGCTTTCACTATATACCTTTTTTGGCTATATGTATTTTATCAAAATAAGCAGGACAAAATATCTAGGGGCCAACAGGGAAAATTGTTTCACACATCTAGATATCAAATAACAAGCATCATCCCTGCAGAAAAGCATGAAATACATGAAAAGCAATAAGAATTGTGAATTCTTCCTTGTGACAATTGGAAATGGGCCCAAAGTGGAAAGTGACAAGTTATGCTCTTGAATTAGTTGTTAACAAATCAATAGGTGTAAATTGCAACCAGCAAAGTTGATTTTAATTGGAAGATCACTATCATAACTCTGAGACTCACATCATAACATAACATAGATACAGAGTAACAAATTAAACAAAACAAATAGAATATGAAGGCTCAATTTATTTAAGATCTCTATGAAGGTGTCCAAACTAACTGACTCAGTTGAGAGCAGGTGTCAGTGATTTCTAATGACTTATGAAAGATAGAGATCAATTTAAATTTCTGTCTTGTTAGAAAGTGTCTAGGGGTAACTGGTATGAAAAAGGGAGAGGCAGGCATAAATACATGTTGCCTCTTCATTGATTACTAAGGTTTATAATAAAGAATGATTTAGATAAAATATTCATTTCAAGTATTATGATTGAGGGGACTTTGGTTATTATTTCTCCAAGGTTGTTAAAGTCTGTGTTACACTGCAAAATCAAGACTTTGGATCAGAATCAAAGACATGAAAAACCAGCTGTGAGTAATTTTACAAGACAACAGTAAGAAGAAAAAAAAAGGTGAGAAATTTCAATTTACCAATTAGTGAGGCATACAACTGTGATTCCCGAATTCTCACTCATGAACCAACTAGGCAGTAGAAAGTTATAAATATATGGAAAACATGAAATTATTGAAAGATATTAACAAATCAAATGTTACTTCCTACCTGCATGTCTATCTCGCCTGTAAATGCAGTATAGATAGTGATTATCCACTTGGACCAAAGCCAAACTACCTGGATTCTAATCCCACATTTTAGCTAGGGAACCTGCCCAAATTATGGGAGATTTCTGGCTTCAGTTCCTTTGTCTATAAAATGAAAGAATGAATTGTCCTGTGTATTAGATCTCTTGCTAATGAGACACAATCCTCAACACACACAATTTAAAGAAGAACAGGTTCAATTTGGCTTACGTTTTAAGAGGATTCAGTCCATGTTCAACTTCCACCATAGTGCCAAAGCATCATCATGGTGGAAGGGCTTTCAGAATAAAGATGTTTAGTCTTGGCAGGTAGGAAGCATAATAGAAGAGAGTCAGAGAGGAAAGGGCGAGGTACTAGACACAGATCCTAAGGTCACAATTCTATGACCCATCCTGAACCACACAAAATTATGCTGCACTAATTCCCTGGGTTAATTCCTGAGACAATCAAGTTAATCCTCCACCATACCACCACAACACCCTTCTACATTTTTGTGAGGGCTAAATTAATTAAAATACTACCATATTTCAAAGTAGTATTTGATACATAGTAAATCTTAAGAAGTGTTTGCCATTGATATATTTACAGGATAATTAACTGTGTGCAACAGTAAAACACAATGCAAAGTAATAATAAGAATATAATTTAAAAATAAGATGCAAACTTTAAAAGCATTAATATATGTACAGTTGCCCCTTCGCATTATGAATCCTATTTATCAGTAGATACTAATGCTACAATAGTCTTTGAGAGGAAGTCACACCTGTATTCTTTTCAAATTAAAAAAGAATTTTAAAAGTAGTTAAAAATATTAATTCAACTAATTATGAAAATAGTCTACTAAAAACACACAAACAACTTTGATCAGTTTTCTGCCAGAGCTGCCAGATCAGCATACAAAAGGAGCTTGGGGTCTTTCCGTCTCTGAGAGCCAGGCTGATAATTATTTATATCCTATGCATTTTATGTAGTCATTAATGCTAGGATGACCCAAAGAGATGGACAACATTGTCACAGATATTTGGGGACTTGTAACTTGTGAAAGAGCTAAATGTTAGTGTCTGGTTTTTTTCATAAGGTATTTCACTTGCACACATTTATAAAACAAACATAAAACAAGATAAAACTAAGAAAATCTTATAGTAACTATGAAAGTTCAATGCTGGCAATGCTGATATTAAGACAGGAGGAAAGCATGCCTTATTTAGCTTCATAAAAGGCATTTTCCATAGTGTTGTATATATTGCATATATTCAAAGCTTACTTAATGTTTATTGAGTGGATAATAGTAAATTGGAAAATGAAATAGCTAAAAGATACTGTTTTACTAGCAGAAACATTTTATCTAAGAATTTCATTACTTAAACACATGGCAAAAATGTTTCTAAAAACACTTGTGTTGCTACATGAAAATATTGGATTAGGTTTGGTTGTTGAGACACTTTGTGCTTCTTTCTTGTTGGTAAGGTAAGCAATAAAGCTTCTCTTGTATCCTAAGATAGAGTTGGCCTTGTTTTTTTTAAATCGGGATTTTACTATAGCAGTTACTGACTAGCTAATTAGCTTGGCAGAGTTTCAAGCTATTGAATCATAGGAAGTGATAGACTACAACAAAGGCATCTTTGGGCAAGAATAACTATAACTCATTCTTTTCTAGGATGCCTTCTTGCAGAAAAGATTTTTAGCAGCTTTTTGATCTCTGGCACCGCTATGGAATGAAGAAAATTCCCACTTAATTCATTAGAGTAACATTCAGTACTGTGAAGAGTCCTCGATATATAAGTAATGCACCAGGGCAAGCTCCTGTGTGCTGTCTTGTCTTTCTCTTCCAATAAACATTTTGGAAAGTTTAGCACACAAACAAATTGCATTCACTCATGGAAATAGAGAAAACTGGAGAGCCTTTCATAATACTCCCTTTGATGGTTAATTTTAAGTGTTAACTGGACATAGCCAGATATTTGTTAAAACATCATTTCTGGGTATGTCTGAAGGTATTTCTAAAAGACATTGGGATTTGAGTCAGTGGACTGCAAATCTGCTCTCATCAAATGTGAGTGGGCTCCATTTGATGAACTGAGGGCACAAAAGAAGGCAGAGGAAAGGCAAATTTCTCTCTTTTCTTCGCAGGAACACTCACACCATTTTCCTGCTCAGGACCTCCAGGCTTTGTGCTCAGGGATTTACACCTATGGCTCAAAGCTTCTCAGAAATGTGGACTTGCACTGAGAGTTGCATCTCCAGTCCCCGTCTTTCTCTGGCTTATAGAGGAGAGATCATAGGATTCATCTGAATCCATAATTTTGCTAACCAAGTCCCATAATAAATAAATAATAAATAAATCCCCTCTCAGATGCTAATGAATGTGTAGGTGTGGGTGTGTCTGTGGGTGTGTATATGGATTCTGATTCTCCAGAGATCTCTGAATAATCTATTCTTCTATCAGACAGAATGCCTAAAAGTTACATAAATAAACCAAAAATGATTCAAATTTACATATTGCAGAAAACTCATACTAGTACTTTTTACAGTTAAAATTTGGAGGCTTAACCAGAATTTTACAGATTCATTTTAAAAACACTACTTCTCAGATCTCTTAACTGCAGAAATAGAAGCCCCTTGTTAAGCATATTTAATGTCCAATCTTCCTGATAGAAGAATTTATAACTTACAATTAGAAAACTGAACGTTCAGAAGCCCTGCAAATCTTATACTATTCCTCATGCTGAATTTCTCAGTTAGGAATGGGAGGTCTATGAGGAACAGAAGTCATTCTACTGTGGAAGTGGAATAGACTTATACCATCTGTGAGGGTCTACAGTCTAAACTTCGCAAGGTTTGTGCCTCTGCCCCCAGGTTTCACATATATTTACCAACCTGGTAGAAGCATGGTGATGCTTTTTCCTTGTGTTTCAAACCTTAATAAACCAAATATGAACATATTAGACTAGTTACAGAGGAATGAGAGATTCCTTATGTGTTAATCCCAGGAATTTCCTTGGAAATTATTATGGTCATGACTAGCAATAATTTGAAAGCTCAAAGCTCCAATTGGTTTCTCTTCCTTGGTCACTCAGCAAGAGTAGCCATCTAGTTTTTCAAACCCTTTAATTTTGGTCAATGGGAAACTCATCTAACTTCTCTTCTGGGCTGATTTCTTTGTATCTCTCTTTTGTTCCCAACTGAACACCTTTTTCTTTCCCAACTTTTAAATTCTATTTCATGAGACAAAATTTAAAAACCTCATCTCCAACCTCAAATGGGTTTTGTCAAATTTCCCATATTACCTTTATGACTCATATATACATTACTTGGTTCTTCTCTGATGACATCACTTTCCACTGGTACTTCTCATTCCTGGAATCTTCATATCCAAAATTGGGAAGTTGGACAGCTTCCTTTATTATATGTATTATCCGGCCATGTTTCTTCTAATTATTTCATCATTCTCATTTTGGAACTTCTTAGGCACATTATTCACAGCCTCTTCCGCCTTTGTTCCTGATACTGACCTAAAGTTATCCTGCTCTCTCTCTTTATTAATCCCATAATCTCTAGAGATATTTCCTCTTTTTCATTTGTCCACTTCTACATCCCCATCTTGGATCATACCAACATTATCTTTAAGTGCTCTACATTTGAACTGGTACTTTTACATTTGTTCTCTCACCAATGACAATTTTTGTTCTAATTTATTATCCCTCTTTGCCAGTACTCCTTTCTTAAAAATCATTAATATCTTCTATTGTATTGCTCATTTATTACCCTTCTCATTTTCTACCTATTCTTGTTCTACTTCCAGTTAAATTATACCCTTAATTGCCTTATTTAATTTCTTTAATTCAGTCAATTTCCTTTTCCTATAATTACAACTACATGGGAAAACTTAATACTAAATAAATCTAATTTCACAACTATACCTACAGATCAAAGCCACTATTAATTAGTCACTTGCTATACTATATTTATTCAGCTCTTCTAATGGCAGAAACCAATAATGCACTAGGAATAAATTGGGAACTAATCAATCATGTGTTCTGCTGACTACCTCTTTGAATATACAGGGAAATACAGGTGTTGAATTAAATAACACAAATAAGTATAAAATATACATAAAACTATCTTGATCTGTTTATGCTGTTATAACATATTTGTCTGGAAAATTTATGAACAACATCATTTTTAATTCATAATTCTAAAGCCTGAGACACTTAAAGTAAAATTGCCAGTAGGATCTTTGTCTGATCATAGGGCTCCATTCTGCTTCCAAATGCCTAGATGATGCAGCTTTTGGAGAAGAGCTATCACAAGAGGCAGGATAAATAAAACCACTTCCTTAAACCCTTTTATAAGGGCATCTGAGTACATCCAGAGAGTCTCTGCAGTCCTATCTTAATCACTGCTTAATACTATTACATGGTGATTAAGTTTCAAAATATCCATTTGAGGGGGTGTAATGAGATCATAGCAAGGCCAAACTATGGTGTGTTAGTAAGTTTTATCATTGTTAAGACATAATATCTGATACCCATAATTTAAAGAAGGGGCAGTTTATTTGGCTTATACTTTCCAATGGGCTCAGTCCATTGTAGGCTGGCTTCAAGATAAAAACAGCATGGTAAAAGGACATAGTCAAGGACATTTTCTGAACCCATGGCACCCAGGGAGAAAGCATGTCTTTTTCTCTTTTGCTGTTCATGCTTGCTGTTTGTGGCAACCATGAACCATTGCCCCTCAGCCATATCATTTTGCCTTGGTGCCAACTGAGTAGGGACTGAAACCTCCAACATGTAAGAAACAAAGCTTCCCTTCCTTAACTTCGGGTGTCAGGTATTTTGTCCCAACAATGAGAAAGAAGAGTACTAAGATATCTCCTAGACATCGAAGACATTTCTGAAGAAGAGACTTTCCTTAGAAAGGCCTAGATACTAGCGATATAGCTACCTATTACAAAAAGTTTAAAAGGATATATATAGAAAACAAAATAACAGTCTTAAAATAGAAAATGATTAGACCACAAGCAAATTGCAATCTCAGATCTCCAGCCCACCCAGAACAAGTTCAGGAGACATAGAGATAGAAGAAAATGGAAGACACCTGAAGTTTCATCAATAAAAGCTGAAGCAATCCAAGTGAAGGAACAAATCCATAAGGCTACAGAGAAAAATGGATCAGAAATAATCTCTCAGGTAAATAAAATAAATGACAATAATAATAAAGGAATTGATTTAAACTAGACACAGATTTTAAAAAATACGGGAGTAGAGGAAAATGTTGGAAACTTTAATGAACAATACAGAAAGAAATAGAATGTATGAAACAGATTCAAATGGTTATCTAGGAAGTTAAAAATTCCATGAAGAGCTGACAAAACTGCTTGAACAAACCTGGAGACTGACTTTCATACCTTGAAGTCAGGATCATGGCTAATAATCACAAAAACACAGATCTCTTAAAAATGACAAAGGATCAGAAAATCAAAATTTAACAGCTGTAAGGTGATTCAAGGAAAAACAATATAAGTTAATATATGCAGGTTAAAATATTGAAGTCAACACAAATTACATAATAGGCTATTTGCAGAAGTAATAGAAAAAAATATTTCAGGCATGGGAACAGAATCTGACATACAAGTAAATGAGCCATGTAAATTGCCAAATAGCCATGACCAAAATAAATCTACACTCAGATATGTAACAATCAAGATGCCATAAATTTAGCACAAGAAGGGAATATTAAATCACTTAGAGAAAAGAAATACATCACCTATAAAGGAAAGTGCTTCAGAATCATGGCAGATATTTCAACATAAACCCTCAAGTAAAGAAGAGGTTGGAGTAAAGTATTTCAAATCCTAAAAGAAGGCAACTTCCAACCACAATTGATGTACCCTGCAAAAGCATTTTTCAAAATTAATGGAGAAACCTCATACTTCCATGGCAAAGAACAACTGAAGGACTTTATGATCACAAAACCAACCCTACAATGAATATTGAAAGATATGACAGACAGAGATTAAAATGACCACAATTGCAAGAAAATCTAAAAGAAACCACCAGATAGGGCACTCAGTTAAACAGAGGAGAAAAGCAGAGAATCAATAGCAGGAAAATAACAAGACAAAGATAATCCAATATGTATCAGTTATAACCATCAATGTCAATGGCCTGAGTTCAGCAATCAAAAGAAAAATATTTGCAGAATGGATCAAAAGAGAAGATTCAACAATATGTTGCATAAAAGAAGCACATTTAACTCAAAAGGAAATTCACAGACTGGAATTCAGAGGCTGGGGAAAAAAAGAAAAAAAAAAAAAAAAAGAACACTCCACCAAACAGGAACCTAGAAAAATACAGAGATAGTTATCCAGGTTACAAAAAATGTGAACTTCAAATCAAGAATGACCAAAAGAAATAAAGAAAAACCTTATAAACTTGTTGGGGGAAAAATTCTAGAAGAGATAACAATCATAAATGTATATGCACCAAATATGGGTGCTCCCAACTATGCAAGACAAATATTATAGACATGAAAAATCAAATCAGCAATTCCACCCATTGTAAGTGGGACATTAATGCCCCATTGTCACAAAGAGGTAGGTCAACAAGACAAAAAATCAGCAAAGAAATATCAGAACTGAACCAAATCTATGAAAAAAAATGGACTTAGTAAATGACTATGGGGTGCTGCACCCAACTGTATAAAAATATATGTTTTTCTCTGCTACACATGGGATGTTCTCTAAATTCTATCCTATGAAACATGCTGAAGTAAATGCAAAGGAATTGAAATTATCCCATGCATATTATCTGACTATAGTGCAAAGAAATTGGACATTAATGGCAAAAGAAAACACAAAAATTCCAGAAGTACATGGCAATTAAATAACCTCCCTAACAACCCATGGATTACAGATAAAATTAAAGAAGAAATTAAACAATAACTAAAGTTAAATGAACATACAGATACAACATGTCAGAACCTGTGGAATGTAATGAAGACTGTCTTAAGAGAGAAATACATAGCAGTGAATTCTCACATCAGGAAAACAGAAAGAGCAAAAATAAACCATATTTCACCTCAAACTTCTATAAGAAGAAAAGCATGTCAAGCTCAAAGCACATACAAGCATATTACATGAAATTGTAAATATCAGAGCAAAAAATAATGCAATGGAGAACAAAAAGACAATAGAAAGAATTAATAAATCAAATATTTAGTTCTTTGAAGTAATACAAATTTGAAAAACACCTAGTCAACCTTATCAAAAAAGGAAAGAAAAACTCAAATTCCTGCAATGAGGAATGAAAAGGGTGAAATAATTACAGATCCTGTTAAAATTCGTCAATAACTACTTCAAAAAATTTATTCACATAAGTTGGAAAACAAAGAATAAACAGATTCCTAGATATATATGAATTATCAAAACTGAATCAAATAGATAAAGAAATTCTGAATAACTCAATATCAATTAATTAAATTGAAAATTAATTAAAAATAGCAACAAAGAAAAAACCAGGTCATGAGGGAATCACTGCTGAGTTCTTCAAGAAATTTAGAAAAGATGAAATGCCAGTAACTCCTCAAACTCTTTAATGAAATTGAAAATGAAGCATACACACTAACTCACTCCAGAACACCAGTAGTATGCTGATACCAAAACTAGAGAAAGATTCAACCAAAAAAAGAGAACTATAGGCCATTCTCCTGAACATAGGAGCAAAAGTCCTCAATAAAATACTAGCAAAGAGAATGCAGTGAATAATCATCATTATACCAAAGTGGGGGATTCAGAACATTAGAAAATGGAAAGAGAGCCCTTGCTCATGGATAGAAAGGATCAACATTGTCAAAATGGCCAGACTTTCAAAACCTTTATACAGGTTTAATGCACTCCTAATGAAAACACCACTAGCATGCCTTGCAGAACAACAGAAAACATTCATTTGGAAACAAGAGAGACCTAGGATGGCAAAGAAAATCTTGGGTAACAAAGGCAACGCAGGATCACATCCATGACTTGAAAGTATATTACAAATCTACTGTGATAAAAGTCAGTATGGTACTGGAAAAAAAATACACACACAGACACGCAAAGCAGACCTGAGGATTAGTGGAACAGATTAAAAATTCAGACACAACAGAAACACACTCAAACACACTTATTTTACCAGGGGTTGAGCTCACAACCTAGTGCTTACCACGCAGGCACTTATGCTGCTGAGCTAAATCCCCAGCCCAACCACCTTATGTTTGACCAAGGGATTAAACAGACTCACTGAAAGATTAGCCTGTTTAATAAATGGTGCTGGAAAAACTGCCTCTCTACATGCTGAAGACTAACCATTCACTAAACTAAGGTCAAAATGAATCAAGTATATAAATATTAAAAGAGAAACAGTAAGTCTACTGGAAGAGAAAGCATATGGAAATCTTAAAGACACATGTAGGTAGTTCATGAATAACTACAAATTGCACAGGAAAAACACATTAAAGAATCAACAACTAGTATCTCATGTTTCATGTTGCACATCAAAAGAAATCACAAACAGAATGAAGAAACAACCCTCGGACTGCGAAAGTTTTTAGTCAAGTGTTCCTCAGGTAAAGGACTTCTATTTAGAAGATATAAAGAATTGAAAAAAACTCATACTCCCCAAATTGAAAGACTGATTTCAAAAATGGGCATCTGAGATGAATACACAATTTTCAGATGAAGAAATTCATAAAGCAATTAGGTATATGAAAAAATGTCTGACATCACTGGCCATTTGAGAGATGCAATTCTAAACAACACTGAGATTCCTTTTCTGTCCAGAAAGACAGGCTATTATTAAGAAATCAACCAATAACAAATGCTGAAGTGGGTGTGGAGTAAAAGGAACACTTCTGCACTGCTGTTGGGTGTGCTGATGGTGCAACCACTGTGGATATTTGTATGGAGTTCCCTCAGAGAACTGGGATTAGATGACTCATTTGACTCACTTATTTCCTTTGTGGATATCTTCCCAGAAGAATGAAAAACATCATACCACAACAATATATGTGCACACATGTTTATAGCAGCATAATTTGTAATAGCTAAATCTTGGAAACCACTCATCAACTGAGTAATGGATAAAAAACATCTGGAATTTTTATATAATAGAGTAGTACTCAGCTATAAAGTAGGATAAACTTTAGAGTTTTATAGGTAAAAGGATGAAACTTGAGACCATACTCATAATAGAAATAAATCAGACTCACATACATAACATTGTATTGTCTCCCTAGCGTGAGAAATTAAGAGTAAATAAGGGTCTAGAATGCTCAACAGATATTGTGAAATGGGAAGAATATTTTAATAGCAAAAATGGTCTAGGTTTGGGAGAGGGGAAATAAAGGAATAGAAAAATGAAACTTAGCTGTATTAGTGAAGGGAGGAAAATGCAAGTTAGCATTCATTGAGGAGGAAGGTCTGTTTTAGACCAGTTGGGGAATTTCTTATACCCATATTTTGAACTCTGAGTATCTACTTTGAATCTAGTATGCAATGTATTAATTATTGTTATTCTCCTATTATTTTGTGATGGAATTTTGCTTTCTCTTTTATTCCATAGAATAAAAACGTTAAAGATAAAAGATGTGGCTGAACGTAGAGAGCGTGATTTGGTGGGATTTAGGATGTGAGTGCTGCACTCAGCTCAGAGTGCATGGCCCACATACAACATACAGGACAGAAAGAGGTTCATCCCCTCCTCTCTTTGAGCTCTTGCTGTCTTCACCACCATAAGCTTTGCCCCACTGCCATGTGCCACCCTGCCTTGCAGCCAGCTAATTACGGACTGAAACCACTACAAACTGAGATAAATAAAACTTTACTCTTTTAACTATGGTTGTCAGGTATTTTAATCTCAGCAATGGAAACATGAACTAAGACATTGGCATTTCCAACTTTCTGCAGTTTCCTCTCCAACTTTGGTTTCACACTTACTCCATGCATTCTGATCCCAGGCACACATTCTTTTTTATCCAAGACTTTTCTTTACAGTTTAGGTGGAAAATGCCCTGATACCTCTCCCTTTGTATCCAGTTAAACCAACATGATATGGTTGAAGTCAAGGTCTGCAATCAGCTTGCTCCATAGTCATGCAGCGGCCTCTGAGTTCATGGATGGCTAAGCATGTTGACATGAGTCTCAGGAAACCAAGCTCTTGGGTAGGCTTCCTCAGACAGCAAGGCCAAGCTCCCCTCACTTTGTTTTCTAATAAAATGTTATGACCTTTGAGCCTATGTTGGCTGGTGTCTTGCTGATTCCCTAGGTCCCCTCCAGACACTGTACAAAGCCTTTAGTTTCTTTTTAATGCTCCTAATCTCTTTTGACCTCAACCTTATATCTGGTTCTTTCTCAGACAAAATTTCATTTTTTTCAAAGTTTTATGGTGTGGTTTTGTTCCCAATTCTCACCATAAATCTCACTAAAAGAGACAGCAGTATTCATGGCACAGTGGAAAAATCTCAACATTTCCTCTGCAAGTCAATTAATCTACTGCCCTTAATTTCAGTCTTCTGCAAAGTCCTCATATGGAAAACATAAAGAAATTTTCTAACAGAACTTAACACACATGGCCGCTAGTCCCACTGCCAATGACATTTTTGCTCCCAACTGAAACTTTTTGAACCTGACCTTATTGTCTGTGTTTCTGTCATCATTCTGATCTTCTGTGGTCCAAGTAGAATATCTATCAAACCTGTTTAAAGCATTCTGGGGCTTGTCTGGTACACAACTCCAAACCATCCAAAACTCCCCCAAACCAGCCCCAACAACTTCTGAACCATAATAAAAAATCTACTCTCGGAGCCGATTTTCTGTATAATTCAGTATTTGCATTACTGAGACACAGTATCTGCTACCTATGATTTGAAAGAGAGGTTTACTTTGTTTACAGTATCCAGTGTGTTTAGTCCCTGTTAGATGGTTCCAAGGCATGACAGAGAAAAGCTGGTCAACCATGGACAGCAAAGAAATAGAAAGGAGAAGAACCAAAGAGGGAGATATACCATCCATGGTGTGACCCTAGCAATACACCTTTTCCAAAATGTCCCTATCTTCAACAGCAAATTAAGCTATGAACTCATCAAAACATTAATCCACTGTGTGTTTATCACTCACATGATCCAATCACCTTCCCAAAGCCCCACGTCTGAACACATGGAACTTTTCTGAGTGAGTCTAGATCAAACCATAATATACTGCTTAGTATATACTCTGTGACTGAGTGTCCACTTTCCTCTTCAGGCACATCGGGTGCCATGGCACCCCATTATTCTGACCTCATTCTGATCTCTGCTTAGAAATATTTCCAAATTTCTCTTAATACCAGAATTTTCTGGTTCTACACATCTACTACTTATTGTTTTGGATTTCTTTAATGTCAAGTAGTTATTAAGTTTCAGATAATGTTTTCTTGTGTTTTATGTCTTTTGTCATGATAGCAATGGATTTCACTAGCCAAGTTTCATATCAGAGGGGAAGCAGGAAAGTGGGAGATAGATTGCTGATCTGTAGAATGGTTATGTTACATACATATTGGGAGACATGAACAGGGTACAAAGAAAGTATAGAAATTATAAGAAGGATATGTTAGTCAGAACTGATTATAGAGAACCCCAAAAGTGGACTGGTTTTAAAAATTGAGGGAGAAATTTTCAATACATCTTACAACAGAGAAAGGGAGAGATGCCCCACTGAACTATGAGAAAGATTTCTGTACAGTGTCTCTATGATTGTCTTCATTTGTCTCTTCTGGAAAATCCATGATGCAAATCTATATTATTCTTTAAGGTTTCTAGTGTCTACATTTCGTGTGGGAGAAATGGGCAGCTGGTGCAATTTGTGTGCAAAAGAACTTGGATGAATCTGTGTTGCTTTTTAATTGCTTAGAGCTTAATGCACTGCATTACAATTGTTTCGGTTTAATTGTGTTTTCCTTAATAAAATTTAAGCTGCATGAAAACAAGAATTATTATCCATTTGGCTGATATGCAGTACCAGTTGGAGAGTAAGTGGTCAATATTTACTAAAGAATCAAAAAAAAGTGAACAAATGCATGAATGAACCTACTGTTACATATTTCTGCAACATAATTGAATTTGTCAAAAAAACTACTGGAGGCTAACAATTCAAACCTGCATAATTACTAATAAAGGGATCAGTAATTACAATTAATTTTGACCTTCCTTTGAGAATAAATATGAACAGCTTAATTTGTGTTTTATTCATTCTTTCATAACTTTGTGATATTTAAGATGGCACATCATTGGAGTATGTTATTAATTTAAAACCAAGAAAAATGTTTTCTTATTTTTATGCTTATTTAATTATTGTAAGTAATAAGCAAAATCGATGGGCAATAGATAGAATTATATTTGTTTCACTTTAACAAAAAACAGAGAGAGGAGAATGGACTAGAGCACGAGTGGCCGAGGGATGACCAAACATGTAACTGGTTGCAAGTATAAGTTGGCAAAAATAACATGTGAAGTTATTAAAGAAAGAGAAATATGATGGCAAGGACTATGAAAACAAATACTGACTAGGCTTCCTTTTATAAGTATTTTACTGAATAAATCATTTAAATGACCAGGACACTCTGCTTCTTTACATACACACACACATGCAAACACAGGCTTAAAGCTCTCTCTTATCTACAATAGAATTATGCGGTCTTTTCTTACTTTTCTCTTTTTTTTTCCTCCTGGTAGTTAATTGTTTCAAAGTTAAGTGATAGTTACTAAATATTTTGAATTTTAATTTCATTGTTTTTTAATGAAGAAATGTCCTAGAAGCTCCTGATTCACCAAGTACGAAAGCTTACATTTTCGTTTAGTTTATGAACGCCTTATCTCCCAGCTCAGAACTCCTTTTTCATGGATTGTGCTATGTATCAAAATCATATCTAAAATGTCTTCAGCCCATGCTTGTGAAAAATTCTCTTCAACAATTGTGCCACAGAGCATTTTAATATTTCCTGAAGCATGTTTTATGTTTTCCTTTATGGGTGCTATGGTTGCTATGGCACATATTTTTTTTTCCAGGCCAACCTAATCCAGGTAAAAATGTGGATATACTACAAAATATTATACAATGTGTTTCCTGAATATAGTTAATACTTTTCAGGTGTGCTAGTATATTGACAGAGTCTTCAACAGTTCTTGAGTAGCCCTTTTCATGAAGTATTTAGTTAGATGCTAGTAAAGAGAAAAATTACTTATTTTACCACTAATGTTAGAACACTTTAATGTAAATTAACATCTACAAGTTTCTATGCACTCAATATAATCTCATACTTAAAAATACCTGATTCACAGTGGTTGTGATTAAGCAAATTTACAATTTAAAGAAAATGTGATTTTGCCTTTGTCCTTAACGTTAGCTACAAAAAAAAAAAAGAAGACACTTCATTGATTTGGCATTGACATGTCATAGTTCTTTTTTCTTTCAGAAACCTTACTGTTATTCACTTCTAAATTTTAAAAAAAGCTATTATTTATATTACCAAAATGTATTTCATTAATAATTTCTTGATTTTTAAAGCTGATCACAATGAATAAATTCAGTGTCGCGTTATTGTTTTTATGAGCACATTGTCATGTAATGAGAATTTCAAAGGTTTTTGAAGTCTATAGGGCTATATCATTAGTCTGTTAATTTCTTGAGTTTTTTAAGTGTTTGTTTTTCCTAATTTTGATATATAACAGCTGATACATGGAAATGTTTATACTCAGGTTGTCATATCAAAATGATCTATATCTATTTAGTGCAAACTGCATGATACTTCTCTACTGTCTCTATATCTTCACATATGGGCTTATCCCCATTTTATAAATGAGAAAATGTTGACGCTGGCTATTGCTGGAGCAGCATATATTGTCTTGCTATAGGGCTGTTCCCCTTTGCTTTCTTTTTTCTGTGTTTTATAAAATTATCTTGATTCAAAGTCCTGTATCGCTTTCATTGTTCTATTCTGATTGGCTTTATTCTGGTTTTTTGCTTTGTTTTGTTCTCCTTAAAATAAAAAAAGAACAATATTTTATGTACACTTATCAAAGATGCTTATTCATTAGGAAGTAAAATGTTCTGTAAAATTTATGAGTAATTGTAAACTTCACACATCTCTTTACTATAACTTTACTTGTATTTATAAAGAGCTAGAAATTAAATCGAAACAAAAACCTTGTGTGCTGCTCCCAGTAAGTAGAATAATTTTGGATTAAACTTAAATCTTTGAGAATAAGATTAAGCGATGGGTTCCTATGATCACCTAGATGAAAGACAAAAATAGAACCCAAAATGAATTTAAAAATTATTTCTCCAAGCTATATGTTTTATTTATAAATTAAACTATTTTGCTGCACAATTATGTGAAGTAATTTATCTGATTCCTGACACTGCCTTGTCAGTGTGATAAAGATTTAGAATTTGTATTCCAGTATTCATTGTTAGAAACTTTGGTTTTGGAGTTTCTTGCATTCTACAACACTTAGTGTTCAAATCATAATATGATATTTTTAAAAAAATGAGGTTACACATTGCCTGTTGGACTTTATAGGATTTACCCTAAAATTGTGAGACAACGTTCAATATAGTTGCTTTATGGAAGGCTTTTGCAAGATTCCCAGCATAAAAATATTAGGAACATTTTTAGCATAAAAATATTACGTACATCAATCTATGAGGCTTTAGTATTTCATATTTCACTTTCTCATAGATTCTTTAAAATAAACTGTCTATCCCAATTTATCTGGTAATCAAGATCAGTTTTCTTTGTGGATACTGTAGACTAGAAATGTAAAGACTAACACCAAACATTAGACTAGTGGTATGATAAAAATTATTTACGTGGGAAATATTCTGGAGTACGAACATATTTGTTTTAATGCTATTGTAAAACTGTTGTTAATTCCTTTCTTCCTATAAACTAACTCTAGTAAAAAAGGAATAAGAACCCTCTGACTGTGAAAACTAGAAGCATGAATCGCTAACGTATTTTTTAAAAATATTTTGACTACATTTTTATTTTATCAGACAGAAATTTTCCAGCGATTTTAAACTTTTGTGCTTTACTAAAAAGTATTTGCCTTGTAACTGTACAAATATAAACTTATGAGAATTTAAAGCACAATGACAAAATTAAAGAAAAAGACCATCCCATAGCTTTTTCCATTCTAGAGTAACTACAATGATTCAAAATTTGTTTGTGAACTTTTTTTTTTTAATGTTCCAGATACTACTTGTTGCTAATTAAGCTAAAATTACTGGAAAGAAAAAAAAATCAAAAAGCATAAATAGTCTCAGGCCTAGGCAAAGGGGTGGGTGGTCTGTGATTTCATGAATTAGTTACAGTTTTACCATCTTGTGATGGTTCTATACAAATTTTATTGAAAAAATATCTTTTGTGGAAACTTTCCCTTCTGGGAGTGTGGGAACATTTTTCTCTTTCCATGACCTGCAGAGCGATTGTATTTGTAGTGTAAATATAACAAATTATTTCAAATACTATACAATATTTCGCCTGGGGTTTTAATTTCTCTTTTAATCAAGTGGCATTCCATATATATATATATATATATATATATATATATATATATATATGTAAAATTGATGCCATTAGCTTTAATTGTGTGACAGCCTAATGTGAAACATGATTTCATTTTACTTTTTAGAGTGGTACAGCAGAACATACAAAATATTATTTAACAATATCTCTAAGACTAGGAGTCAGTTCTATTCCTTGCTTCATGACAGAATCTTTATACATTGTATATGTATGACTTTCCTAAAATAAAAGTTGTCTTAAAATTAAAGCAAATTAAAAAAATAAGGAACTAAGTAATAACCTCCCTCACTGCAGTATACAATAATTACTGAACTGAACTTATGATTTTCTTCTTTTACCATCCTTCCCTCTCCTTATTGGTTTCAAGGGAAATTAATTCACTAGTAGATCTAACTTAGCAAGATTGCTGTAAATTACTCAGAACTCTGGATGTTTAAATCATTTTTTTTTTAATTTTAAACCTAAGAGGCATTTGCTTCACCTACATCTTTCTTGAACCACTGAGTCAGCCATTGAACATGCAAAGCAGGGGAAAGCAAATGAATAAGGAAGAAGAAAGGGAGAAAGTGAGTTGGGCACTTTTACATGAAACTCCACTCTGTCAGGGGAATTTATCACTGTTGATGCTGGTTTTGGGCTTGTTTCAACAGACACATTTTTCCACCTCTGAATCATAATTATTCTTTTTCTGCAGGTAGAGCTAATGATGTCCATACATATAGTCAGCTGTAGTAGTGATTTTTATTGTAAGACTTGGAGCTTATTTTCTATATTTAAATAATTTACTTTAAAAGCAAAATAAAAATAAAAAAAATGATACAATGAATCAGAATTGCAAAACAAAATGGGTTAATATACTGTACACTGTTATCTTCAAAGTAGTCATTCCCATTACAAAACAGAGGGACGAAAAAATGATCCAATAATCAAAAAATGAAAACACAAACTGTTCTTTTTTATGAAATAACAGAGATTAGTAGCATAGTTATCTATTGTCTGTGTCTATATACATATGTCATTTTGATTATGAATATTCTCAGAAAACAGAATTCCTATCTTTTAAGTCTTTAGAATATAACTACCAAAAGGAGATTGAATCCACAAAGATTTATTTTTTAAAATAAAAGTAAAACATTTTCAAAAATCTTCAAGTAGGATTGCAACTTCCTTCTGGTATTGCTTGGCCCATTTTTTTGTTTGTTTTTAATTTATATTAAAGTTTACTACAAAATGAAAGTACCTAAGGGTATGGATAAAATCTGGGCAAGTGTAGAAAAGAGGCTTTCAAAAGCATTAAAATATTCACCCAGATTCAGTCTTTTTGCCTTATTTATTTAAAGTCCAAACAAATATTTAAGAGCTTAAAACTTCAAAAACATGTTTCAAGACTTCCAGTCCCATGAAATTATAGAATATGTAACATAAATAAAATAGAGACAATGGGAGAGCCACAAAGTAATGGAGTTGAAGAAATAATTGCAACTAATGCATCTGACAGACACCAGATGACATGTGTTTTTGGTTTTTTAGTTAATTTTAAACATAATTTTATCATCTAGATCTACATTAAACTAAATCATATTATACTCAAGCAACTAGAATTTTAAATATATTGTCATCTACAAAGAACAGCAAGCTGCAAAAAGCAAGCATTTATTTGTAAAGTTAACCTGAAATATTTTCTGACTGAGTATGGGTTGATTCCAAATTCCCAACATATATGTTAGGATATTTTTATACTAATTAATTTACAGAAACATTATTTTATTATTTAATTTTCTTGGTAGTTTTGTTTTCTGATTTAAAATTATTGAATAGGTATCAATATGCCCCAATCTTTCTTTCCTTTTTTTGTTTTTAAAACTTAAATTCATACATTTTAGGTATCTGTAGTGATGATATTCATCATAGGTTATTTGTACCTGTGCACGATATATCTTGCTTCACCTTTTTCCCATTCTCCTCCCCTCTCTTCAGACCCTCTTCTGCTGCTCATTTACAAAAGCTTGGTTTCTGTTTTTTCCTCAATTTCTTTTTTTTTAAATTTCTTCTTTCCTTTTTCTCTCCCCTCTCCCTTGTTCCCCTTCTCATTTGAATATTTTCTTCCCAATTCCCAATACCTGTTATAAATTTTGGCCTTTAATTATACTTTTGGTTTCTCACACCAGAGAAACTATGTGGTATTTGAATATGCATGTCTGATTTATTTCACTTAAGATCATGGTTCTAAGGTGTATTCAGTTAGCTAGAAATGTCTCATGATTATCCTTCTTTATGGCAGAGTAGTACTCCATTGTGCAACAAAAAAATCTATATCTTTTATTTTTCATTCATTGGTTGATGGGAATTTGAGTTGCTTCCAAGATTTAGCTATTATAAATTGTTCTGCTATAAAAATGTTATAAACACATATATTTCCATAGTGTGATGCTTTTCATTCTTTCAGAAAAATACTAAGGAGAACAGCTGGGTTGAATAGGATCTCTAGGCTTAGTTCTCTGACAAATTTATACACTGATTTCCACAGTGGTTTCACCAGTCTATACTCCCACCTACAGTGGAGAAGTGTTTTTCTTTCTCCCAGCCCCACCAGCATTTGTTATTGGTTGATTTCTTGATGATTGCCAATCTTTGCGGAGTGAGATGGAATCACAGCCATTGTTTTAATTTGCATCTCTCTAATGACCGATGATGTTGAACATTGTTTCATGTATTTATTTGCTGTTTGTACTTCTTTGTCTGAGAAGTGTCTATTCATCTCAGGAGCCCATTTTTGAATTGGGTCTTCTAGCTTGGGGGAGTCTGATATTTTTTAGTTCTTTATAAAGTCTAGATATTAGTCTTTGCTCCAGTCTTTCTGGTGTTCATTTTCTTTGTAGGGTACATGCAATCTAACTTATATTTCATGAAATATTTCTTAAGTTCTGTTGAGGGTTTTTCTCAGTTTCAGCCAAATGTGATATTTTATTTCTCTAACTAGATATTCTCATAAAAGTGTCATTTAAATCTCTTCTTTTATTAACAGTTCCCAAACTTAGATCCTCTGTCCAGCTTTTTTTTTTATTCCCTATGAAATTGCTTTCTTGACAAGTTCTCTTGAATGTCCTGCAGGTCTCTCCAACTTAACATGTCAAAAGTGAACACCCAACTTTTCAGTCTTATAACTCTTTACCTCTCTAATCTGCCTTCTGTCACCCAATGACACCAGTGCTGATAAAGATACTTAAAACATAGCGTGTCATTCTTTACCTGTAATTTAAAAATTAACTGATTATTTTACTGACGTTTGAACTTTATAGCAAAATGAAGTGAAAAGTAGTTTCCCTTCAGCCCACACAGGTGATCCATCTTCCACTCAGTAACCAGAAGCAGAGTGGTATATTTGTTACAAGAGGTGAAGCGTCATCAGTGTACCGTGATCACTCACATCTGTAGTGAACACTATGATTTACACTTTTGGTATTGTACATCCTCTGAGTTTTGACAAAGTATACTTGTCATGTTTGATTTTTCCCTGTCTTCTTTGCTTTCCTTTCCAACCTTCCCCCAGATGAATTTTAAGTCATTCTAAATTGGACATTGATTCTACCTCCAAAAACATTTCATGAGTTTTTCTTAACTTTTTCCTTATATTTTTATTGTTTTGGGCTTTTGCATTTTGCCTGATCTTGTCTTTCTCCTTAGCTCCTGAACAGGATAGCTGACTCCTAAACTGTTTTCTCATCTTCACTTATGCCTGCATCCACCCGTCAGTTTTCCCAGCAAATGCGTTTTTAAATGCCATTCAGAGAGTTTGCTCACAGCTATGTGGCTTTGAAATGCAAACAAAATTCAGCCTCTTTTCATGGACCATAAGGTTCTAAATGATCTAGCCCTTTCATCAGTGTTTTTTGCCCTAATCACGCCAGGCCCACACTCTGACCCAAACCGAACCTCTTTGTTCTGCTGGAACCTCCATGTTCTTAGTTATCTAGCATCTTGACACGAGTTATTTTCACCCCAAATGCTCTTCCATCTGCCTCTCTTTCTATGACTTGCTCCCATTCTCCATGTTGGTCTCAGTTTAAATGTTTGCTCTGGAAAAATCTTCCATCAATCATGTTTCTCAAGGCTGTAAGGTAAACTTGACCCCTTGCTAACTAACCTTAGGCAAGTTCAAAATTTCTCTGAGTCTTCCTTTACTCATTTGTAAAATGAGTAAAACGATAACAATGTGAATATTATAAAGCCATTAAGGCAATGTAAGTGGTTGTTTTTTGCAAACTGCTTAGAATATGTTAGCTACTGGATGTTAAACATGCAAAACCATTATCTTTGTTATTATTAGCTTGCTCTTCTCTTCTCTCTGTCATCATTCATCACCATGTTCAAATATTTTCTCCTCAAATGTACCCAATCAGTATGACTTGATATTGGATATGCTGGCTTTTTTCTCTGCAATCATCCCTTGGCATTTCTTTCCAATACCAAAACTACCTTGTATTGAAATTAAATTTTGGATACTTTTATGATACTAGAGTTATATTTTTTAGAGTTTTAGAAATAACAGTAGTAATAATCTAGTTTATTTAAAGCATACAATGCATTTTATTAAATGATAATGGGGTACTTACCATAATTATTTTTAATCTGTGACATTTGACACTCATCTTTCTAAACTTCTCCTTAGGAATTACAAACTAAAATTACTCAGAAAACTAAAACAATCACTTATAAAAATATTGAGACTATTTTATGTGTAAATATGGAAAGAAAAAGCCAGTATTAATTAAATTATTTTTATGCCACATATTCCAGCTTTTGACATAAACCTACTATGTCCTGCACTTACTAGAATTTAAATTCCTAATAAAACTGGAATATAGTAATATTAGGAGTTAAAAGTACATGTTAGGAGGACAACATGGGGGAAAGTAATAAAAGATAAAAAAATCAATAATTAAGTCTTACTTAATTTTCTTGCTAGTTTTTTCTTAAAAAATATGTCCATATAAATGAGCATTTAAGACTATTCCATATGAAACACAAATAAACATAGGTGGTCCTAAAATATCAAGATGTTTCTTAGTCTGTCAGATGTAAAGATTTATAGAAAATAATTTTTGTCATTTTGGTTAATATGAAAAAAATTGCAACAATAATTTCCTCTAGGATCTTTAGTGTAAATAGTTCTTAGAGATATAAGGAATGTGAGATCTTAGGGATCAGAGAAAGTTGCATTTCTCTATGAACTGAAAGTTTGTAATCAACTCCCACTGCTCAATGCTTAGCTCTAATTACCTTTGAAAATACACTAACTGCACACAGCAATAACTTTATACTTTGACAAGAGCCTAACTATCCTCAAAGTACCACAAAATCTATCATCTCTAATCCCAATGGCTCTGAAAAAATAACACTAGAGAAATCTCAGTTTAATTTAAATCTGCAATAAACCAGAGAAGGAAAAAAGATAACTATCCCCCGATTAGTATACATTCTGACTATTCTAAGAAAATAATTACCACAGCTATCTTATGTGGAAACATTAATTTTGCAAGGTACAAGTTAGGATAAAATAAAAAGAAACAAATAGAATTTCACCACATAATTAGACTGTACCTAAAGTAGTAAAATCTGTAACTGGATTTCAATGCCTCCTACCCCACCAAGTGGACTAACAGTGCTATTTTTCTTAACATCTTTCAGAATAAAGAATCCAAGTAACAAGCTGAAGGAGCTGTTTCTATAGAAAAAATATGGTTTCTTCCAAACCAAGCTCTAAAGATTTTTACCTTAAAGCATATAAAATCAATGTAAAGTATTGCCACCCTTAATTTTATATTTATATAACTACATAAAAACATACACAAGCACAAATTTCTTTGCAGCTTGAAATTTCAGTATACAAAACACTTCAAATTAACTTAGCGACTTGGAAAGAAGAAATAGAAATTAGTGAATGGGTGAAATGATATAAAATAAATGCCCTATGAAATTTTAACCAGGTTTTATCTGCTATACGGTGATTTTTTTCTTTATATCTCAATATAACAGCTTAAAATATTTTATAGAAGAAAAATCAAAATTTGTGAATAATTCAGGAATGCTGGTGGCATTAAAGAAGACAAATTAAGCTGAAAAAGGAAAAGCCAAAGGTTATGGAATCATAAATACTTCTGTGTAAGTTCTAAATAATTATTTATAGCACTGGTTATGAATCCAACCTCTCCGTTTAGCAAATAGGACAAATTGCATTTAATGAGAACAGGCACTAGACTAATTCTATAACATGTGACTAAAACTAATCTGATTATTTAACAACAATAAGCTTAATTGTGATAAAAATGAAGGACAAATTATAAGGACTTTCTTTATACCAGGTAATATTCTAAGAGCTTTCATGAATGATTTTATTAAGAACTTCATATTTATTATCTCATTTACTCTCTCTTGCTACTTTATTTCACAGACATATGCAATAAATGGTGCACTGAGAAACTGTCCCATTTCAAACTTACATTGGTGACTAAGAAAAACTACAACCTAAGTGTGTATCTTTAGCACTCATCTTTTAAACGCTGCATTGATGATATTCAATGAATGTCAAATAAACACATATAACACATGGCCTTTTATATATACACATATTATTTTTCAGAGCAAGAATCTTCAAAGCAATAATCAGATAACATAAATTAAATCTTAACTGAAAAGATAAGTAACTTTAAGTGTACTAAAAGCATGCTTATCTTGTAATAACTTGTACTGAAGAATTCCAAAACGCAAGCATCAGTGAATCTCCACAGTGCTCCTCTCCTCCAAGCCCCACACTGTAACTGATCCCCTTTATATCAGTTCTGATCCTATTCCAATACATACAAGTTCACTGTAAAAAGTACCCAGAAGAAAATGGAACAGCTACTTGTCATGTATCCAGACTTTAAATAAAGAAGGAAAAACTTCATAGATTAAAAACATGCTTTTTGTATGCCCATGAAATTACATTCTAGAGTTTAGTTATCAAAGTTCACCACCATTTATTTGCTAGTGATAAACCTGGCAGCACAGCCACAGTCCTGGGAGTGCAGCAGAAGCTAGCAGTCAAATCTTCTGTTTTATGGAACCTTGTAAGTGTATTATCACAAACAACCTTACACAATTCAAGCTTGTATGTATTTTAAGTTTCTTTTTTATTATTAAGAAAGAACCATATGAATTGCAGGTCAAATGGTCTATGAAGGCCTGGTGATGCTTCCATCCCTCCTGCTTTTGGCCATGTGTCTAATAAAACTAAATCTAGAGGCAACAGCTGAGGGTAGAATAATTCGAAAGAAATTCAAAGTTTTTCTGGCAAAATAGGGTCCCAATAGCTTTGAAATCATGAGAGTTGAGATATTTATGCATGCATCAATTGTCCTCTGTGTGATCATAACTGGAAGATAAAAATGATGAAATAGAACCCTTCTAAGAGAAGGAGGGGCAGAGAACTGTTGATTCACTCTGAAATGAATGGAGATAAAATGCTGTGCTAAATAGGGTCTGATGTTTTCTTCTGTGAGAATAAGGATGTTTCTCAGTGGATTATTTTCTTCATTTGGGGGTAGATCAATGATTCTCAGGGTGGGAAACACATAAGAATCAGGTATGGAGCTTAAAGAAGTTTCTATGCTCACGCTCTCACTTGAGCCTTATATTTATTTGAGAGAGTGGGCAATAGGTACAGTCATTTTTAAAGTTTCCTGGGCAATTCTCTTGTGTACTTGAATTGGAGACAGCTACCTCCAGAATGAAAATAATGAAGTTGTTTTCCCAGCCTCCTCTCCTTCCTCCACCATCTCCTGATCATCTTGTTCCACTTCTTCCTCTTTATCTTAGTTTCCTGCCACTGGTTTAAAATACTGATAACCACAACTTGAAAGAAGAAAAGTTTATTTTTAGACTCATTTTTTTTAATTTAAAGAGAAACAAAAGCATGTAAAGGGTAAAGGTAATACAGAATTCCAAAAAAAAAAAAAAAAGATAAACAATAAGAAATCACTAGTTGATAAATTACATATTGTCCTCTTAGAAATAGTTACATTCCCTGATCAGCTGGCTCCAAAGCAGAAATGGCACAACTTCTCAAGTTGCGACATCCAAGGAGCAGAGAAGGAAAGAACAGTAGACAGAAGACATCCTGCCAGACCGCACGCCCTAACATATAACAGACCAGCGAGCATTCAGCTCTGAATTCCACGGTGCATTAACCCACAGATAACTACAGAGTCCTCCCACTCCAATCGCCTTCCAAGAGCCCCACCTATGAATCCATGAGCCAACTGGGGTGCTGTTACAAAACAGCACTGCTCTTCCCACTACTCCCCGCTCCTTTTCTTTTTCTTAATGTGAAACAGTATCATAAGTTCTGGATTTCCATTGGATGCCCTGTCTGGGTAATATTCAGTGACACTTTCATGAAGGCATTCTAAGTTTATTTTATAAAACACTGGAGAGTATAAAACACTGGGCAGCGGAGGGATCCAGTAATCCTCGTATTACCTGTATGCATGACGAGTTTTCAAGGATTGTTTTTTTCAGCATTCGAATTTCTTTCTGTTATGGCAAAACATTAAATAGTGTTAAATGATAGCATAAAATAAATCTAGACTTTGGCCAAGGATAAAAGGACCTCTCTAGTCCCTGCTACAGTGGTGACTACCTTAGTACAGAGTTACGGATGTGAACCTAAGGAATAAGCCCCAGATGACCAGAAAAGTGGACTAGTTTGAAGTAGCAGGGCTGACTGAGGTAAAAATATAAAAAGGCCATTGCTGCAAGTTTAGGCTGTTAGTGGTCTTCAGATATTTTTTGGAAATAGTGTATATGACAGTAGAATGCTTAGATGACAGAAAGAAAGGAAATGAACCAAGCTGAAATCAGGGACACATGGGAGTTCTGAGTTGCTTCAGATGACTTTAAAAAAAGCAAACGTATACACACAAACAATAAACTGTGCAAAAGAAAAATACCTGTAATTTTCTACCTGCAAAGATAAACATTGTTTATACTTCCTTTCATACCCAAAAATGTAATTACCAACTATGTTTTTGTTTTCTGAATTTCCCTTCTAAAATCTTACCTATAGAGCATATATTGTAGCATTATTATATGGAAATAAATTTGCTGCACATACTCAATGGCAACGTACATTTTAAATAATTAATTTTGAAACAACTAAACTCAAACCTTAGTACACTTTCAAGCCATAAGTCAGTGAACTTATGACTCCTCCAACTTGTTTCATGGAAAATTGCCTCCACAAATGCAGAAATGAGCATAAATTTATATCTCCCCTATGACTTTTGTACTTTCGGAATATTAAGAAAAATTCTCTAGAGCTATTTAAATTCTAAAACTTAGAAGTAAAAAAGGTCTTTTGCTGGAAGCCAGATTGTAGTTTTTAGACTTTGTTCTCAGTATTTGTGAAGTGTACATCTAAATAAACTCCCCACATGAACCAAACTCCCATGTCAATTCTATAAAATCAAGTCCAGTACAACTCTGTGAATTCTACTCCCTAGCTTAGGTAGCCTTTGAGGAAAAAGTCTCTAAACTAAGATTAATCAGTTTAAAATCTGGAATTCAAAGACTTCTATTGTTAAAATGGTGTTTGTATGTTTAAATGATTTCTGGGGAGAGGAAAAATTAGTTGTTCCCAAAGGGAGCCAAAACCCTAAAAATGTGTAGAAAGATTTGTTGAACAATAGTCAAATCACGCACCCAATATCTACTTGGGAATTATGACGAGGAGATAATACAACTCAGACATACTAGGATACAAAGGGTTTTACTAAATCTTCATCCCCTTCAGGAAGGTTATAAGCAGGTTGCAGTTCCTGTGAGAGAAAGAATCAGAACCGATGTATAGATTTTGATAACAAGGACCAATGGAGTACACTTACACTTTGAAGAAGATTCTATAATACTGAACCACACTTGGTCTTCTTTTGCTTTTATTTTTTAGGAACAAACACAATAAATATTGTATGGTATTTTCCAAAGAATCCAGAAAGTTTTTTCTTAAAACAATAAAATGGGTTGTCACTCCCCCACACACTCATCACAAACCAGAAATTTAAGCTTTACCTCATAGTGAAATTACACTGAAAAGAAACAAACATATTCTCAATAATGAATGGGTTTCTACTGCAGGAATTGCTTCCCACCCTGGAATAACCCTTGAAAGCATGAAGGAAATGCTGCTTCAGAGGTCCACCCCAGACCTATCACATCGGAATCTCTATTTTTTAATAAAATACCCATGTAATTTATAAGCATGTTGACATTTAAAGAGCACTATTTATAACATTCAAATTTTCAATTTCCACAATGTTTGTGTTTGTGCATGTGTGTGCATTGTTATGTGTGTATGCACTGGTGAGGTGGAATAGGACTACAAATCTTTGCTTTTGAACCAGGAATTGAACTGTAGGATATTGTGTTTGCCAGGCAGGTCCTGTGCCACTGAGCTATAGTCTTGGTCCTCACTTATATTTTTGAGTCAGGGTTTCCCCATGTAGTTCAGACCATCCTTGAACTCAGTGTGTAACCCAGGGTGGCCTCAAACTTGTGGTGATCCTCCTGCCTCAACCTAACAAGTGCTGGGATTACAGGAGCATGTCACCATGCCCAGAGAGGACTAGAAATCTTTGTACAAGTTTATTGATGTTGTATACTATTTTCTTCCCTCAAACGTGTAAATGCCATTAAGAAATGCATTCATGAACTTCTCCTAAAATCTATATATACACTGGAAAGATCTATGTATCTTCATATGTTTAAGCTTCTTTCCATATTGTATTTTTGTTTACATGTCTATAGTAAGATCCCGTAAACATCTGTTTTTCCCTTTTTCTGTTTGAGGGATTCTTTCAGAAAATACAGCAGCAGTCATTCACTGTTTGTCCTTCTTTGTTCTCCATTCTGCTAGTTGCAAAATGTGGAATTCATGCACCTTCAACAGAATGGCCAGGCACAGAAAGTTGGCTTATTAACACTGGGGATTTTACATCCAGATATTTATTTGAAATAAAAAGAGAAACTTCGTTATGCTGAAGTAATCATTTTAGAGTCACTTATTTGTGGAAAATCATAATCAGTGAAATAAAATCTATTTTTGTGGACTTCTTCAGGGATGATACCATAGTTTATTTATCCTTATTATCAATAAATGCTACATTACATTTTTTGAGTAGAATAATTTTTAAATGATCTCAATAGATTTCTGAAGTACTCTTAAATTAAGGTACCCAGATAAAAATATAGCATAGCATTTACACGTAGTAGACAAAAATGTTATTATATTGAAACTGAAATTTGACAGAGAAAATTGAATTCTTTGTCTTAATCTGGAAAATTTTGCAACTTAAAGATATTTTGAAACATCTGAATTGCTTTTACTTTGAAATCTAAATTAGATTTAAAAGTTCTTATAACATTTATATTGTACAGTAGTTTTGTGCTATTTGATTTTCATGGCTTACTGAAAACTAGTGTCGAAATGCAACTACATGTATATTATTAAATACACAATATTTCAATGTTTTGTAAGGTATTTTCTAAATTAAATATTTTCATACTTATATTTAATGATCTAATAATATTTTATACTTGATAGTCTTATTTAGAACTTCCTCTCTCATATCTCAATGTTGGGTTGTTAGCAAGGAAATTTCATTCACTATCTTAAAAAGATTCAGGAGTCCCAATCCAGAATGGACATGTGCTTCCATTTTTAAAAATAAGTATCATAAAATGACAAAAGAGTAACAAAACAGAAAATCAAAATTAAAAATTTGAGAATCCATTGAAAAATAACATAAAAATGTCACAAGAGGCAGCAATCTAACAATATTTACCTTAGTTTAGCATTTTTCTTTACAAAACTGGAAAGTCAAATACATCATGGAGTTAATATTATTTGAACTATGGCAATGTTGTCTGAAGGCAATTGATAAACACTTAAAGTTATCTGGTTCTGTGTCTATTAAGATAACTGAAATAAAGACATTTCTCTACTTCTTCTTTTATAAACTACCAACAACAAAGAATCCAAGAAACCAAACAATAGGAAAATCAAAGACCTCAAGATACTATTTTGTTTTGTTTGATTGTATTGTGTGTGAAGGTATGGACAACTAATTTGAAGAAAACAAGTCACGTTATGGTAGCCACTGTTGATTTCCTGTTGTCTTGTTGTGAAGTCCTGTGTTGCTTGCATTGTTTTGTTCTGATTTGCTTTGTTCTGTTCTGTTTTGTTTTGTTTTGTTTTATTCTCTCTCTCTCCTTTTTTTAAAGAACCAGTGTAGGAAACATGTACTTTTATGAATTGCAATATGTGAAAATCAAAGACAAGAGAGAAATGATAAATGACTTCTGATAAAGAAGCAAGGTTGAATTTCATGATTTGGAACACACAAAAGAATATTACTTAGAAGCAAGCTGGTTTGACAGAACTTTTCAAGGATTGCAGACACCAAAGTAAAAATTAGAAGGGAGATCAAGCCAGATAAAACTTGAGAAACATGATTTAAAGAGCAATTAGAACTGCAAGTACCCAACTTTGCCTTCTTAATTTATCAAGGAGGTTTGCTATTTATTCTTCTGTGTAGGAAGGTGTAGTACAAAGAGATTAAATACAGGATTAATGAATAAACTCCTGTACTCTAATTTCCTATTTTTATTCAATATCTAAAGGATATATCAAGCTTAAAGCCTTTAAGAAGGAGTTTGGAGGAATATTGTGAGACTCAGATCTAGCTTTGAAAAAAAGAACTACAGGCATAGATATTTGAAGAGTTAGTATCAAGAATAGGGAAGTCAAAACCAAATGTGTCAGATTCTTTTGCTTAATGAAGTTTTGAGCATTTATTCTTTTCTCTTGAAATTTTCAAGTAGAGAGAATTTTCAAAATTACAAGGTAACCACACTGGAAATTAAATGCCTGGAATTTTCAGATTTAGTCTTTGAAATCAAGAAGTTGATTTCCTGAGAAGTACTGTATGAAGCATGCTGTTCAAATGACCATGTAAATGTTAAAACATTCAAGTGAAGTGAGTAGCTTTTCAAATCAGTGGGGTACTTTGGATAATGCTTCAGCATTATTAAGAGGTAAGTTTCAGTTTAGACTGTATATTCCACAGGAGACAAGGCAAACACTGTTATTCAACTATTCACAATTAATGCTATTAGATGTCCAGGATTACAAGAAATAAAAATAAAGCATGAAATAAATATATGCCTAAAATAACAACTTCTATCTATTTGGGGGGATTTTTAAAAATATAATAAGCTTATGTAAAATTTACCAAAAGATTCTCAACTCAATGTCCATTTAATTATTCCTGCTTCACCTGACTATTTTTAAAGGATATGTCTATTATTTAAGTGAGGCATTTAGTGTTTTATGGCTCTTCTTTTACAGAATTGTTATTTAAATATTAGTTTGTTTTTCTGTAATTTTTTTCTATAAGGGTATACACTTTCTAGGAACAAGAGATATATTATATTTACAACGACTGTAATACAAAAATTCTCTAACAGAGTCAATAAAAGAATTAAGAAAAATTTCATCTAAAATAAGTTATTAATCTTGTAGTTGTGAGTTAGGCATATTAAATGATCAGTTAAAAAAAAGCTCCTGGACAAGAGAAACAGCAAATTCCTTTCTAGAGAATGACAACAACAGATGTAAATTTATAAGTAGCAATCAATTTGTAATTAATATATGTACAGACAACTATTTTATTTCTTATTAGAAATACGTGTCCTATTCAGAATGAAATGTACTTATTTATTGTGACACTATGGAAGTTTCCAGTTATACAGTAGTGAGGAAGACAAAAATAGTCACCCTGGCTTAATCCTTACAGTATATAATATATTAATATGAATTAAGTATATAGATTTGCCCAGGGGGTAGAAAGCACAGAGTTGGAGCCCGATGGTTTGGATATAAATCTCTACTTTGACACTTGCTGCAGACTTTTATGTAACATATTACATATAGGTGACATTTTTGGTAGCCACACAGAGATGATTTGATACTTCATTCTTTATAAACTCATGAGATGAAAAAGACCAAATAATTTGACCTTTCCCTGGTAAAACTAGCCTAGAAACACAAGTAACTGGAAGAAACTACTGCAAAAATAAAAGAGAAAAAGCCCCACTCTAGGATTCATATGCTTCTTCATTGAATTTATTAAAAACATTGAAATTATGAAATTAATGAATGTTACAGACATAAAACACTTAAGTGAAAATATTAATTAAGACTGTCTTACAGGCAAATTTTGCCATGTTCTTTATAATGATTTCCTAACATTTATAATTATTTCCAAATATTATACAATTTATTTTTGCCTTCAGTGCAAACAAGTTATTGAATGTACATGAAAATCATAAACCAGATGGCTTCAATAGTTTCATCTTTTGTAAGACATCCTATTTATTACACACATCCTTAATTATATTAATAGAAATTAGTATATGCATAAAAATGGAAAATATGAATATGAGAGATTCATTTTAGCAATGACTGTTATATATTGAGCAGTGTGAGAAAGCAAGTCTCTTTTAATTAAAGGTTTTATTTCAAATTAGAGTTCATGGGCTATAATAATAAAAACGTGTGCAGAGAAAAAATCCTGAGAGGTTAATGTATTGATGCATATAAAGATTTAATTAAATTAATAAATATTGCAAAACAGCAATAGTAGTTGTAATTCAGCTCTTAATAGTCATGTTTTAGCATTCAGCGTGCACTCCTTGGCTCTATGGTCCCTGACTGATCAAGGTCTTTCCACTTACTAAAGCCATAGAATGTACTACTATTTTAATTATCTTTACACTGTTTCTCTTAAAAAATAAAGAAAAAGGAAAGAAAGAATAAAGAGGTAGATGGTAGAAGTGTGGGACACAAGTGGAGCAATCCTGTCCATATACCTTGACAGAGTGTTTCTGATTGCAAGTTTCCTTTATCTTCCGTCTCCCTCTGCACCCAACACAGACTTTCCCCTTCAGAATGCCCTGCTGTGTGATTTAATCTTGCCCTCTTTGCAAAATGAAAGCTGTTTTGCAAAGTTGATTTGGAGAGGGATGAGTGGTATTGTTCTGATGGAATTCTGGTGCCTGTAATAACAGTTCATAGATATACTTGAGTGGAAAAGTGTATGAGAAGCATCTTACTTCCCCTGAAATATCCACAATATCCTCTTTCCTTATTTTCACCCAATTTCTTAACAGTTATTTACTTATTGTTTGTTTGTTTGTTTGCTAAGGTAGTGGTACCCAGGGACTTTGCATGGCATTATATTGCCAGCACTTTTTAAGTTTTTGTTATGAGAAATCATCTTCCTAGATCACTAAATAGCCCAATCTAACTTCAAACTTGCAATTCTTTTGCCTCAGCCTCCTAGATTGATTATATGCATGTGTTACCACACCCAGATTCTTAGCAGTTTTGAAAGAACTCAGTGGAATTTGACCTCAGACACTGAAATGACAATAATTTGGAATGAAGACACAGTAGCTCTCATTCCTTAGTGATAGAGGAGCTTGCTTTCAAATTTTTCCTTTTGTTTTATTAATATTTTAGAACATTAGGAGTACTAAGTATATAAATATAGTCCTTCCCTGATAGACTGCCACTGTCTCTTTCCCTCCCTCACACCCTCTCATATCCCCTCTCAGTCTTTTTGGCAATTTTGCTCCCCACCCCAACCCTGCCATGCTTTATATTTTGGCTGTCTTCTTATCCATTAGAAGTTCTGGCTATCTTCTTATCCATTAGCTTTCCCAGAGAAGCAAGAAGAACACCTTCAACTTTAGTAAGCTGACCCTTCTCCTTTCTTATTTTTCTCAAACTACAAATTTAAATCCTCATAAGTAAACCAAAAATGAACTGAAAAGATTCTTTATTACCTTTATAATAATAATATCTGACTTCCCTGTAATTTTAGAAGCTCCAAGATAATTACAATGAAATGATTGTTAACAAAGAAAACACTTACCAATTGTGGGAGGATGTTGGAAAATATGCCCCTGTCTTCCTAGAATATTTTTCTTGCTAAATCAACTTAATCTCATGGCAAACTTTGGGTAGAAATTAAGGAATTATTTGGGAACTAGATGAAGCAAAAGTGCATTTTAGGTCAAGTCACAAAGAGGCAGCTTACAGTGTTAACTTATTTTTGGGATTGTCTTAGACCTGAGCAATTCAAAATTTTTTTTCTTTAATTAGTACACAGGGTATCTGCAGGCCAGCCCTTGAATTTTCCAGATTTGTGAAATTCCATGTACTTTACATATGTTGCATCTTACTGAAGTGAAAGTTGTTTGAGTTTGGAATTTTTACATGTATTAAAACTATTCTTTAGTTATCAGAACACAAAAGTATTTGAAATATATTGTGATTTTTCAAATTCATAACTAGTCAAAGATAAAGTTAGCAATTGTTTATTTTAAAAATTTAAATAAAACTGCAGATAAAATTTTTGAAGTATTTTAGACAAAATATGTGGATAAAATTTTTAATCATTTTCAGATTTGTTCTGCTTTATTAAGTAATACATAAAATTATTTCAATTGATGCTGTAAGATATTTATTGTAGCTTATTAGTTTTATTTATCTCATGAAATATTTAATAATTTTGTACTTAATATGAGAAAGATATGAAAAATTATTTTTGGTATCCAATCATGAGGTATATATAATTAAATACTTTAGGAAAACTCATAAAATGTCAGATCAGTGAACAAAACATCCCTAAAGTAACAAGAAAAATAATAGCATTTAGAAATAATGCTTTTTATTTATATGTTATTACTCAGAAACAGTCATCACCAAATGTTTAATCAGAATATATCACATTAATTTTGTTTTGATCTTTGACTCATTTATTTTTACTTTTTATTTCTAGCTTGCTACAATATTATACAGTAGACTTTGTGCCATACTACTTATGGAGGGAGAAAATAATAGAATGCTAAAGCAAAAAAAATAAAAAAAGAAAGAAAGAAGAAAGAAAGAAAGAAAGAAAGAAAGAAAGAAAGAAAGAAAGAAAGAAGAAAGAAAGAAAAAAGAAAAACAAGAAAAATGCCTGGACTACTTATATAATTTGGCAGACATTATTTGATTTGGATTTGGCTTGCAATTACTCCTTTTACAGTAACAGAAAAAAAGGAAGCAATCGCTTTTGGGAAACTTGTTTGTATTACATGTGTTAAATATTTCATTTAAATTATATGTGAAGTAGTTTGGCAAATTGACATCAGTTCTTAGAGTTTCTAGAGTTATCTGTCAATAATTAATTCAAAAAGTCATTGTGAATTAGAGATGTCCTTGTATATGATTCGGAAAGTTGTAATTTTATGTGATTCTATAGCTTTTACCTGTAACTTCCTCTGTGATATTTTGTCAGATTTCCAATAAAATATGCTTATAAATATTCACTTTGCCCAACATATGCAATGAATATGTGTCATTTCCTCTGAGTTACATGCATTATGAAAGGTTATCTCTGTCATGTCTTCAAAATAGAAATATTATCAGAGACCAAATCAATAAAACATTGGTGAAACTATGTCATTTTGGGGACTAATAGTTTTCTAAATCATTATAATTTAATTTTTAACATATTAATAGGGAGATTCAAAAATAAATGTAGTGAACAAAAGAATTACTTTTAGAAAAAATGTTTTTGTACTGATAATAAAACAGATAAGAAAACTGCTCTAGTTCAATTGTTAGGGGAAGATAATTGAAAAGTTTAAGAACTAGTATAATTTTTATGGTGGCAGTAGATGTTGGATTTGAGATCATCACCTTGCCTAAGGTTTGTATGTTTGAATAGATGGGTCTTTAGGAAACTCAGACCAGGGTTCACTGACAATACTACATTGTTGATGCTTTCAGTGTCGCTTGAACCCAAGACATCCTGCTAAATCCAAAGGACTTCATGGCTTTGCACAGGTTACCCAAATTTACTGATGCTTTCTCTGTGCAATATGTTAATAAGAAAATTGCAATAAGTTATATTGCCAATATTTATCATACTATATTGAAATAAATATTAGGCAGTACCTTTCAGTGACAATGAGCTGAACTCTCTCACCATGGTTAAGTTCAGTGATGACAAATTGGTCTTTGTAAAAAACTACAGCACTAAGTCTGAGCAAGCAACCAGATGAAGCAGGTGTACTCAAATTATTTTAGAATTACATACTAAGTATAGGAAACACTAACTTCCATAATTGAAAAAAAGAGTACTGATATAATATGAAAACAATCTGACAAGTTATTTCCCTTTCTGGGAAATTTTTTTTCATATTTATCTAAATGTATGGAAAAACAATTAAATGGATAGCATATTCATATGGATAACACAGTCATAGGGATAAATACCTGAATATTGATGGATAAATGAAATGCCGTGTTCCTTTAAAATATATTAAGAAAAAAAATCTTTACAGTTTAAGATAAAAGTCTTGGTCATCCATAGTGTGAAGATCCAAATACAGTGAGTGACTTCCTTAAGAGTGGTTTGCATATGAAGTGGTTTAAGATCTTATATTCTGAATATATTTACTGGAGTTGCCTCTCTGTTCCTCTAAATTATCTGCACTCTGGAAAACAGTGAAAAGCACCCAGGGAACGAAGCATGCAAAAGAAGCATGCCCGTGTTCCAGGCATTTGTAATTCAGGTTTAGCAAATTATAGGAGAGGAGGCCAATATTATAGAAGCAGGGGATACAATTGATGTTAGAGGATGGAGCTCTTAGCCTAGTTAATTTGTGGCTATAGAACTGCTATTGTGTCTCCTCAGTGTGCAAATTAAAATTCTAATCTTCAATGTAATAGTATTAGGAAGTGGCGCCTCTAGAAATGATTAAGTCTCAACGGTGTTGTTCTCGTGAATGAAACCAGTGTCCTTACAAAGAACTTGAGAAATTTGCTGTTTTTCTCCTTCTCAGTCATGTGAGGTACCAGGAGAAGTTGTCAATCATTCTGAGCTCAATTGTTCTGATCCTGGATTTCCAGCATCCCGAAGTGCGGGAAATAAATGTCTATTGCTTATGAGCCACTCAGTCTTTGGCAATTCATTTCAATGGCCCAAAGTAAGGCAAGTATCCTAAGATCAGTAATTTAACTTTTAAACCTCAGCAGTTTCATATGCAAAGAGGGATTAATAATAACCTCTTCTCTTAATCCTCTATTATAAGAGTGAAAGCAATATAAAGTTTCATTTGAAAATCAGGATTTAAATTTTGGCAAGCCACAGGCTAAAATGAGAAAGGCAGGTATTAATGATGTTTAGAATGAAATAAATGAGGGAACCTGGAAGAAGAACTGACAAAATCCATAGTGGGGTTGAGGAGAAGGCCCTTTAGTATATATTTCCCTTCACATTCCTCAGCTATGATCTGGTTTTGTCTCCCATCAGTGAAATGAAAAATATAAATCATCCAATGTTATGTGGCCTTCTCCTCAAGAACCAATGTAAAACCTGTTACTCATTCTCACTAAAGTTGTCCTTCAGTACACTGTTATCTTGATTCATGAACTTAACTCGTTCCATGAGTCTGGAAATGATGGCCACATTTATGTGCATGAGCAAAGATGACTTTGGTCATTTGTCATCTGAGTTCTCAAACAAAAATAAACTTTTGCCACAAGCTTCTGTTTGTGAACCAAGTTTTTCACCAACAGAAGCATTTGAATACCAAAGTGCCAATGTATTAGACTCAGGTGATATTTTCCAGAGTTATATTTTAGTTTGCCTTTGTTCAGTGCTGTCTCTGAATTCCTCAGTTGCTCCTTAAAGCTCACCACTTATTCCACAAATATTTTGCTTCATCTGCTTTTGTTTCTTTTCTTAGTAGCAAAATTTTATTAAAGGTAGGAAAAGAACAGGCTCTGTAGAGTGAGTTCGGGACAAGTAATAGTAGAAAAAGAAATACTCCAACAGTATGACACAGGGGAGAACACAGTGGCACAAACTGTGTGGATTGTTTTTCTTGTATCATGTCTCCTCAGGATGACATCAGTCCTAGGCCATCCTACTGGAAATCTGCTCAAGTTCTCCAGAGAACTTAATATGCAGGAGTTTGAGAACTGTTCTGTGGATGTGTCCTGGGATTTTGTAATGAACACATCATGCCTACTGCTCCAGCCAGTTTTGTCTCACTCTGATCTCCTGTGTCATTCCGAGAGTTACAAATTGCCATAACTCTTCATGGAGTTCCGAGGCAGTAGACATCTCCCGTCTTCAAATAGCTACTTCCTGCTGAAGGGAGCTATAGGCCTTTCATTTGGGGAGTATGAGCTCTCCAGCAACACTGGGGTGTTTTGGCTCGCTGGTTGGGTTAAAGAAAAAGATTCTCCTTCTGCTATCTGGCTAAGTCAGATGTATTACTGCTTAGCTAGATTCTAGGTGCTAGATTCTAGGTTCTTTCTATCCTGAGCAAAGAATCAAGATGAGTGCAAACAGGACCAAAATTTTATTAAAGATAGGTGAAAAAAGGCCCTGCAGAGTGTATCTAGACCAAATAAAACCAGGAAAAGAAGCATTCCCTACAGTGTGAGGGTAGGCTACCACGCAAGTAAGAGTACAGTGGCCGGCTTTGCTCACTTTATTTAAATTTACCTTATTTTACTCATTTCATCTAATTAAATGAGTCCCCATGATTTCTGGGAGGTTAGGAACATTCATTTTTTGACTTTAAGAAAGTTTTGTTTTAGTGCAGGATACTGAAACCCACAAGCTTTCCTATTTTGGTATTCTCATTTCATGTGACACAATGCTTTTAAAAGACCCAATGCAGGGTCGTCATAAATTCCAAACTCCAGACTCAAATTACAACACTTCTGAACATTTTTCTAGGGATGTCCTGCAAGTTTTAAAATTCATTATGTCGAATATGATCTCATTATGATCCTTCCTTAGTCTAGGTCAGTTAGTAGGCCCATCCATCTTTCTTTTAGTAAGAAGTCAGAAACTGTCAGCTTTTCTTCTCTCTTTGAATCAGAGAATTTGTACATTTATAAAATTTTCTTTTAACACATCTCCAAACTTTACTCTATTCCTTTTCCACCAGTTACTACCAACATGAGACCTCCAGCTTTTCACAAATCAAAATTAGAATCTAAAGTTGACTCTGATCTTTACCAAGCACTTTTTTCCAATATTCTACATTTAATTTTCAAAAAAAGATTTGAATCATATCCTTGCTATTAAAAATTTTTCTGTACAGCATAACCTCTAAAATAAACCTTAATCTGTCTCTCCTGGAACTAAAGTGCTACATAGTTTGTTCTAATTTTTCTATTTCATATACTATTTTTATTTTCTCAAGGCACTGCTTCTCAACAGTTGTCAATTCTAGACCTTTTACAATTAAATATTTTTGTTTATAGTTTCTTGTGCCTCAGTCTGTCATATGTTTGGTTTTCTTTCTGCAAACCCTTTTTTTTTTTTTTTACCCTGTCTAGGAATTGAACACAGGGGTCCTTACATGTTATGTGGGTGCTGTGCCACTGAGCTATACCTGCAAACTTGATCTGGCTATTGTTCAAGTTTCAGCTCAAATTTAACAGAGTATCTGCCCCTACACCATCTTCTAGTTAATTTCCCTCTCCATTCCTAGACACTTGTTTTTAATTTTCTTTAACTAGCCATAGTTATGATTAGCCTCTCATTTGGCCTTATTCCTAGCTGAAACAGTGGAAAGCAGGGACCTTTTTAGGTTAGGAGAAAACTGATAAGAAAGGGCTATTAAAATGCTGAACGAACTTTGGAAAAACACGGTGCAGAACGTGATGCACTATCTTTTCATTGTTCATCAGGCACCACTGTCTATTATTGTGTTCATATGAGCAACTACATACTGAGACCAACAAAATATTCCCTGACACCCAGAATTCTTACCTGAATCACTCATGATACAGGTTGCGCAAACCTAGTTGGTGTAAAGATAAACTTCTCTTTTTGTTCCCTGCTCCAATTTTGTTTTCTTCATTTTCTTCTCTTTTATTAGCACTGATACTCAACCAGGGGCCTAAGAGAAAACTTTTCAGTCATCTCTAATCTGAATGTTTCCTCTCAAATTTATATATTGAGATCTAACTGCCAGTATAATAAAGAGATGAATCTTTCAGTAGGTAATAAATCCATGAGAGTAGAGTCTTCCTAAGTGGAATTGTGCACTTATAATAAAGGTTGAGAGATTTCACTAATTATTCTTTTCTTTAGGCTTTGTGAGAATTTAGCAAGAGGAACAATCCTGGAAGCAGAGAACAAACCCTGATCAGAGATCAAACAAACTGGCTCCTTGATTTGTGAACTTTTCAACCTCCATAACTCTGAGAAATGAATCTCTATTATTTATAAATTAACCAATGTAAGATAATTTATAATACCAATGAGAATCTTACCTGCAAAGCAAATAACTAGCTTTTCTTTACTTTGCTTCTCACATTCCACACACTGTATTGTATCCTTTAAGTTTTTCTCAGTCAAGTCTCTTTCACTTTGCTTATGGAACACTTTCTTGGTTTAATCCTTCATTATTTCATAACTGGACTAACTACATGTTCCCCTCTAATCCATTTTTGATAAAATATCCATGCCTGTTATAAGCTTCAATAAATGCCAATCTAAACTTGACTCACCACGGATTCCCTCTCCAGCTAGAGAACTGTGTGCAGTTTCTTTACCACATGGCCAAGCACATTCCATGTTTATTCCATGCTTCATGCTTCATCATTTAGCTACACAAATTCTACACACTTCCTGTCCCATTGACTGTTCGTGCACTTCCCTATTTCTGATACCTCTTTCCCTCTATCTGCTGCATTTTCATTCTCCCTTAGCATTTTCAGTTTGCTAACATCCATGCCTTAAATCAAGATGAGCCATTAAATTCACTGGGAAAGTTTTTACAACTTCCTAGAATTGGTTCAGTTTTCTTTGCCTATTTTTCTGCTTTGGATTTAATAATTTATTTTATTCTTGGAAAAGAAATGTCTAGGTTTCTTAGATGAAAATATCCCAGCACATTAGAGGAAAATATCCTAGTTATTTTTGAATCCACAAATACTTCATTAAGTAGGGACTTGGAAGAATTATTCTGGCTTCAGAACAGTTTGTCAATTGTATATCCATGGATGTGATACAACTCTTTGTGCTATGGAGTGAATTTGGCATCTTTACCTTTTAATTCCAACTGTCTCATGTTCAGGTGACCTAAAATTTAGTCCTTTAAAGTAAAGACCATCCAGAAACTGGATAGAACATTGTACCTGTTGAAGGGCACTATTTTCTTAGTCATATTTTGTAGTAAAAGGTTTGATTAAATAGAGGAGAAACTAATGATATAGAAAACTTGGTTACAGCAGTTAAAGGAAATCTAGCTTATCATTGAAAACTAGCTTCTAAAGCTAATCAATCATTTATTTCTCATTGCTTTTAACGAGAAATTTTCTGTATCTTAGATCCTACAAAATGCTCCATCATCTTCATATTTTAATCTTTTTAAGAAAAGCAATTATATATCTTCATTTATCACTATTTACACAATAAAAAGCTTTAATTGATGAGAAAAATTAAGTGCTTAAAATGAATCCTTCCATAAACATTCAATAGCAGTAGATTCTTTTTGAACATCTAAATGTCAAAATAGCTTTGATTTACATAATTAAATTTGCCAAATCATTAGCCCATAATATAATGTTCTTGGTGTTATTCAAAATGAATACAACAACTAAGCTTTTAATGTTTTAAAATTGACTGCAACGCTGGAAACGATTTCCACATAATCACTAGAAAGAGCTAAATAAAAATGATTTATTGACAATACGTTTGAGTGCATAACAGTTTCTATAGGTCCTGCTTTAAAAGACCCAATTAATGTTTCTATTTTGTGCAGCAATTACCACAGTGCCCTTGAAAACTGTTAATGCTCTAAATTGGAGGAATCCCATCCCTCACTAATGTGACCAGTGACATCTTTACACACATCTGAAGATCAAGAAGAATGTGCCAGATTTTTGGTTTTTACTCTTGAGAGGATCACAAATTTACTTGAGTATTGTAGTTTTGATGATAGATATTCAGTTCACTTCCCTGATCTTATTCAAGGACTCAAATTATCTATGAAGGACATGTTCGTTTCTTTGTTTTCCTTTTTTTCTTTTTCTTTTTTCTCTACCCTGAGGACACAGTCCAGGGCCTTCACACTAAGCTACATCCCCAGTTCTCTTTTTTATTTTTCAGAGTGTCTCACTCTGTTTCCCAAGCTGGGTTTGAATGTGTGGTCCTTCTGTATCAGCCTCCCAGAGTGCTGGGACTGTAGACTGGCTGAGATTCATCAGGAACTCTCCCACCTAAAATGTCTAGTCTCTCAGACGGTGTGATTTTTGTAACATACACAGTATATAAATTTCTGGGAAAAAAATTAAAAAACCCAAAGACAAAATGAACATTCCATTTTAAATTACTATACAGTCTCCATGGAAACAGAATTGCTCTGTCAAATTGCTATGCACATTTCATGTTTGTATTTAGTTTCTATCCTTCACTACTGACCAGTGGCAGTGCTCCCCGAAGCCCACTGTACTATATATAGACCAGAAACAAGAAGCAGGAAGCCCATGCCTGTGTTCAATCCGCAAGGGCAGGTCCTGTAACGGGACCACATCCTCAGCCTTCTGAAGGGTTTTTAAGGGAAAAATTCCTTAGCACTGTATATTGCCGGTGGCCCCCATTTCCTAAAACTCTTGAAAACAAGAGTAACCTCCGCTTGTAGTTTTTTTTTTTTTTTTTGGAACTTCATGCTGTGTTCTAAGGACACTTAGTGATGGCCATGTTGGTTATTTATTGTGCCTCTCTAATAGCAAAGTACGTACATCAACAATATTTTTCTTTAAGTTTATTGGAACAATTTAGGTATGCATAATGACCTCATTCATTATAGGGAATTGGTATCTGCATGTGATCTGTATTTATTCCTCTTTCTTTTCCTGTATTCTCATCTCCCCTTTTCAAACACCCCTTCCCTCCTGATTCACAAAGTTGTCTTCACTTTATCCTTCTTTTCTCTTTTTTATTTCCATTTCTTCCATTCTCTTCTCCTTCTCTATTTATTTCCCCTTTTGTTTTGAATAGTTTTTTCTTATTTCATAGTATCTTTTGTACACTTATGTTCTTATTTATATTTTCGGTTTCTCATACTGGAGAGATAGTATGATGTTTACACATGTGTGTCCAATGTATTTCACTTATGATTATGGTCTCAAAGTCCATTTAGCTATAAATTTCTATTTTATCTTTCTTTATGGCTAAGTACTATTCTAAAAAATCTGTTTTATCCATTCATTGGTTGATGGGAATGTGGGTTGTTTCCAAAATTTAGCTATTACAGATTGTACTACTATAAATATGGATGAAAATATATTGATCTGGTATGATGCATTTAATTCTTCTGGAAGATACCCAAAAGTGGAATAGCTGGGTAATATAGGACACCTAATCCTAGGTTTTTGAGGAAACTTCCCATTGATTGGACCATCCCACTGAGGTCATGACAAGGACCTCTGCTCTGCAATCTCACATTAGTATCAACAAGCTCTTTGTTTTGTTAGCCAAATAGGTAAAGAAATAATTTCCTGAATTTGCTTAAACATACATTTTTTTTTTATTTTAAAGAGAATAAAACCGAGGAAAATAAAACAGAATAAAACTAATCAAAACAAACCAGTGTAAGTGATACAGGACTTCAAAACAATATGAAATCAAGACTAGTTACCATGATGCTGCTTGCTTTCTTCAAAATAGCTGCAGATATCTTCTAACATAATAAAAATCAAGCAGACCAGAACAGAATAGAACCAATAAAAATAAAACAATGAATGCAATAATAGATTTCAAAACAAGACAATAGTAATTCCAAAATGGCTACTATAATATATCTTGTTATCTTTTAAATACCTGCTCAGGCCATCAGATATAAAAAAAATCAAAATAAAACAGAACAGAACTCAAACCAACAAAACAATGAAAATGATACAGGACTTCAAAACAAGGTAATAGGGAATTAACAATGGCTGCCACCTTCAGAAGGAGATCCCCTAGATGCCACACTGCATATAGCTATCCTCTGAACAGAAGATCACACCACTGGCTCTAGACCTGCAAGGTCAGTGAAACACCAGAACACCACAAGCATCCAATTGCATTTCACCTTCAGAGCTATCATCATGGCCTGTGTTTCTCTGGATCAGCTGGTCCCTTATGGGGGTGGGGTGTGGGGAAGGAGTGGCTCTTATTGTTTGCCAGCCCATGCTCTGAAAGGGGTGGGGTCTGGCTTTCCTCTGCCAGCAGATGCCCACACATGGTGCTGGTTCTGAGGGAGGGCTTGCTTCTTGGTAAGTCCTTGTTCTCTCCCATCACAGTCCATGAATGGCACTGACTCACAGAGAAATGTTTGGGTCTGCCTGTTACCTCCTGCTTTGCCCCCTGTGGTGGCTCTCACATGGTGCTGGTCCACAGGGAGGGCATGCTTCTTTTATTTTATTTATTTATTTATTTATTTTATTTTTTATCGGTACCGGAGATCGAACTCACGACCACGTGCTTACAAGGCAGGCACTTATGCCACTGAGCTAAATCCCCAGCCCAAGCATGCTTCTTTTAAACACACACTTTAACATCTAAGTATTACCTTTATTTCAAGATACCTATTAGGTTGTGTAGTACCGATGTCTGGGTTAGACATTATGTGGAAAAACTGGATACAGCAGAGAACAAGTAACAGAGAAGTCACAGGTGAAGAAAAGCAAACTCACAAGGATGAATTGGAACAGTATTGTCAAGCAGCCTTTAGCTATGAAAAATACAGTGCAAAATAAACCGACCCTAACATGCCAACAGTGTCCAGAGTAGTATGTCACTGTAATTGCAGTTCTCTTTGCCTCTTTCTCTCTCTCTCTCTCTCTCTCTCTCTCTCTCTCTCTCTCTCTCTATATATATATATATATATATATATATATATATATATATAAATAAAATCTATCAGTTTCACATTTCCAGATTTAGCCTCTCACAAAAATAAAATATGCAGAAAAAACTGATTCCATACTAAACACATACAATTTTCCTTATCATTATTTTTCAAACAATATAGTAAGGCAACTATTTATGTAGAATTTTCATTTTATTAAACATTATGGTTAATTTAGAAATGATTCATGCTGTCAAAAATTGCACACATTATATGAAAATACTTTATATTTTGTATAAGGGACTCAAGCATAGGAAGATTTTGTTATCTGTAGAGATTTGATAATGCTTCTGAGACAAATGTTTGCATAAAGCTCTGTAAAAGAGTATATATGTGTTAACACACACATATACATGTACATACATACACTGAGAGTTACATTCATGACAAATGTGTGTATCTGTAAGTAATATCTGTATATGTATATATGTATATACTTTTTTATAGGTATTTCTCATCTCCTTCCCAACCTCTATGAAATATACCTGAGACAAACAGTTAATAAACCAGCAAGACATGGATAATCTGAAGTAGGTATCTCAAACCTAAATCTTTGCTCCTGAGCTCTAGATCTGAACATTCTGTACTTTATGCCTTTTTCAGATGTTCCTAAGGGAGCTGAAATGTTAATGTGTCCAAAGTTGAATTAATCTCTTTCTATATCAGTTCTTTGTATAAAGTGCCCTCTGTCAGAAGGTCCTACTTTTGGAATTTAACTTATTGGAATTTATACCATTATTGCCTCTCTCTTTATGAGAGAGCTATTTAATGAAATGTTTTTCAACTTTTCAATCCATAAAACAGACTTTTATATCCTGGTATGAACAGCTGTGTTTCAAGATACATTGGTAAGAAAAAAAGCAATTTCAAGACAGAAAGGAAGATATGATCAAAGTTTATATAATGATGAGGAGGAGGAGGAAAAGGATAATAATATTAATATCAATAATAATGTAACCAGTTAATATATATATATATATATATATATATATATATATATCAAAGTATCTTGAGCAGAAGAAACATATAGTAGCTTTGTGTGAAGACAGAATACGGAAATGTGCATTTTTGAAAGTAATTATATAAAGTTGTTTTAAGTAACATTTATTATCAAAAATGTATTTTTAAAGACACAGGAAAAGTGATAAAGTGAGCCTATACTAAACAAAAAAGGAATCTAAGAGAGAGACCTTAAAATGGAGGAGGACAATTAAGTAGAGATGTTTAGTGATTTAATTAGCATTTGAATTGTGGTTCTCCCATAGAGGAAATTAAACAACAAGCATTGCAAGCATAATGCTGCTCACTTTTCGTTTTGCATTAAATGAGAATCAAGCCATTGGTTATTATGATGAAGTCAGATTTGTTTTAAATGATAATCCTTCCTTTGCTATAGGCTTCACTGATTTTCCAGCGCCTTCAGGCTAAGAACAGCTACAGTAAGTTCAAGAATACCAGCTGGTGTCAGAGGGGCTCAGGGAGAGAAACGGGAAATGAGGTCTCTTACTCAATAGCTGGAAGTTGTTTTGTTTTGTTTTTTGTTTGTTTTGTTTTTAAATAATTACCCACGCAGTAGAAAGCTTTTTTGATTCTAGACATTTTCTTCTACCAATGGCAACTATTTGATAATTTCGGAAAGATGGCTGTTTTCTGATCACTTTTAACAGGTCTCTTTAGGTAAACTTTGAAAATCAGTGAAAGGTAATGTACTCGGTGAGGAAAGGAATCAGTAGTTCCTGGTGCAGTAGTTTTGAGGGATGACTGGATGATGACGATGATGACAATTTGAGCAATGTAGAAGCTAGGGGTACTGATTGCATTTCAGTTACAGAGAGCCACTGTGAGTACTGGCTACCATCAATAAATTGACCCTCAGCATTGAGTAGAAAAGCTCTAGACCACATTCAATAACAAAGATTCTTGATAAGACTCTGCTGTAACTGATTATCCTGATTTTATTAGATTCTATTGTTTGCCTTTGTTGCTTTTGCTTAGTATGCTTAAAGTTAAGATAGTACAAGTTTTGTTTTGTTTTGGTTTGGTTTGGTTTCGGCCTGATAATTGAACCCAGGACTTCCCATATTGTTAAGCAAACACTGCTAAACTGCCTTAAGCATAGTAGTGTTGTTTAATGATCAAATCAATATAATTTAATATGAACTCATCAAAAATTCATACATTCAAAGTACAAATAATATGCCATCATCAAATCTAAAATTTCTAAAGAATTAGTTTAAATAAATTTTAGACTTTTGTGTATATATAATAGTGTTAAACAATAATATCTTTTTATTTTTATCTTTAAACATTGAGTTTAAATATCCTTAACCAATATCTCTAGTCTATGATACATTATCATCTTGGAACTTTCCTTTCTTCCTGCCTTTACCTCGCTCTTGCTCTTTTTTCCCCTTCTTTCTTTCATTTATCAATTTTAAAAATGTAATAAATAGAAACTCATATCCTAATTCAAAAACTATACCATCACCAAAAAACCTGATGGATCTCGGTATTGTGCTCCTACTGCATCTCTTGTTTATTTCCCTCCAACCAAGATAATCAACACTTGAATATTGACATTGTAGTTTCATTCTTTGAAAGAAAAAAAAAAGCCACCTATATTCCACATATAAGTATTTTTAAAAATCTGGTGATTTTTTTTATAAAATTACTTTTACGATATTAGCATGTGATTTTATAGGTCCTGATTTTTTTCATTTGATCTTTTATTGAGTATTGACTACTTTCGTTTAGCTAGAAATCATGTATTTTATGGCATACAATATTTGCTTGTTCAGTAGACTATGATGTCTCTCTTTTGATATCTGTCCTTTTATAGTAAAACACAACAGTTCCAACCCAAGAAATGTTAATAAGAAAAATTCTTGGATATATCCACCAGAAATGTTTACAGCAATACTATTCATAATGACAACAAATCAGGAATCCTTTTCAACTTTAATGGAAGGAGTTTGTTGGAAATATCTAATATTTTTATATATGTACCTGTTGTGAAACCAAGTGAATATTAAGATACATTTCTCTTTTATTTGCACACTAAGTTATCTATTTCTTGATACATTAGCATCTGCTGCATTCAAAGGAAAATATTTCAAAGTATGTTCACTCATTTCTACTTATACTGAGTACTATCACTACTAATTTCCAAAATGAATACATAGTGATTATTTATTTTTTGGTGATTTGTTTATGGAGATAGGGTTTTGCTATGTAGTCCGGACCAACCTTGAATGGCAGCAATGCTTCAGTCTCAGCCTCCTGAGTGCTGGGATTATAGGCATGTGCCACCACAGCCAACTAGTTGGTTAATCTTTATGTTTACTCATCTTTGCCATAGAGCTTTTATGAACTGTTGGTTTCCTTTATTTTTGATTACTTTCTATTTCCTTCCCACTGAGCAGGGAGCTAACCTCCTTTGGAAATTCCCACACTTCAAGCACACGGAAAAGTGCAGCAGATTTTCAGGAAATCCGAGTTGAATGAAGAAGCTCTTATCTGTGAGTGTTGTATTACAATGATTGATTATCATGTATGGGTGGCTGAAAGTGTTACTATTTTTCCACTATGTATTCATAGTAATTAAAACCTGTTCTGTGATACAAGTATGCTTAAACTTCATTGAATACAAGATTCAAGTCTGTAATAAAATGCAAAGGAATTTTTATAATCATTCATAAAATACCTCTGTAATTAACTCAAAACTTCTTTCATACTCTACCAAGGAAATAATAAAATTTTTGGTGGAACATTTTAAAGTGTGGAACATTTTACATGCGGTGGAACATGTAAAATTGAATCCAAAATGGGGCATCATAGGCCTCCTGGTGATTATTGTTGCCCTAATTAGTGATGCCTTTCTAAAGTGAGAATTGATTGGTGACACACATAATGCAGAGGTTTCAATGAGGAAAATGATGAGCAGTGAATATTCACTTTGAGGCTTGCCTGACAGAATGCTTAGATTACAAAACTTGAGGAAATGCCCTGAATATGGCTGATAAATGAGATTTCTTTCCTGACCCTCACTTCTAACGGTACTTAAACAATATCATGTTTAGCACACTACTTTGGGTGTCTTGCCTCTGAAAATCAAAGATTTATGATGACTGAAAAATGTCCATATTAAAAAGGTAAGAGAAGATCCAGATGATATCCACTTTGGACCACTATAATTAATAGCTGAATCTTCAATGGTAACTAACTGAATGGAGGTCAGTAAGTTGCCATGGTAATGTCCTAGCCAAGCAATTTTACCCATTTTCCAGTCTGCTGCCCCTCTGCATAACTGAAGTTATAAAATGCTTTAATTGCAAGATTTGCAAATGATGCAACATCTGGGATCAAATTTACATATAAAGGGAGAAGTTTAATGGAGTTATTAGCATATGTGTGAACTCCTCAGGTTTTATATTTAATTATGAAACCTGCGGTTTCACTGAAGAACTCTGCATATAATAGAAAAAAAAGTACGGAAAGATATAAGAATCAACCAAGTAAGATTCCATCATTTGCTTTGTGAAAGTACAGTATTCCCCAAAGCAAATATTGACTTTGATCCTATTTCAAGTAATTTGAGAAACTCAGTAAATGACAATATTCACTAACAACTTAAACAGCTGCATCATTCTCCCAATATTATATATTAAAATAATGTTGATTAATATTTAGAGTTCTCTTTAAAAATTCAGAAAGAATAAATAGCAAATGCAAAATAGTGTAGTCACTTCACCCTGCAGTAAGAATATAGTAAAACTTTTATTTAAGTACAGGTATGTGAGAATTCCTAGGACTGCATCACCTCAAGAGAACAAAATATGTTTGTTGTATGAATTAACAAATTCATACAGATAAAGATAAGTAATAACCTTATAATAATGTCTCCTTATAATAATGTCTCCTTATAATAATATGGGATTTGCATTGCATTTAGGTTGGGCATAGTATGCTGTATGCAAAATCAAACAATATAACAGTAATAAAATTTTGTTATTTCTAAAAAAATATAAAGCAAAATGATATTATTACAATCAGAGCATTCACTAGCTATGAGTTCTGAAATAAACTTTCTCATCCTTGAGAAAATTTGTAGTAGAGTATAAATATTCTAAATACATTTCAATCAACATGATAGTTGTAGAGATGCAATGACTTTATCGGTCTCTCATGTAGGAAAACATTGAAAACAAGGAAGAATCATGCTAGAATTGAAAAAAGAAACAAAGACCATAACACTCCACTATATTTTGAATGTACTACTGTTCATTTTACAAGCACCATTGAGTTTTCTGGTAGAATCTTATGCCTACGGCATATTTTCCTACCCAAATCATGACATTTCACTGTGTTTAACAGAATGCTGACACAGCTAATTATCAGAGCTATCCTACCTTAAATTTCATTGCTTGCAGAAAAGTTGGATTGCACAAAGCACACACAAAATGTACTGTAGGTTTAAAGACTTAACTAGAAATATATATATATATATAAAATATATATATATATATATATATACATATATATATTCCACCTGTATAGTTGATATTGCTCAATTGTTTTAAATATATTTCTTACTTTCTATTTTATAAATAAATAATATTTTCTATAAAATAAGAGAATAATAATAATTTTATCTTATGTATCATCATCTTCAAAATAGGTGGAGTACAAGTTATAAAGTAAGGAGATTCTTACAAAAAAGAGAAAGTTACTATAACTCATGTCTTTCAACAAAGATATATTCTTATATATGTAGCAACTATTATATTTAAAAGATTATTCAATAGGAAAATATTTAAACTTAAGATGCATAGTAAAGCACAAAGGCAAAGTGTACAAGATGTGATATACACTGAGCTGGATTAAAGTATCATTTTTATTTTCTTTTTAACAAAAGGAGCAGGTGGTACAATACTCCAGTGCAGCTTCTCACTATAAAGTGAGATAGTTAATACTAACTAACCATCTTGTCACAGGAATTTAGCAATGCACAGAAAATTCTTAGCAAGAGACCTAGTACATAATAAGCCTCAGATAATGGTACCTAATGTCATTGTAATTATCCACCCTGTTTGTGGGGACAGCTACTACCTCTGATAAGAAGTGACTGAAATTGGTCAGAGGAAGATAAAACCATAGCTGCTTCATAATTCTGAATTAGTCTATGGTCTCCTAATGATAGTATAGTCTTTTACTAATAGCCAATTTGGTGGAAATGAAGCCACTTTGAAGTCTAATGTATACCTGTATTTTTTTCTGCTATAGTAAATTTCTTCAGTGTTGGGCTACGTGAAATCCTGCCAATAACAGCATTCTCCATTTGGTAAGGTAAAGGTAATATCCTCCAGGGAAGGATGTGAGCAGAGAAATACTTGACTGAGGTAAAAAAAAAAAAAATAGGTTGAGAAAATGATGTATAAGAGCAAAGGAAAGGAAAAATGAAGTAGGAATAAAGTCTAATAAATTTATACATGGTCCAAGTATAGCTAGAATTCACATAAAATTAAAGACAAATCATTAAGGAGTATCAGCTTTAAAAAGGAGGCATAAGAAATGAAAGAACTAAAAAGAGCAATACTATCATAGCATATATTTAGATGCAACTAGTTTTTAAAAATTATTTGTACTTTTCATTTCCCCCTATTATTCTTTTTTAAATTTTATTTTAAAGAGAATAAAACAAAAGAGGACAGAACAAAGCAGCTCAGAACAGAAAAATGTAAGTAACACAGCACTTCCTAACAAAACAACCAGATATTAATAGTAGCTACCATAATGTCTCTTTCTTTGAAATAGTTGAGCATAGCTCCACACACAATAATATCAAACATAACAAAATAGTATAAAACCATTCAAGAGAATGAAAGCATTACAGGGCATTCTGAACCAAATAACAGAAAATGAACAATGGCTACTGTAATGTCTCATTTTCCATAAAAAATTTGTTTATACTATCACACATATTAAAATCCAATAAGATACAACATGATAGAAACAATGGTAATAGAAGAACAAAAGCATGGTAGGACTTCAAAGCAAGCTGATATTAAATCAGCAATGGTTACCATAATGTTCTCTTCAAAATAGCTGTTTATACCATCACATATAATAAAATCAAACAAAACAGAATAAAACCATTCCAACCAATGAATGAAACTATTATAAGGCTTCAAAGCAATTTAATGGGGAATTACAATTACCATAAAATCTTATGTACTCTTACCATTTCTTACACTAGGGAGACTATACAGTATTTATATGTGTGAGTTTGGTTTATTTCACTTATAAGTATGGTCTCAAGTTGCATCCATTTATTTATACATATCTCAATGTGATCATTCTTTATGGCTGAGTAGTACTCCATTGTATAAAAATACCACACTTTTTTATCCATTCTTCTGTTGATGGGCACTTACATTGTTTCCAAGATCTGGCTATTACAAATTGTGCTGCTATAAACATGGATGCACATATTATTCTTAAATGCTTCATTTTTCAAACTGTCTACTTCACACAAGACAACCTATTGTGACATTGTGACTTTTCCTATGTGCATTGAATTGCAGGTCATATCTTTCATTTAGACTTAATTAATTCAAGACAACTCATTCAATACGATATAGGCAAATTTTATTTATGCTGAACTTTGTCGATGGCAAAAGTTTTTTTTTCACAAAGTCCTTACTCTTGTGAGATTTAGGTAACCTAGGAGATAGGCATCAGTGTGGCTTAATCAATCTGAGCACGTCACACCAAACTACAATGGCTTAAGAATGGGCATTTCACATTAGTGTGATTTTTCTTGTGACTTTACTGATTTACCAGCTAGGAACCAGGTTATTGGAGTATCTGAGGATCAGCTTTGCCACTATATGCAAATATTCTTCTTAAAATTGACAGAGAAGTGAAACTGAGAGATGGAGAATTATAGACGACCAATATTTTCAGTGCCTCAGTATGCACATATGCATGAACCCATCATACCTTTCAAATGGAAATTATGTAAATTTTCAATAATTCCTTAAGCAACTAAAACATTTAAGATGTTTTTTGATATTTACAGGGAAAATACAGCTTTTGACTACTAAAATTATTTTTGAGTTTTTAAGTGGACACATATGCATGACCACAAATTAACTCTCCTTAACAAAAACCTTTTAACAACTAAATTTATAATCTAGTCAATCTGAAAGTTTTTACTACATTTTAGCCTCTATGAAGGTAATTGTTTTCTGGAATTTGAAAGTAACCCAAGTTCTCTAAAACAATTATTCTAATTTCTATCATCTTGTTTTGAAATTCTGTACCGATTTTATTGTTTTCTTTTTATTCTCTTCCCAATTGATTGTTCTATGTTAGTTCTTACACTACCTCTGTGTATCTTTAGTGCTTGAAAAATTATTCTAATTTTAGTGGTTATTTCTGTTCCAGAATTCTGCTCAGACACAGATTGAAGCCACCAGTCTAAGCTCCATGCCTTGTATATTTGTGGTAAAAACATAATTTTTGTGAGCAATATGTGATGGCTTGGAAATAACTGCTACATGCATGTCACAAAACTGTTATTAGAAACAGAGTCTAGTCATTTTACGAGGGACACAAGCATTTTTCCAAAGAAAGGGAAAAGAATACAGTGTATGGTGAGCATTCCACATTACCAAAGTCATCAGATTATAAGCATATGAACACGTGGTAAAACTCTAAAACACGACACACTCTGAAGAGATTGACCCACAGCAAATAGCTGAATGATTAGCTGTAGGGAGAGGGAAGGGAGAGCGGATGGGGAAGAACCTTACTGTCCTCTAGGCCCAGGGAACTTTCTATATTTAAACAGCATGTGGTACTACCAGGTAGTTATTAATTTTTTTTTCTTTTTATACTGGGGATCAAACTCACAACCTTACCCTTACCAGGCAGGCGTTTATGCCGCTGAGCTAAATCCCTTCCTTGTATTAATATTTCTTGTAACCCTGTTTAATTGTGCCTTGTTTGGCTGACTATGTTGACTCTCAATGACTGTGTGGGTGCTGGCAGAACAAGTGAGTAAGTAAATACATTTATATCACAATCCTAACTCTAAAAATATTTGTGAAAATAAAAAAAATCTTCATTTCACCCTTATTTTACAATCCATAAGAGGAAAAAAAAATCTTAGAAAAACATGACCACAGGAAAAAAAATCTTAATAAAATATTCTTTCTCTCAATTCCTGTTTTTAAGTCCACTCCATTCCTCTCCATCTTAAATGTCCCTTACACCCCGTCCTAGACAGGCATCTCTCCCTTCCGCCTATTTTCCCACCCAATTGCACATCATACTGATGAAAACAAAACTAATGCAAAGTACAGAATGGTACATAACTCTACTATCTCAGCCTCAAGCCTTTACTAAAATTCATCTAAATTCATGTGTATAGTTAAGAATGTCTTTGAAATTAAATCTTTACTTTTGTCTCAATCGGTATGCTATTGTCCTTCCGTCTCTGGTCACTGCTTGTGCTCTGCTTTGTGATGGGACAGAACCTTTGCCAGTCAATTTCTGCTCTGTGTCTTCCTGTTTGCGAGGCGATGACACTACTGGACACAAACAGAAGTCTTAAAGACAGTAGGAGGAAGAAATGCTTTGTTTCTTATCTTTCTTGGGTGGTTCTTCTTTCTAGTAGTTGTGATTGTTTTTTGTAGCAGCAGCAGCAGAATTCAGTGTGCATTTCCATTTGCACCACGAGATCCCCCCAAAAAGTCTAGTATCAGCCTTGTAGCTCAATCTTCTCGTGTTCTCAGCCTCATGAAACTCTTACTGAGCTCAGAAATCCCAGAATAAGACAAACAACACAACCTTCTTTGAATTCTCACTGTGCGGTTCCCCTTCTGGCTTCAAGCTCAGAAACGCTAGCTTGAGCCAACCAGTGGCTCTCTTCTGAGGCTTGAGGTCCAGCCCTTCCATAGCTTAAGGTCTCAGCCTCTTCTCTTTGCCCCACCCTCAGTCTTAGTGGTGGTCATGACTTGCCAAATTGCTAACTTCACAGAGACTTAGATTTCTTTCATGTCTCGTCAGTGACCTATTCAACAGTTTTATACCCAGTTAATGCTTTTTTATATTAAACTCTCTCTGTTCCACTAATTCCTGGGATTACCGTATCCTGATTGATACTTGAATTACACAATCATCTTGAAGGTCAGTTTATAGCACTAAAGTGGCCCCCTGGCAGCAGTAACAGTAGCTCCGTTGAATTTGTTGAGCTCATACTGATGGCCTACAGTGGGAGCACTTTGAATGTCCGTTCACCAGTCACAGTGTGCCAGGAACTGCGTGAAATGCTTCACTTTTAATCTTTGCACTGTTATAAGGGCTAGGTGTTATTTATATTCACAATCTAAGTGTAGAGAGATTAACTCACTTGTTGGTTTGTTCTGGGGCTGGTGAGGGGAGAGGTTGGAATTATTTTTCTGGATGTCAAGGTTCAGAGCCTATGTTCTGTGGCAAGCTGTGCTGACCTGGATCTTCTTCCTTCGCCTTAATATTTGACAGTTTCACAGGCAAATATTCAGGATCTTTCTTTTTAGAATCTTCTCCCCCATAGGCTTTTCTTCCCTCACTGCTCCTCAGGAGGCTCTGATCAGTGAAGCTTTTCCTTCCAGAACTACATGGGGCCTCCACATCCATGAAAGCTTCTGCCACCTTTCCACCTGATCCACAATCCACACTAATGTCTCTGAAACAATGGTGACACGCCCCTCTTTAACCTAATCAATGGATTCCAATAACATTAGGTATCTGGTCTTAAATCCTGAGCCCAGTATTGCAGACTTTCTGTTGCCCAAAACTTACATTTCCCACCTAAACACTGAGCTGTCTTCAACTCAAACATTATAAGCCTACCTAATGAAAAGTGCCTTGTCTTTTCTTCTGTAAATCGTGTGCAGTTTTAGATGCACCACAAATGGTTTGTGGATACAACTTGGAAAGACTGAAGACTGGTACTGTAGCTATTACTGAATAAAATCTAAGCCTTTTTCTGTTTCTATGCATTTATATTTTCATCTTCTCTAAATTTCTCTTTCTCTCCTCCCCTTCCTATTCTTCCTCTTCCTCTTCCTCTTCCTCTTCCTCTTCTCCTTTCTCCTCTCTCTCTCTCTCTCTCTCTCTCTCTCTCTCTCTCTCTCTCTCTGAGAACTTCCCAGAGGCATGGACCATATTTCATTCTTTTTATATTCTCCAAAGTGCCTTATTCACTGTACACATCATTTCAGTCTTGTATGGAAAGTACAGCTCTTTGGAGAGGGGTAAAAAGTGGAAGGTTCTGACACTTTCCTCTTGTTTAAGTATTCAAAGGGTATCAGAAAATAATATCTTTACTTTTATTGTAATTTATGTGGATAACAAGAGTAAGATTCTAAAGGGAAGTTTAATAGAAAATTATTATTTTTATATCCTCCCATTCCTCCCATTTCTTAGAATAAAATAAAAAACAGGAACACTTTAGATTTTCAAACAACAGTAGAGATAATTAATGACCACAGAATTATTTAATTTAAAAGAATTATTAACCTGTTACAAAAATTTCAGAATAAGAATTGCCTGTGCTTTTCCATTTTTATTTTCACCTATTCTAGGAGAAGCAATGGAACAAAAAGCCTGTGACTATAGGTTCTAAAGTCAAATATATTTGATTTTGAATTTTGTTGTCATTCCCTGGCACTGTGACCTTGAAATATTACTAAACCCTTTCAATCTGCAATTTTTTTCATAACCGAAACAAGAAAATTCTGAATATAAATTTTACAGGGCTGTCATTATGATGGAGTAAAATAGTGCCAGTGGAAAGTTTAGCATAATGCCTGACATCTAGTAAGCATAGAATTAATGTTAGCTTTTATTGTTATTAACTGCATACCCCAGTCCACACAAAAGCACCTGTATGAGCTGTGGCTGTAGGTAATGGGAAACAGGAATTCAGTTCCCAAACAACAGCAGCTCTTGAACGTCAAGTGCAGAGAAATATGACATGTATGGGTTAGGAGAAGGAAGAGATGGATTATGTGGCCGCCAGAAGTATTAATTATGATGAAGACTCCAAGTTAGTCCTCGGGGAAGGTCAATGCAAGTGGGAAAGGGGTTAGTGATTGGCGGGAGGCAGAAATACATTCATGTAACTGGTGACATGTTGTGGGTGGCTAGAGTTTTGATAATATATGGAAATCCAGGCTGACGGAGAAAAAGAAAAAAAAATGGACTTGAAACAGAATAGGATTTTAGCAGAGGTTTCTGGGAAATCAAGGGCTCTCAAAATGAATGGGGGTGATAAATGTAAATCTAATTTTAATATGTCTCAGTGATTTGTCTTACTATTGTTTGTTTGTTATCAAATATTTTATGCCCCAGTGCTTGTTTTGTTGACTTGAATCGAGTGGAAAGTTTTTCACGTCGTTCGCTTTCCAAGTATGTATAGCATTGTCACTACTGGGGTTTCCTTACAACCTAAGCGACTGTCCCCCTGGGTTCTGCAGCCTTGGGAAGCAAGGGCTGCAAGCTGGGACAGAAAGGAGGGCGGCTGCCATTATTGACCTTAGCGGAAGAGAACAGAGGAAATGTGTTGTTAGCCTAAGATAAGGTGAGAAATGTCACATGTAGTTTTTAATATTTAATGAATCTATATGGGTACAATCCATTATGTGACAATTTAATTATATGACAAAAAAGTTTGATAAATAATATTGTGGTAGGACATCTAATTCATTATTTAACAAAGAAATCAATACTTTCATAAATCATAGTTCTCCACAGATGCACATTTTTTTCTCCAAGTGTGTAAAAACCCTTATTCAGAATCCATAGGTAATTTATTTTTCGGTCAGGACAAGTTTGAATGGAAGTTTAATTGGGCCCAAGACAGACATAAATTCTGTTTACTTTTTTTTTAACCATTAAATGGAAAAGCTTTTGTTACAAGTACTTTTCTGCAAGCTTTAACTGAATCTCAGTAGCATTTTCCTACAGTGTTTTTAAGAGCAGAAAGTAAAAGTAGCCATAAATTAAACATGAAGATACAACAATACACAAACTAACAAATTAAAAATATTTTTGTATGCCCTCCTTTTATCCTGGTTTAATTTTAATGTATGTTAAGTAAGAGAATGCTTTTGTATTTGAACATTTTTTCAACATTCTTACTTTTATTAAGTAAAATAAATGCAAAATCTTTCTTTCTTTCTTTCTTTCTTTCTTTCTTTCTTTCTTTCTTTCTTTCTTTCTTTCTTTCTTTCTTTCTTTTTTCATACATGCTCCCAGGTCAATTTTCTAGGTCCTGTCACTATAGAAGAAAATTATTTCATTCTCTCTAGTTTGAAAATTTGTAATCTGGGAAATATTCTTCCAGAATTTAACCTAAGGCACAATAAAATGTAGCTCATAATGTGTTTTTACATAATTCTACATATCTTTTTAATTTAATAATGAATTATACTTCTTTGGATTGAATTTCTATATGTTACTTAGTGTTCTAATTACAAATACTGCGGAACACATGAAAACAATTACATAATACATTTTATTCACTTATTTTTATTGCTGATTGTATATAAGTAAAGTGTTTAAGTTTCTTGCATACCTCAAAAGAATTACCAAATTGATAATAACTATTTTCTAATGATAAAAATGACCTTTTTAAGTAGACACCTACACAACTAATTATTTATAACAAATTCAGAGCCAGAGCACAGCCACCTTAATCCTCCTTTGAATGTAATAAAATGCATTACTGGCAATTTTTCATCTTATTTTAGCAACTTTATTGCATTAGTAACTGTCTGTCATTATTTATTTTATTTATGATTTCTTCTAGTAATGAATCATGAAAGCCCTATGGATGCATTTTCCTTTTTGAATTTAAATATTCTTATTTAGTTATTTTCTAAGATCCAACCTAATGGATCCTAGTTGCATATTTGGTTGAAAATTTTACTGCAAGAGAATGAAGTTTTTTTTTTTTTTACTTAGTTTAGCAATGAACATTGTAAAATATCCATTTTTAAAACCAGGGTTTCATTTTACATAGTATTACAATATTCTAGTATGCCAAAGTAGAGTTTAGAGCAAGTATAAATATTTCTAAATTAGCTGAGCCTCAGACCATATCAAACCATAGTCTTTAACATCTTGAACTGAAAACAGGCTGTGTGGATTTGAACCTTATTTCTACAGTTTTATAACCTGGTGATACTTGGCAAGTATGTTAATTTATATGTCCTTTTCTTTCTTATGTTAAATGAACAACCATCCAATGGCATTGTCACAGGATTCATCTTTTATCTTATAATTTGAAAATAAATTTATATTTACAGAAATTTTGCAAAAAATTAAAACTTCATATAACCCTACAATAGCTTCCAAAAATTACATAACCATAGTGCAATTATCAAAATCAGGAAGTTAAAATTACCATGCTACTGTTAAATAAAATGAAGACCTTATTAGAAGTTCATTAGTTTCCCTCAAATATTGTTTCTTTTTCTTCTTCCAGGATGATTCTACAATTCTATACCACATTCTGTTCTTGTGTCGCCCCTTCCATCTTGGGTCAATTCCCAGCCCTTACTCATGCTTCATGACTTTGGCATTTTTTATAAGACACAGTCAATAATTCCAAACATGAAATTATAGTTTGAGTTTACCTGAAATTTTCCAGTGATTATTCTGAGTTTATGGATTGCTGATACAAATACCAGAGAGTATTATTATGTTCTCCTCTATGCATAGCATCATTGGGGCAAGATGTTATTTCTTATTACTGGTAATAACCTTAATCACTCAGAAAGGTGTGTTCTATGCTTTGCCTCTGTAATATTATTATTATTCACTTTTAATATCCTTATATAGGATATGTATATATCCTGTTCTCAAAGTTTCTCCTACTGATTTTATAGATCAATATAATAAGGAATAATGGTTTTGTCTAATGGTAATTTTGAATTTACTTCAATTCTTCCATATTTATTAGTTGCAATGTCTTTAAAAAGAAGAGTTGGTTATTCTGAATTTATGTATGTGTTCAATATTAATTTATATTAGAAGCATAGATATTTTATTTCAGGGTTAGAATCCCATGTGTCATTATTAATCTTGCTCAATTTTTTTGGTTTGGTCATTCTTGCTTCTCCAGGTTGGCATCTCTGTCTTTTACATGTCTTGATTGCCTTTCGAGCACTTGCTCATTTTCTGGTACCATAAAATGTCCAGGCTTATTATATTTACCTATCCTAACCCAACAGATAACTACCTCTTTAATAAGGCCTTACTCATTTTATAAGTGAATATTATCAAAATACCAACATATGGATGTTGGATATATTGAAATTTAGTTGCTTCTGAGTCCTCTCAACCAACATATTCATACACACTCATGCATTTATGTGTACTTCACCTTTTCAATCTAGAAACAAAACTGGGCTCTAATTCCAATCTAACACCACCAGGTTTTTTCTAGCCTTTACTTTTTTCTTATATGTAACTATTCTGACAGCAAAATGCAGGGTCTTCATCTTATAAAATCTACTTATTTGTTCAATACATAGACAATAGGATGTAGGTACAAAAACACTAAACATAAAATAGCTCTAGACTTGTAGAATGAGAAAAATAATCATAACAGTATGAGAGACAGATTTACTTACTCCATATAGTATTTCTGTACAGTTCTTTCTAATCTTTGGCTTTGCCGCTTCCAATCAATACACTGTTATTTAAGGTTAGGTCAGATCACTATAACTTATATTACAGGTTTATATTATATATAGTTATAGCACACAGTTACAGCTATTATCTTGTGCATTGATTTACTAGACACTTTTAAATGCTTCAGAAAAAAACTTAGGTCTTTTGTCCAATTTAGGTAGTCATGCTGATGGACAGAAAAATCACATTTAAACTCCGTGCTGCATGTCTGGGAGGCAGTAGAAGAGCCATGCACATTGGACTGACATGGATTGTGTCACTATTGCTTCTTTCTCTGTACATCCCTGCACCATTATTCTTGAGCCTTGTTTATCCTTAAAACTGACAAAATAGGAAGGAAGGAAAGGATTATATGTGTGTTGGTAAGCATATAAATATACATATGTATATTTGTGCTAGATAGAGAACTGTACTACTAGTCTATCTTATTTCTTCTAAAAGAACAGTTTGTGTTGTCATTGTTTGATCACTTTTGTGTCTAGATTTTGTAACCTGAACTAGGTCTGAGATACCAATATGCAACATATTAACTCGTTTTAATTCCCCACTTTTTTCTTTTCTGAAATTTTGTATCATTTGTATCCTTTTTTACTGTTTTGCTTTGTAAAACAAAAAAAAGAAATGCAAAAAAATCTTGACAAAATAGAATAAATATTGGAGTTCTGTTGGAGAAATCAGAAGTGTGCCTATAGACATTTCCTGTATAATTCATATTTAATGAAAAAAGTGAGAACCCTTTTATTTCAATGATTTTTCCAAGTTTAAATACCTTTGTTTGGTAATTTGAATGAAAGAAAATAAGTGCTGCTTCATCTTCTATATGAATTCCAAAAGACTATCTGGATAGACAAAAATCTTTTGAATAGAAATGCCAATAAATTTAAACTTAAGATATGAGTTAAAGTGGAAAGTATCTGATAGAGAATATTATTGCTACTACTCTGTAGTGCTTGATAAATTGAGTCAATTGGGCAGCGATCTGACAACATTGATAATTACTATTCTCTCCGTGTGTCTCTTTCTGTCTCTGTGTCTCTCTGTCTCTGTCTCTGCCTTTCTCTTTCACTCTCTTGCTCCCTTTTTCTTCTGATACTGGGGGTTGCACTGAGCTACCTTCCTAACTTTTTATTTTTATTTTTTTTAATTTGAGACAGCATCTTGCTAAGTTACTAAGGTCTCTAGGCTGGGCTGGAACCTGGAGCCCTCCTGCCTTAGATTCTAAAGTGTCCATAGCATACCTGGCTAAAAACTTTGCTGTATGCTAAAGTTGAAATACTGAAATAGTGAAAACTATCCAGATTATTCTTTTCTTATGTATTTAGAGTGAAACTCAAGCATGTAAGAAATATTATAAAATGGGCCTGGGGATTTAGCTCAGCAGCATAAGCACTTGCCTGGCAAGCGTGAGTTTGTGTGTTCGATCCCTGGTACCGGAAAAAAGAAAAAAAGAAAAAAATTATTGCAAAATGATAGTAAATAGAAAAGTTTGAGAATAAATCTGGAACATACCCTTACTTTGGATGCCTTAATACTTGAAGAATTATGGCTATTATCAATCACTCTTGTCATGAGTTTCTTGGAATGTAACTTGAAAAAAATGTAATCAATTTTAACCAATGATTTAAATTTTCCCACAAATAAGTGTCCCGAGTTCACTTACATGATTTAATAATTGTAGATAAAATTGACACAAACTTTCAGAATATTTACTTTATGTAAATATTCTTAGTCAGTGGTAAATATTTTCTATTCCTCTTCTTAGTGTGTTACAAAAAGTCTAATCTGATATTCTGGAGCTAGAGTAAATAGGAATTGTGAAGTAACATATGTGTTAAATATTGACCAATTTTTCTCTTTGGAATTATTTTGTCATTTTATCCTTCTAATGTTTTAAATATTCATGTACAAAAATGGAATGAGCAATAGGACTATCAGATAATCAAATTACCATCTTATCAAGGCTAATGATAGGACTGTCTCCTTCATGAGTTATCAGTGATTTATTTCACACAGTCACAAAACATTCAAATGCGTTTCTATGAGGGCATTCCAGAATCAGATAAAATGTCAGAGGATTATTTAGAAAGGATTTGTTTAAGCACAATTGAAAATTTTATATACTGGATCAAACCTACATGACAATGATTTTATGATTCTATTCACCTTTTAAAATAAATTACATATTTTAAAACACAAGATGATCTGGTGATTTTTATGCCATGTGCTATAGTAAGGATGTGAAGATTAAATCCTACTTTATTAAATTAGTTCTTTTAAAAGTAATATATGCATATCCATAATATACACATACCCTTTAATGCATCAATAAACCCTATTATCATAGATTCTATATCCATCTAATTGAAAAAGAATCACCTAGTTTGTGAAGTTTGCTAGCTTCATGCTAGAAGGTAATACAAGGTGGCTTTTGGAAAACTTGCTAGCATATAGGTTATGGAATTATTAGATATCTTCTATTATTGTTCAATAGCTATTTCCTAGTATTTCAAAATCTCACTTTACACCAAGTTATATAAGATAGCATGTGGGCTTGGAACAGCAGATTATTATTTTTCAAATTTAAAAACTAATACATGCACTTGGGAAAAATTTCTCCTGCAAATACAAAATTTAAAGTAAAAAAAAAAAAAAAAGCCAGTTTCTCCTCTTCCCCATCATGCATCATGTCTTCTCTTAGTTCCTTGCGCTATAAACAGAATTTTTCTTCTAGGTATATTTTATCAGGTTTCATTTTGGCAGGTTCTGGAAAGCAAAAAAAAAAAAAAAAAAAAATCAGGTCTACAAAGTCTGTGAGAAATGTGTCTGTTTTCACAGAACGTGAGTCTAAGCTTCTGTGCATCCTCCTCCAGCTCCCATCACCTCAGCTCGCATTTTCAAGCTCCCTGTGCTTCCAAGTCCCCAGGGTTTATCTCCGGCGAGAGGCTTCCTCCTGCTGGTTGCCTCTCGGGTCGCAGCAAGTCTAATTTCCTTGTGCCAATACTGCTTGCTGTTCAGAATGCAGCATATAAACCTCTTCCTGTTTGGCTCCAGCGCTGACTGTAGGCCTTAGAGTAACTACGTACCTTGACATTAGACTCCCTTTCTGTGTGAAATTGTGGTGAAGGGTACCTTTAACCCACGCTGCTTACTCAGTCCAAAAACTTGGCTGCATAGCATGTGACTCACTCGCCTTGGCGCTGTGATTGCTGTTCCTTTACAGTTCGCCAGACATTCTCTTATTCTTTCTCCCTTCTCCTTTCCTGACAGCTCCAACCAGGTTGATGTCAGTATGATTCCTTTATGGGTCTTCTGAAGATCTGGAATCACCTGCTGTCAGTTTACCTAAATTCAGACAAACTGAATTTTTGTCTTTGTTACTACTTCTACAACCTGTGCATAACAAGATAGAGTCACAACTCTGAGGTCTTCTCTGGTGTCCTGGCAGCTGTGATTGGGTAAACCTCTGATTGCCTTTAAGAATCTGTTCTAACTTTGATCAGAGACTAATGTGAAACTCTGATTACAGAGTTTCTAAACTGTGTGACTGACAGTTGCTTCTAAAGCCTCACCATATTGTCTCCTCTGATGTTCCTTGAATTCTGTGTATCTCTGGATCTGTCTCTGGATAATTTAGACTATTACCTAAAGTAGACCTGAAGACACACAGATCACACTGATGCTGCTCCTGGTGAGCACTGGAAACACCTTTGGAAAGCTCTGCATCTGGCCATCGTGCTGTGCACTTCTCTTGAATAAATGCCCTTTAGTGTGGGGCTTTTTACATCATGACACTGTCCCATTTTACTAATTAGAATATTCTTTACGTTTATGGTCTAAACATGACAGGCAGATTCCAGTATGATTCACTAGACTGGGATATAAACAACACAGTTTTATCATTTCCTTTTAAATCAAAGAAATGCAACCTCTCCTGCCTCCCTTATATCTGGGAATAGCACCTAATAAATTTTCCTGTGTCTTAGTATCATGACTCCTTTGAGATTTTCACAATATTTCTCAGTTTTAGTAGAGGAAAATGAGGACAAATGATGCAAATAAATACGTGAAATTATGTATAGTAGCTATTTTTATGACAAAATGTGTCATGTAACTACATTTTATAAAATGTTCAAATGATTAAATGTAGAATTAGCTGTGAAATGCATCTCTTTAAGATCAGTTTAAAAACAAAATGTCTATGGTTCCTGTTGGTTCTCAGCAGAATCAGTCTGCTGGTACTCTGCCAAGTGTCACCCTGCTAAGACCCTGGCAGGGCTGAAGTCCTGTTTCCATTGCTTGTCTCTAAGGCCATTTCCTAAGCCCATGTCAGTGTTCAAGGTAAAACTAGACCTGATACACCAGACAGTTCCCATCCATCTTAAAATCTGAACATGTCAGAAGCCACGTTCAATCATGTAGTGCCTTGTTTATGAATTTGTGAAGAAATATCTCCATTTTATCTAGGTTATAAAAAATATCTAACATAAAAAAGATACACAGTTTAAATGCACAGCATCTGTGATGTCTACCCAGGAACGTATGAGACAGAAACTGGAAACAGAAGTGGGAAGTTCAAAGACAATGGAAGAGAAAAAGTGAAAGTGGGTGGAGCTGTGGACTAAGAAAGACAAGACTGGCATCTGCTAAACACCACTTAATTTATAGACCTTATTGTTAGTCTGTAAGATACGAGATGCAATTCAACTTTCACAGTGGCTCTATGGTCTAAGATTATTAATTCACTGTGCAGTCTGGGTGGAACAGAATATATCAAAGGCTCAGCAGAGCAAAACTTTTAGCTAATTCAGACAAAAACATCCTCCGTATGTGTGTGTATGTATGTGTGTGTGTGTGTGTGTGTGTGTGAAAATGACAGAGTGAATCTCACATTTGTGTAAACTGAAGATGCAAACTTAGATTAGCAAGAGCCAGATAACATCAGTTTGCAGGGAACCAATGATTTCCTAAAGAAAGGAAATCAGTTTGTCAAAGGAATACAACAGGAAAAATCAAAATAAGAACTTCAAATAGGAAAATACCTGAGTTAGTACTGCTATGGAATGAAATATGTGTCCTCTGACTTTTTATTTTAAGTTGGAGCCCTAATCCCTAGCTATTCAGAAGATATCTGTGTTTGGAGATAGGACCTTTTAAATAAAGATGGTTAAATTAAAATGAATCAATAGGAATGGGTCCTAATACAATCTGACTGTTGCTATTTTAGAAGATAAACTTTAGACACACAAAAGGTTCACCAAGGCTGCAGAAGTGCAGAGGAAGGTCCCTGTGAAGACACAAGGAGAAGCAGGCTGTCTGCAGCGAGAAGCTCAAAGGAACCAGACCTCGCTGCTGCTGCTGCTGCTGCTGCTGCTGCTGCTGCTGCTGCTGCTGTTGCTTCTTCTTCTTCTTCTTCTTCTTCTTCTTCTTCTTCTTCTTCTTCTTCTTCTTCTTCTTCTTCTTCTTCCTTTCTTCACAATTATGTGAGAATAAATTTCTATCTTTTAAGCCACTCAGTCTATTGTAATTGATTTTTTTAAATCTCAGCCTAGCAAATTAATACAGCTTTCATTCCATAGTATTACATCTTTAATGAATAAATCTCATTTAATAATAATAATAATAATAATAATAATAATATTGTGTGTCCAAGCATAAGCTTCTTCTGCTAATATGAATTAGGAGAAGCCAACTTCATAAGGTTTATTTGTGATCAGTGTGGCACAGGGGATAAGCTGCTGGCACAGAAATCCTAGTTACTCAGTGATTCCTTACGAGTTCCTTACAGTGTATGATTCATAAAATCACATGCACATTAAACACATTAAGCTGTGTGAGGTGCTTAGGCTACAGTCTGGCGTAGACTATTTACTTGTATTTATATGGACACAGTGGAAAGTTCTTGGAAATACATTCCCAGGATTGCAGTCAATTTAAGCAGATCAGCTTTCTTTGTCATATTTTGCCTACCTGTTTATTGGTTCCTACAAGAAATCTTTCAATTTTGTAGAAGTACTTAGATTCCTTCTCTTATTTTCCTATGTTTTTTTTTTATTTTTGTGAATGAAGAGGATGTGATCAGACATGACCAATGCTATTTTGCTTCCATTCATTTCCAATTAATTTCCTCTCCATTTTTTACCCCAAACCAAAAGTGACTTTTTTGACCCATAGTAACAAAAGTGTCACCACAGGGGATCCTCAGAAACAGCCAGTCATGGTTACTGAAGACCTTGTAAATGTGATTTCATTCCAGAGTCAAATTATTTGTTTTTATTTCTATGTGCCTTATAGCTAAAAGCAACTTTTTAAAGTACGTCATTTTTCTTTGCATTTTTGGGGATAGAGGTCAGTAGCATAACTGCCTGCATGATGAGCACAAGGTCCTGAGTTCAGTTTCCAATAATCCCCCCCAAAATTCCCTCAGACCTAATAAACACTATCAAAAGTAACAAATTATATGGACACATATAACAACAACTTGGTTCTTCCTAGTTTCAAACTGTATCACCACTGAAGTTCTTTTTTTGTAAGTGTGAATTTAATTAAAATTACAATAATCCTGTAAACATGTTGTGACATCATGCCCCATGGGCTGAAGAAGGAATGCTTATCTCAAATGCACAGTGTCATAATGCTTTTTCTTTGTCCTTTCACAAACTGAATAGAAACTGTATTTCCCATAATCTATTTAACTAGAGCTTTAACACATTTTTCATTGCATTGTTATGATGACAGCAATGACTTTTCGAGCAATTTAGCATAGTATATGAAGAGATGGGTCATCTCCATATGCTGATTATTTTCATAAACCACAAAATGAAGTACCACATGTGTACAACTTGTAGGTTCATTTCTAGTACATATAACATGTATTCTTTTGAGATTTAATACATGAAAAATCTACCTTTATACCTAGAATACAATGTAAATTAAAATATTCTTTAAGTAACCTGAATATGATATGGTAATATGCTTAATGTGATAGCATAAACTTTTTTTGGTATGTTATTTACAGCTTGTATGTTTCTTTGACAGTTATTTTTCTAAATCTGATGTTATTTATTCTATCACATTTGGAAAGGACTGCATTGCAACTTATTTCACTGGGATGCTACCTTCTCTAAGCATCATTCACTAACCTTAGGTATCCCCTACTGCCAAGAAATACATTAACAGGTAAGCCTAAGGCACGCTCTTGATGTATTTGAATGGGATAAAGCACAAAACAACCAAGAAGACGTGACAAAGGGACTGACTCTGTCATTTCCTTCCTGTTGTCTGTTTGCCAAGTGACCAACTAGGATTTATATATGAAGACATTATAGGGCTGTACTATGTTAACTGACTTTTCAGTGTTAGTCTCCAAGTTAATGACAACTCATTTTTATAACTCACAATCCCATTTTACAATTCTTTACTAAACCTACAAAATGATTCCAAGTTTCCAGACAGGGGAAATCAGTATAATATAACCACCTCATGATTAGACTTCATGATTACACTTCATGAATAAATTAATATATCAAATGAATGAATGCATGAATTATGAAATTTTTATTAAATATTTTGGTGAACTTTTTCCAATATGAAACTATACAATTTCCTATTTGTTTAAGAAATCCTATGTCATCTTAATAGTTCTTTTCAAATTGTGATGTTGGTTTAAAACATTCCTGGTAATACAAAAAAGTGAAAATTCCTTCTCTCCTGGATGGTTGGTTGGCTAACCTTTATTTCTTTATTTTAAACTTCTTTTTTATTATTATTATTTTGAAAAGAATAAGAACAAACTAAACAAAACAGACCAGAACCAATCAAAAGAAAACAGTGAACACAACACAGGACTTCAAAACAAGACAATAGGAAGTCAACAATGACTACCAGAATACCTCTTGTTATCTTCAAAGTAGCTGCCTATACCATCAGACATTATAAAATCAAACAAAACAAAAGAGAATAAAATCAATCAAAAGGAAACAATGAAGTAATGTAGGGTTTCCAAACTAGACAATAGGAAATCAACAATGGCTACCATAATATATTATCTTTGAAATAGCTGTCATTTGACATAATAAAATCACACAAAAGAGAACAATAAAAACAATACATGGCTTCAAAAGATAGTAGGAAATTAACCATGGCCACCAGCTTCCCTTTTCAGAAGCCTCCCTTGCTTTCATTTCGCAATATCTATTGTGCAGTTTGGATCCCACTAACTCCCTCCCTCCGTCTCTTACACTACGGAGCCAACACAAGGTTCACCCATGTGATTCTGAACCATTTTACCCATGACCATGATCTCAAATTCCACCTATTTACCTACAAGAGCCTTGGGGTTGTCTTTATAGCTGAGCAGTATTCCAGCGTGTAAAAATGCCCTGTGTTTCTTCTCTATTCTGTGGTTGATGGGCAAGCTACACCTTCCTTTTCCTTATTCCCTGCCACATGGAGCATTGTTTTCTCTCCTTTGACTTACAGTCTATAAATATCCTTTCAGCTGTAAGAATGTAAAACTGAAGAGAACCTCAAGACCCAGCACAACAGCTTGGTGCACAGATGCAAAGATTGGGTCCATACCTAACATATCTCTGCAATGCGACATAGACATCAACACAGAACTGTAATAAACAGAAGAAGAAACTGAATATAGATGCCTCTAAGTGTCCACAAACAGCTATCAGAGACCAGTTCCACTGGGGAGAACCAGCCAGCCAAGATATCATGCACCTCCCACCATCAGGGGAGCCTCCGAGTAGCTATGCATATCTAGAGAAGCCAGGCCTTTTGCACTAACGCTGTCCTGGGAATCTAGAAAAGAAGAAATCCAGGTGCCTGACTCATTCCCCTGCACCGTGGATGGACATCCAACATGAGAAGGGACCCCACACAACCTGGTTGTCTGGAAGGACCCAGGAAAATATCCAGATGAACAAGCAAAAGGCAGTCTCTGGCCTCTGACTCATGCAGAACAAGTCCAGGAGATATAAATATGGAAGAGATTGGAAAGCACACATATGAAGTTCCTAAAGTGATAGTAATTGAAATAAAGAAACAACTGCATGAGGCTGTAATGTTAACTCTAACATCTTTATGTAAGTTCACACACAAAAAAGTGGATGAAAGAATGTGTAACTCATGGTCCCCCACTTTCAGCCTTTATAGGGACTAGGGAGACATGATTATCTACCGTCTCACCAAAAGTTTAGTAGGAAGTACGTGTTGTTCACTACCACATATTCAGAAACCTATTGGTAGAATCATCTATTGCCTTGACCCTACTCTAAGTCTATAGACATATAACTATTTTTGCCTTAAAATGTTCTATTCTAACCTTATCCTCATTTTATATGGGTCTAGTTTTATGACCTTATGTTCCTAATGGCAGCTTATTATTTACTTCTTTGGTACTTGTATTCATATCTTTGATTCAATCCTTTTAAATTCATCTCAAACACTGAATTCTTAGTGTTTCTTGTCCAAAATACTCACTCCTAATGCATAAAGTGGCAAATGGAACACTGAAATTAATGTATAAGTAAGAAAATCTTTGCCAGAGAAACATTATAATATTTTTCCTAAAGTACACAAGATTATTTCTATCCTAAGGTGATCATTGTTAAAAAGGTGATCACTTTATTTCTTAGCTTCTGAAAGATATTCCTTGAAATAATTAATACTATTCTATGGGGTAGAAATGAAATTAGATGTAATATTTATGTTAAGAATACAAAAGTATATCATAGCATACTGTTTTTCTCATAGTTATTATTTCCCCAAAATTATGGAAATGAAATATTTGGATATTAAATCTAAGAAAAATAACTTTTTCCAAAGGTACAGTTAAATTTATGCAGGATATTCTCTTCTTCTCTTAGACTATGATACCTAAATTCAAATTTAATATGACAACTTATACATCTAAGAGAAATGGATTCTACATTTATGTTTCCAGTTTGTTTAGGATAAAATTTTAGATGTTTTACAGTTTAGTGAGATTGATTTAGCCATAGGCAGTCTAACTGTTCTCAATTTTGTATAATTTTTTTAAAACATAGTCATCATACACTGAAATTACTTTAACCAATATCTCAAATTTCCTAGTCTTCATCAGTTTCTCCTCTCATTGCTCAGTGGGCTTAGTTTAAAACCTCTGCACAGCATGCTTCCAGTGGAATCAAAGGATCCAAACAAGAGTGAGCCAAGGAAGGAGGAAGGAAGCAGGAGCAAAACCAAAACAAGACAGAAATGTGCCTAGACAATGAGGACCATCTGGCTTTCTCAGAAATGGTAGAGGAGCAGCCAGGGAATGGAGGTAGCCCACACATGTTAGCACTGCAATGACAACGTGCAGAAGGCCTGGTACGGACGATGATACGCTTGCAAGTCATACTGGGTAACTTGTCTTCAAAGTGCCCTTGTGTAATTATAAGAATGCTACCCTTAGTTTGAAATTCTGATCAAATTTGCTGCAGTAATAATTTCTTCTCTAAGGAACAAATTATTCAAAAGGTAGCAGGCATAGGGAAAAAATCACTTGGACATAATAAAGAAAATTATTACTATATTTCTGTGGCTCTAGAGAAGGACAATGTGGATTTTGAGTACACTTACATACATCACCTCTTCCATCCAAGTAACTTTTTAAGAAGCCATCTGAGTCATCTTCCACAATCAGCATAGAAATTACCAGAATCTAATTCATTTTATTAGTTCCAACATTTTTCCAAATGTGTGAAGTTGATTTTCAGGGAATACAAATTAGAAAATGCATATTAAGCACAATTATGCCAGCAATTATGCAAAAAAAACCTACTATATTATGTCTACTTTGTATTTATTCAGCAATTTGGAATGCCCAATGTTAAAATGCTGAAGATTTTTTCCTATTTAAACAATTATATTACATGCTTTGTGTTGTGATTAAATGCATTTTTTAAACTCCTAATTTACATGTTTTCCTGTCTTTTATTTCTAGAGAAACTCCTAAAAAAATTACAAGCTAGAAAACTAAAAGGAAACAACAGCAACAAAAACGAACCATAATTACAGAAATCTTTAGATGTGAGTAAATAAAATAAAAATGTTCCATCTTGAAAAAAACATTAACTTTGGATGATGAGATGATACGATTGTTCAAAGAGAAAAATACTTTATATAAAATCAGATACAGCAACTTTTAGATCAGTGAGAAAACAAATGCTTTTCAACATGGCGTGCAAAGAGATAGTGGGAAAGTCCTAATTTGTTTTCTGAAGAACATGAAATTGAAAAGAATAAAACAAATGTTTGTATCATAATAGCTGAAAATGACTATCTGGGAACTGAAAAAGTACAAAAGATGTCCCTAGTGGAGAAATAAAAATCAAGTTTTATTATTCTATTTGTGCTCATTTAAGCTTTACCATCATTTTGGGCTTGGAATTCAAATTAAAAGCTTTTGTTTTCCATCTGATTTGTCTTAACGCATGTACTGTGCTGAATTATTTTTGTTTTTGTTTGTTCCAAAAGTTTTACCACTACCATTGCCATAGTATTTTTAAGCAACTAATTTAAAGTCATCAATCATCCCTGCCATTCTGGGATATTCTTTTACACTTCTATTCTTGATTTTCAAACCACAGCCTAAATTCACACATGTATGAAAAGAATAGTAAATGAGAAAATGCATGCTTTAAATCACACAAGGGTTAGTTTCACATTCAGAGACATCATTTGCTACACTCACACTGCAGAAACAATTAATACAAACAAGGGAGCATCCCCGAGATCCGCTTTATTTTACATTGCACTCCTGTTACACTCCCCTTCCCTCTCACGACAGACTTTCAGCATTTAGTATACATTAGCATGTTTTCTTATCAGTTGTTGAAAATCAAATAAAACAATCCTTCAAAGAAATTGAAGCTTAAGCAATGTAAATTTTATTCATTATGCACAAGGATTCTTAGCTATGTATTAACAGTTTAAGGGATTAGAGTGTTGTTTCATCCTCTTATAAATTTTCACTGCTGGGATGTGATGGTTGATGTTAGAAATTCCTCAGCAGCCACTGTCTGCATGTTAAAGCCAGTGGCTTCCACACATGGATAATACGCGTATCTGTAGGCACAGCTAAGCAGTTATCTTTATCCCTTACACTGGGAACATGTGGCTGCTCCTGCTCTCTCTGGACCTGTAAGACACAATCCATTTAGATTTGCTCTTTGAGGTGAACTACAAAGCTCAAATGAAGATTTCATACTTCCATGACTGAAACTCAAATGGAGAGAGTAGTTTACAATCTAGAAAGACTAAAATTAGGCCCCAAAATAAATCAGTTAACTCGAAAGAATAATGAAGAATAAGTAAGATGAAGGACTTAACAACTAAATGGTGCTTGCCTTTGCAAGTGAAAGTTGAAAAATAGAAGAACTATTTTTTACTGGTTAAATGAGTAAATTTCCGGAAATAAAATTACCTTTAGACATTGTTTTTGCCCTTCCAACTCCTTGGAATAGAAAAAAAATTAAGTTAACCTTTAAAGTTTAAATAAAAATAATAAAGAAAATGTACAATTTCCTAAAGAAGAACATGTGTTAGTGATATTCATTGTTTTGTTGTTGTTGAAACTTTGGATTGAACCAGGCCCTTCACACTTATTTAAATGTAGGCAGTATGGATTGGTGTCTTTTGAAATAGCTTAGCATTGAACATGCTAGATTAATCTCTCCATGAACCACTTATCTTTTAATGTTCTTGGTACATTTTACTCTGTCCTTAATAGCCTCATTTGGAGTGATGCTATTTTATGTCTCTTAACCAACAACTCGTCTCCTAGACCCTAAAATTTGCTATATTTTGCTTGATATTTTGTATCACTAAGTGGTTTGATTCAGGTATAATCTCTACGTGTGATGATAACTGACATGTACCAATTTTAAGCTTCTAGTGCAAACCTCTATCCAGAGGTATAGTTTTACATGTCCAACTTTTTTCTCATATTCTAATTTAGATGCCTAATAGGATTATCAGATTTAATATGTGTAATTCTGGATCCTCATTTTCCTCCTTAAAAATCACTCTCGTGACACAGTGGTCTCCATTTCAATAAATGGATAACACAACCTTTCACTTGCCCCAAAATAGAAATCATGGAATAATCCTATTTTTAAAGTCTCTCCTCTCCCCTCTGAGTAAGATCTATCACAAAACTCCATTGGTGCTATCTGAAAATATGTGTTTATTGGTAGTTTATCACTGTCTCCATGATTCCCACACTGGATTATTGCAGTAATCTGTCTTTCATCTAGATTGTTTCACTGGATCAATTGCCTGCTTTGACTTCTGCCTTTCCTCCACTGTTTTTCAAAACATCAAAGGGAAAAGGGCTCTCCCAAAACAATCACATTTTTATTTGCTCAAAAACTTCCAGTGGCCCCCCATCTCCTTCTAAGAAAGAACCAAAACTTTATATTGGTTTATATACTCTACTGTGATCTGACCTCTTTCCTCCTGACAATAGCACAGTTCCTGCTATTATCCCCTTTATTTATTCTTGGCCATCTCTACTGTTTCCCTCCATGTTCCTCAAACATATCAAGCAAACTGATGCTCAGTGTCTGTCCTCTGCCAAGAAAGCCTTTCTCCTGGACAGAACACCTCCCTCACCCCTTCAGTCTCTCTTGCAAATGCCACCTCATCAGTGAGGTCCTCCCTCACTGCCCTATTTAAGCCTTTTTCAGCTATCGCTTTTCAACAGTTCTTTGCCATTTATTTGTCTCCTGCTCCCATATACAACCACATGTCTTGGTATGTTTTTATTTATTATTAGGTTATTTTCTACCTCTGACATTACAGTATGTCCTCACTCAAAGAAGCTGTGTTGTTACTGTAGTAACTCACCCCTAGAACAGAATCTCAACTATAGCCATGGAAGTAATTTAATGGACATACCTTTTCCATTGTTAAATGCTTATTTTACAATACAAGTTTCATAAAGGGATTGGGACAAGTAAAAAGTTATCTATTTTTAAATACATAAAGGTATTTTTGGTTTCCACAGTGTGGCTTAAAAACTTTACTGTCTTTTAATGAAGTTCAAATCCCACTGCACAGCAGGAATTTTATCAAAATCAGTGATTTAAAACCATTTCTTTTGGTATCATGATGAAAAATTAGGATCAAAAATTAATAGATGAAGATAAGTTATTTTACTAGAAGAAATGAGGGAAGAAGGATATGGATCAGGAAGGGAGAAAATAAATGCAAATGTGAGAGTAGAAGTTATTTCATTAGAAACGGTTTGATATTACGTGAGTAAATTTAAAATATTCTCCTCTATATAATTTACTATTTATTTATTTTGGTGGTTGAACTAGTAAACAAGTACTTTGTAAAATTTGCTTTTCAGATATCTCACATTTTTTTTTTAAAGACAGGGTCTCCCTAGGAAGTTCAAGCTGGCCTCGAACTCACAGCCTACCTTCAATTTGTGATCCTCCTGCCTCAGCCTCAAGAGGTCTGGGATTACAGGCGTGCAACTCCCCACACCTGGTTTAGATGAAGCAGTTTCTTATAAAACCATTCTAATGGACATTTCTGATGCTTTCTTGGCATCAGAAATGATGCCATTTGCATAAGTGGGTAACTTCAAGGTTTTTCAACTGAGATCAAAAAAGGTTTAGTTTCAGAGCGTAAAGTACAGTCTTGTACTTTTATTGGACCCACCAATAAAGTGCACCCAAACATGGCTTTGAAATGGAAGAGAATGAGGTACAAAACAAAGCATTTTGCTTCTTAGCTCTAAGACTAAATTAATTGTGCAGTAAGTGTTAGCAATACAGTACTTATGTCTTAAATACTTTACTAAAGCTTACAACATGTGAAATATAAATGTATAGTAGTAATGTTTGAAGTGAATAAATCAGTTACTTGTTATACAATTGCATCTGTAGTCTTTCTCAGGCGAAAATATAATTATGATCTATCTAGTGGAGAAAGAAGCCTTCATAAAATGAGTCTCTTACATAGTTTTAGATGTTAAGTACTCAATGACCAATTGTTTACTAATCAAATAAGATGTAATACTTATAACAAAGGTGTTCCTCTTAGAAACTGAGCATTCTCTTAATGATGGAAAGAGTAAGAATTTGAGTCACCCAGCCCTTCTGCAGGACTCTGCAAATCTCCTTAACTCCCTATGCCTTGATTTTATCACCTGTAAAATGAGTGCCCTGACCCTATTTTGTAAAGCTGAGAGAATTAAACAAAATCACACTTACAGGAGCCAGAAACAAATAGATAATCCAAGCAATTGATACTATTTTTTTGAGATTTCAGAATAAATAGATATCCTGAAGTTACAAAGAAAATTGTGTCAGTTTAAGGCAGTGGGGTGCACCATGTCTAATTACCTGGAAAGATATTTTATACTGAGGCTTGAATAAAACATCTTAGGCTGCTATAAATCTTTGTGTGAGGACAAAATTTCCAATGTACATTAGTAAATACTTAAGGAATTAGATCTGCATGATTCTTCTGTACTAGCACATAACCAGTGTAATAGAATACAAATTATTTAACAGCAATTTAGTTATGATTTGCAGAGCAATAATATCTATTTCCACCAAGGTTACCCTAATTAGAACCAATGAAACTCATTAAACTTCAAAAACCCATGTAATATACCAATGACTTAGCAGACAAAAACAAACCTGGGCACACGGATGAGTTATCTTTCATGTTCTTATCTTAAAAATAAGATGCTTCTACTATTTTTCCTTCCTCGGTATGCTTAAATGTATACATAAGATGCTCTAAGCAAGGTATATACATAATGAAATACACACACACACACACACACACACACACATATATATTACTCGGATCATTCTAATTCAATAGAAAAATTATTTAGTCCTGAATTTTTTATTATTCACTAACAAGTGTACAGGAGCATGGTAGAACAGGCTGTAATTCTATTTCATGCCTGAAGGATTTCAGACACTACATGGATTGATGCTTCACATGTCTTGTAAAAAAAGTAAATAATAAAGGTGGTCAAAGTTGCAGGGATCCTGTGGTGCATGGTGATAACACACAGTGGGAACCTACTAGGGGTAGACTCTTTTGTCAAGGAAGCCTGTCACAAAATACCAGTGACTCAGGAAGGACTGGCTGGGGATGAAGGGCAAGCATTTTTTTATGACAAGTTCCTGGAACATATGCACATAGGCAGCTTTCCAGTATTGTATTTTGGGACTAGTCAAGTAATGACATATACACAGAAGTTTGTCAAGTAGAAAAGATCAGAAGAAATTGTAGGTGGAGGGACATGCACAAGTAAAAGATGCTTAGAAGTTTGAAAGACAATGATGCATCCCAGCCATGGACCACTGCTAGGAGAGCATTAAAGAAATCATAGGCAATGAAACTGAAAAGATACACTTAGGCTAGATAGCGAAGACTCTTATGGGTTAAAGCTATCTATTTCTTCAGGTTTTTGAGCATGTCTTCCCTGTTGTAGATAAAATGAAGACTGATAGGGGATGGGGGCTGATAAACAAATTTCATCCCAGGAGCTCTTGTCTCCTGCAGAAGGATACAAGTCAGCCATAAAGAGAATGGTCACTGTAGGTTGGGAAAGTTCAGATGAGTGAGATTATTAAGAAAGTGTGGGACAGGAATTGATCCCAAACAAGGAACAACATACAGAAGGCACAGTTTACACTGCTGCCAACTGGGACATTCATATGATTAATAAGTAGATGAGCATTTCGCCATAATTGGCATTTTATTTGGCATTTCATCATGGATTACTATCCATCTGTGGAGTGATTTCTTTATACACAATCTTACTTAAATAATAACAATTTTAATAGATTAATTCTATCATAATTTTTTGGATCTCTCTGAATTAAAACTAATAACAATGTGAAATACTTTCACAGTATCTATTTATTTCAAGTTCTTTCTTTCTTTCTTTCTTTCTTTCTTTCTTTCTTTCTTTCTTTCTTTCTTTCTTTCTTTCTTTCTGAGACAGTCTCACTGTGTAGTTTAGACTTGAACTCACTTTGTAGCCCAGGCTGGCCTTGAACTTACAGCAATTCTGTTGCGTCAGCCTTACAGATTACAGATCTATGCCACCATGCCTGGCTCAAACTCTACCATTCTAAATGCTTTAAAAATATTGGTGCATTTTAAACCTCCTATCAATTTATGTAAAATGGGTACTATTATTATCTCCACTTATAACCAAAGAACTTAAAAGCCCCAAATGTTACAAAACATAGTGAATTTTGGATATGAATTCAGGCAATACTACACATTACTCCTAAAGTATTAGCTTTTACTGAATATTTTTTAAGAGCAGAATATGTTTATTGAGAGACAGAAGTTTCTGTCCAAGAAAGACAGAAAGGGTCCCAAGTGGGTTGCCAAAGACTCTGTCTTTTTGAGGGATATACACAGAGCACAAATTTATTATTTAAATGAGTCTCAGTCCAGAGTCTATGAAACAAAAACCAACTCTTACCTCTATCCAATTATCTTGGTGGAAGACCTCCAAATGTTATAGGGGAATGAAACTCTCAACCTACTAGATGTCCAGTGGGAGTTTGTGCTCTCTAAAATCGAAGAATGAATTTTAGGATCAGTGGAGATGAAGAGCAGAATATATTTATTGAGAGAAAGAAAGATTCTCTCTGAGAGAGCTGGAAGGGGTCCTGAGCGGGTTGACTGAAGAAAATAGGTGTGAGGAAGGGAAAAGTCCCATACTGCTGGGGTCACCTGAATTAGGCATTATTTGTGGCTTGATGAGCCTCTTTATGTGGTCTACACAAATGTTTAGGTGGAACAGTTTTGCCTGTACTACAAAATGTAATCCAGTTATATGTTAAATGTATACTTTCCTGAGATTTTTACACACTGAAGAATGTAAGAAGCTTCTCTCTACTGAGGACACAAATACTCACAAAGATTTGCTTAGCAACGAATAGTGATATTGCATAACACAGTATAAGGAAAACAATTAAATAACGTGCTTTAAAAATCCCGAATAGATAACATACCCGTAACACATTGAAAAATGAAAGAAACGATCAGGCTAAATAATTGTTTTTATCTAAGAAATAATATATGTGAAACATGGACAGAAGGTGGAGGGGTGATGGACTTTCTCGGCATGATGAATACTGAAGGTTTTCACTTTTCTCCTTCTCCCACCTGGTGACCAATTAAGAGCTAAACATCACAACAAAGTCAGCTAAGAATACAAGTTATGGTACTAAATTCAATCCTATATACAATGATACAATAATGGAGATTTTCTTTATAAACCTAAAATTAAAAACAATACAAGATCATTAAGGTTTAGCACTGACACAGGTATAACACAGCATATATATCCTCCTAGAACAATTAGAGAATGATCTTACTACTGTTAGTATCTAGTCAAGATCTGTAACATTTTATTTTCCATGTATAATTAGGATTAGACAAGTACATAAACTTTACCATGTAAGAACCAACTAAAAATGCAAGGTTTTGCAACTGATGCCTATTATCTTATAATTGTGCCTCTTGGTGGTTAACACATTTTAAAAAGGCGAATATTAAATAAATAGAAATTAGTATTGGTAAATTGAGTGAGGTATTTGATTGCCTTTGTTCTCATGTTTATATTCCTATGCAAAGTCAGAAGCTGAAATATTCTGTCATGTAATACACAGAAACTACTAGCTTCTACAAAATAGTTCAAATGAAAAGTACATCCTTGAACATAACCTTTTTTGTGCTGCAATAAACCTTTTATTTACAAGTGGTTTTTCTTATCCATACAAAATGCAAATGATGCAAGTTAAACTCATTCAAGATTAATTTTCATTTGAGAAGTACAAATTTTTTGCTTTCCTTTTCCACAGGCAAATATCCATAGCATATATTAATGTTTCATGAGAATAAACAGCATATTAAAAGAATCCTCCTAGAGAAATGGCATTTAGTCATATCTTATACAAATAACTCTGACATTTGGTGGGACAAAGAAACAACACTTTGACATTATCCAGTGTTAAAATTTTAAAATAAAACATAATGTTATTTCATTTGTTTCATTTAAATGTTTTCTTCACATCTCTAATTCTCCTGCATACTGGTTGTAATCTCATGTACGAAAACATTTAAATGATAAATTCTCCCAACTAAAATTTGTTTTGTGTTTTTGAATTTTCAGCAGAGCACTGTATTTATTATACTTGACCTTTTTATTATTTAACCCTTAGGACTCGTGCCTGGGTAGAAGTAACATAAAATTTGTTGGGATTCATTAGGATTTCCATCCAAGTCAGAAAAGAGGACTATTTCTTGCCAAGTAAATAACCATGAATGCTCAAAGTGATGTTAGATGCCAATCATGGGATCAGAGTTCAACTCAGCTGAATGATTTAACAATTTTGAGTTATATTACCCAGGAGGGCTCTGATGTTATGAATCTATCTTCCTTCCGAGGCTTCGCAGTTGAAACTCCGGCCTAATGGTGTGTGCTAATACATAATGATAATGTCCTTCACTGAGCCTCTCCCTAATGGTGTGTGCTGCGTTATAATGATAATATGCTGGAGTTAGACAATAACTTCAATATCCCCACTCTATTGAGGAGAAGAATGTACTCCAAATATTGTAGTGCTCACGAATGACCTCCAATTGTGACACTCAGAAACTAGAAAATTGAAAGTGAATAAAATGAAGAAACCTGTACTTTATGTATGTATATTTTTTAAAGTTTATCACCCCATGATTTTTTTCTCTTTTTTAAAGAGAAATCACCCCATGACAACTCATAATGAAACACAAATAATTTGAAGGACTCTAGGAAAATTTTTGTTTCCATTTCTCTTCCTCTCTCTTTTAATTTAGATGGTTAGGGGTTCATGGTCATTTACTTTCTAAGAGGTCCCTGAAAGTGTTCCTTAATAGGGGAACAGGTGTTATGGAAGGTGAACTCCTGGAGGTGAACCTACTTTGGTTTTTCTTGTGGGCTCCTTCATTATTTGAATCAGCTGATACATTAATCAGGTGAGAGTAATAATAAAGCAATGATGTTTTATGTCAGAGCATTTAGAACTTCATTTTGGAAAAGTTATCTAAAGAAAAGTATTCAGAACTTTACTTTTTATCAGGGTCAGTCAATGATCAGATGGTGTGACAGTGCCAAGACCTAATTCACAAGGAAAAATGCACTAGTATTATAAATTAACATATTTTAGAAAGAAAAAACCTTTATTTTCCCACTCGTGCCTTACCTGAGAGAACACCTCAGGAAATCTGAAGAACTGGACACTGAAACGTTAAAAAGTTGTAAAAGTGAGAGCAGCTACATGTATTTTAGCATAAAAACATATGTGGTAACTGTATTTCACCCTAATTTCCTGATTTTCTACTTTCATTCTTTCATGTGAAAAATAATCTAAATACTAAAATTAATAAAACGGGGTTTGTGAAAAGTCTGTATAAAATTTAGGTCTTATTATAGTAAATAATAATGGTGATAATAAACAAGTGATCTTTACTGAACATTTACAATGTGCCAAGAATGGAAAAATGCTTCTACATTTATGATCCCATAAATATTAAAAAATAATTCTTGTGGATAGATACTATTTTTGGTCCTAGTTTAAAAGTTTGGCTGAACCTTTATGCCAAACTGTTTAGAAGTAAAACAGTCTTGCCAGGCATGGTGGCACATGCCTGCAATCCCAGCACTCAGGAGGCTGAGGCAGGAGGATCATTGTGAGTTCAAGGTCAGCCTCGGTTACATAGTGAACTCAAGGCCAGCCTGCATTACACAGTGATCTTGTCACAGACACAAAACAAGACAAAACAAACAAACAAGTAAAAAAAAAAAAAACAGAAGTAAAACAGCTTTAAAAGAAGCCTGTTCTGCCTCTCTCTTTACTGTGCATCCTTATTATGACAGGAGTAAAGGCAAATGGATCCTTCTAGGAAGTCATCCAAGTTGTCATTCAGGCTCATTTCCTCATGCATCTTAGCAATTAAGAATAGATCTGCTATTCTTGTCTCATGGACAAATTCACAGTCATCTTATGGAATGGAAAAGGGCTGACATTACCACACCACAGAACTTCTCTGTATGTCTGCTGTCTTCACAGGGTTCATTTTCTACTGTCAGTTTCTAGTCATGATTGAATGAAACAAACTTAAAAGGTAGCATATGAGATATATGTAAGTATCTCAATAGCACTACAGCAGCAGCAGCAATTAAACCAATTCGTAGAAAAATATGAAACTAAACATATGTAGCCTTACAAACATGTAATCCTTATAAAGTTTCCTTCAGACTCCTTTGTTTAGGTTATAAAGTTGATCAAGATAATGGAATATGTGTGAAATGGAAATAAAATTTCAGTGCAGGGACCCTTCATAGATAACAGAGCATAAGTGATAAATCTAAATATGCAATGAAAGGTGAACTCAGCAGGTTTGGGGTGTCTAAATTCTACACATTCTAAGAAAGTATGAGCCCTTCATAGGATCTTGGAAGGCAGTATCGTCACACTTGAAATATCCTTCTTGATAATGTATTTATATATCTAGAGTTCGGGTCAGGCCAAATAATTCTTTCTAATATAATTTATGGTGAATGTACATATATATGTATATGTGTATAAATGCATATATATATATATATATATATACACAACTATCTATCTACCTATGTATGAAAACCTTATACAAAAATTCTAACAATGCATCTCAGAAAGCATGGAATGAGTAGTTTCAGGCAAACCATTCATGGCTTATGTGAAAGCATGTAAGATGTCTCCTTACCTGCTGGACAGAACTGAGATATCAGACAGAAGATACTAAGAGCCAACATTCAATTTCCTCCATCTCATGAGATTTCATAGTTCCTACCTTAACTAAACCTTTAAATTTCTAACATCCTAGGTGTTAAGTATAAGTGCAGAGTTTATACCTAGAAAGTAGAAAATTAGGGAAATGCAGTAAGGTAGTGAACTTGCTGGTATTTTATATAATTATATCTATCTATCTGTCAGTTTCCAACCACCTTTAGAAAAGTTATTTTTTGAAAAGGACATTGAGTTATAGTTCATAAAAATATGATGTATTAAGTGTTTGTGTGGCAGAGAACATCCTAAGAAAGCAATTCAGTTTTAAGAGACTGGGAATCTAGTCCAAGCTCAGCAACTTTTCAACTTCAAATTGAGTTGCTAAAAAAAGGTTTGAACTATTTAGGACTCAGGAGGATTTATCTTAGACCTAACTTTGCCACTTGCCAGCTTTGTAAATTGAATAATTCATTTACATTCGGAGCCTCTGACTCCTCATCCAAAAATAGGAGTGCTGAATTGAATAGCTCGTATGTTTTGATGCTCGAAATGATGACATGAATAAACCTGTTTACATATTGTGAAGCAAAATGAAAACACATGGAATTATTGTTTTCATTACTAATGATTAATATTACCTTATTTACTTAATTCATAAATTATAATTAGAAAAATGTAAGTTATGAAAAACATTAATAATCTGAAACCATATGATCACATTTATTTGCACAGCTGATTAAATTACTCCCACTCCAAAACTTTTTTTTAGTTCTTCCTCATATCCAGTTAAGCACCATAGAGCCCTGGTTTGTATTTCTCTGGAGGTAATTATCTACTTTGTCTTTCAGTACTGTGACTTGTGTTCCTTTACACAAACTCCTGGCTAGCACAGGCTATCTTGTAATCTCCATACCAGATAGAATGGCACAGTCCGACAATACATAGGCAAGAAATTGTTGAGGGAAACAATTATTAGTATTAAACAATTAATTATCAGAGTAAAATAATTTAATATCAATCATCAAGATGAGAGCTACAAATTACTGTGTATTAATGACCAGAACTCTATGCTGGAGCAATTCTTAATTCTGGGTCCAATTATAATGGTTTGGGGTTTAAAAACACAAGCATATAACTTGACAATCTAAAAACAAACAAAATGATAAACAGCAAAGCTATTTGGACAAATAAGTTTAGATATTTTATAATAAGAAACAAAACAAATGCATTATAATAATATAAACATTCTCAAAATTACTTCTAATGTATGGAGAGCTTAAAAATATGTATCCATAATCTGAATTTTAGTCTGGTAGAAAATTTGAATGTTTGTTTGATAGATTTATACTAAATGTATGGTAACTTAACTGAAACTTTACCAACAAGTAGATTTTACTTCTGAAAAGTACCAGACCTGGTGTTTAAATGCTGAGAAATCTCACTTTAAATTGCTTTTAACAGTAAGGGAAGTATGATAGCTCCTAACTATCTCAACCTTACTCATCACAAATTATTTATGCCCTAACATAAACAAGCCATTATTTAGTACAGTTAATAACCCATGACAAGTTTCCTTAAAATAAATGGGGCCTCAAAATTCTTTTTTATTTATTAGCCAATTTGAATTTTTTTCCTTGGCATTTATCCATCAAACATGGCACTGTTATTGCACATGCATTATGCAGCATGTCAAATTAAACCATTGTTGATAAAACAAACATTAGTTATTGAAATGATCCAAATGGCAGCTTGAAATGCTGTGCAGTAGCTAATAAATATGCCTAACTTCCAGTGCAGAAAGTGGGCAAACATGATAATTTGATTTCTATGCCTGTATTTCACCAAAAATAAAAAAATATATATCTCCCACGGAGAACAATGGTTTGCTTTCCTCTATTTAGTGCAAGGCAGGAGCAGGAACAAGTAACTGATAATGGTAATAAGTGTTATGAATGATACTAGCAAGTTCTCTCAATGTGTTTCTTTATCTAAAATCACTTTCACTGGCATCTTTAGTCATATGCAAAGGCCTTTCAGTTGTTCAGTGTGATATGACTTCTATAGCTCATATTTCTAGGACAAGGTGAACAGTCTGAGATATAGGGATTGAGTTCCATTATGACATGAACAGACAAATAGTACAATTTTATCACCTATAACATAGAGAAAGCATTTTTTATATGGTAAAGTAACTCCTGTTGATATGCAACTTTTAGGGCTATGTGTTTGGCTTTGCCACTGCTTTCCAGAAAAGAGGACTTGTTAATGTGGCTGAAAGACAATCTACAACAATCTTACAAGCCTTGGGACAAAGTGAACTAAACTCGGTATTAAATAGATAACTAGAATTTATTCACACTATACAGATGTTTAGCATCTGCACAATTCAATGCATGTCTGCATATACATAAGCAAAGACACACACACACACACACACACACAGTCACACAGATAGTCACGTAAGCTACATGAAAGAAGTTGCAGGTATTGTGAAGAAAGCAACAAGCCAGTACTAATGCCTCACTGAAGGAAAATGTCAATTAGTTACATGAAATTTTGGTATAGACGTGAGCCCAATTATATAATGTCACTAATTGCAGAAAGTGAGACTTACAATATTCATTTCCACTTTTTAAATTTCATAAAGCAAATCTACTTCTTTTGTTCATATGTACTTATTAGGCTGAAAAAATCCTTTGAGGATGAACTTTATTTTTTAAATGCCACAAAATTAGTCACTTTGTCTCTTTTTCCTACCCCTTCTTTCCTAGGAATACACATTGTTTTCCTATTAGAGATTCAAACAGCAATTCACTAGGCAGATGGGTACCTCAGTGACCAGTACAGACTTTGTCTCAACCCTTGGAGAGCTCATTGCTGGCCATGAGCACAGACATTAGACAGACATGCGCAGTTAAAAAGTATCAGTAATGTAAATGGCAATGGAAAGAAGTCAGTGCTATAGGCTATGTGACCATTGCAGAAGACACAGTGCAGACAAGAGAATGATCGGAATAAGCCTGTGAAAGAGGATTTTATTTAAACTGAGATAATCACAATTAGTATTTAACTAATTAAACCTTAGGGATGGTGGAAAAAGCAAGTGAAAGAAGAGAGAGAGAGAGAATTTCAGACAAGCTGAAAACTGTGGCAAAAGGAACAAAGAGGAAATTCCATGATTTAGTAACTAAAAGGTTAATGTTTTTAATAGTCTGGAGCAGGGGCTGTTAAATTTTGTCACTGTTGATATTCTGTGTTTGATAATTCTTTAGTGTGTGTGTGTGTGTGTGTGTGTGTGTGTGTGTTTGAGAGAGACAGAGAGGAGAGAGTTCTTGTGATTAAAGAATGCTCAATAGCATCCGTTCTTGGTCTCCATCCCAAGGTGCCAGAAGCATACACATCTTCAAGCTAAACAGACAAAAATACCTCTATGCATTTTCCCCCTGCTAGGCAAACCATGGGGTTGAAAACCACTTTTCTAAGAGTAACTGGCTCCTGAATGGGTGGAGCAAGAGACAGAAATGGTTAAAGGTTAATACTTTGGCTGCCTATAATCAGTCTGAGGCTTGTTTTTCCCTTTGATCCAGTTCTCCACAATCTTATCTTTCTCTTCACACTCAAGACACGGTAAGCTTGAGAGAATGGGGTAACCCCTCAAGTGGACAAAAGCTCATTGCCTAAATCAAAGAGGGACGGGAGAGGATGGTACCAATGGTCGAGCTAAGTGCCGAGCATGTAATATCCTGTGGCAGAGGTAAAAAGGTCGGAGTTGGAAGACTCAGAAATTGAGTACGTGATGGGTGTGATAACCTAGTAAAAAGTTAGAGTTTTACCCAGGGTATTGGAGAATTTTAAGGAAGATTGGGAAGTGAAGACTTTTTGATATCTCCATGGATTCCTAAGGAATTTGATACAATAAGAAACAGCTGGAAAATGAACACCACTTATGATAGTTTGTAATTGTAGTGAGAAAAGTTGAAGGTGAAAGATCAGATATTCTAGGTGTCTAAAAATAAGCTAGATTTTAAAGATTTTTATAGATAAATCACCATTTGTTCAACACAAATGTTTCATATACGATTCAAAAATATGTCAAGATGACTTCCTAAACTTGTTGAGTAGTGAGTTATGCCATATAACATTTATAATGAATAAGTTCTGTGAATGTTAAAGACTGAAGAACTCTTTTCTAATGTGAAACATAGAATTGGAGGTAGTGACAAATTACATGTGACAAAGTGAGAATCAGAAAAAGAAGCATGTGTGAGACTAACTACTATGTCTCCCTCTGAAGGAAGAATGCACATCCACTAAAAAATATTTAAAATTCAAACCTTCCTATTTTAATACAAGCGTGGAACAAAAGCGTAAGAGTAAATGGCTGTTAGAATCAAATATTTCCAAATTTGTAAAAGAAAAGTAAATACTTGCCACAGAATGATAATTAAAATATTGTGATCAATGTCTAAGAAATATTTGTTTCCAATGCTAACATAAATAGGGTACATAAAATTTGCAGCAAGTTAAAAAATAATCATTTATTGGCCTTGTAATCTTATATACATGATTTTATTCTTTTTCACGATTGTATATTTATTCCATATTAAGAGTCACATGTAGAATTATAGAAATATATTACTCTTGAATATATGTGAGGACTGAGAAGACATCCTAATAATTCTTATTGGGATTAATATTTATTTTCTTTAATATACACAAATGCCCAATATCATTGAATTACACCTTACCCCAAAGGAGGTGATTAAAACATGTAATCTTAAATTAAATTTTAATTTCATAATTTCTCTCTTTTTTGATTCTATCTTTGTAATTTGCTAAATAAAAAATAAACAAGTAAAAAAGGAGAGACATCAAAACACTGAGTCAAAATATTACTGAAAAAGTGAGAGAAACTTTTGCTTTTTTCCCTGAGGTGTTCCAGGATTTATTTTAGATAATGTGCCATTTGAGACATATCTCTCTCTGTTCTCTAGAGACTTTTGAAATAATTACATTTAGGTTGCCCTTCTTTTATCAGGAGCTGAAGATGCTATCAATCTATTTCCACAGGGTGTAGAAACCTTCAGTGTATTCTTAGATGTTTTATAGCAAATATCATGGAGAAAACACACACCCTGATATGTTACTCCATTTATCTTTGGTGCAATTTTTCTGTTGTTATCGTAGTTCTAGCAATGACATAACAGGGTGCTCATGGTTTCATTTTAGTTTTCAGAAGCTGATCCCCAGTGCACCAAGGAAACATGGTACTTCTATAGATTTACAATCAAATTAAGTCACACAGTATAATAAAGCTGTCTGTGACAACCCAGTGGATGCACAAAGGGGACAAAATTACCTCTTTCTTTAATAAAGAAAATTCAAGAAACTCTTTGTTCTAGTAGAATAGACTTTTTTTCTAACACAATACACAAAATTGATGGAGCATTTATACAATACATTCTAATGATTAAACGATTGTGTTGTAAAGAATCTTAGAAGATATCAAGTCTGGTCTCCCTCCAAATAATGGGATTCTGTCTACAGTATCTTTGAAAGACAATGTCCTATATACACAAAGCATCAGTTCAACTTCGGGAAGGTCCTAATTAAGACAAACTTCTTTGGAGTGAGTCAAGGTAAATCTTCCAAACAGTACATTCTACCAAGTTGTGACAGTCACACACAATGTGAGAAACCTACTCACCATTAATATGATAATCTTTAAATAGTTAAGAATAACTAGTGCATCAGCCTGCTTTTTAAAATTCTCTATATTCCCAATTTCCTGAGCTGTTTCTGTGATTTACAAACTTCCCTTATCCCTAGCTCTGTCCTCTGGGAAATCTATTAACTCTCCCTTGATGTATAATGCTCTGATCTGTCTACCTAACTCTCCTATGGAAGAATTCTGAATATTAGAAAATGTTAATTACACTGTTAGCTCCTGTGCAACTTGTATACAATTAGAAATTTTAGGACTTTTAAGTGCTTTGTGTGTGTGTGTGTGTATGTGTGTGATGCTTCTGTAAAGACTTTAAACTTTTGCAAGACTTTAAAATTTAAACTTTTAATTTTATGGTGATTTTTTTGTGCTTGATATCACTTACCAAGATTAGTTAAAGTTATTGGAATGATTCAGACTTTGGTGCTGAAAATGGCACTTTAAAAATTGGATTTAATTTGCATATGTGAGATATATATATGTATATATATATATAATCTTCAGTTGAATTTTTAACAAAATATTAAAGAGAAAAAATCAAGCATTGGTAAAAATGCAAAAATTTTAGGATTATCTGTACTAATGAAAATACTTTGTGTACACCTTCAACAAGATATGTAGTCTCTGAAATATTTCAGTCACTGTCTCTGCTTTCAACTTATATATAAACTTGAAATGTGATTTTCTTCCTCCAAGATATTTCAGGCTTTATTTGAAATAATGTGCCACTTGAATGCTATGTTAAATATCCAATGTCCACATACATGAATTTATAATGCTGTATCAAAATTAGCAATATGATGATCTTGTGACTTTGCCATAGCCTGTTTTTTCTTGAACTTATGTTAGTGCTTCCTTTTTTAACTTTTGTCCCTAGAATATAAAAGCATTTTCTTTAATGATTTATGTAATTTCCCCAAAATTAACTTTAACCACTTTTGCTCATACAGTTCAAAATATAATTGCCTAGCCCTTTCACAAGCAGTGCATTCTCTTAGCATACAATGCAATACTAATTGTAAATTCTCCATAGCATAGTTACTACAAAATAACAAGGTTTCTATATACTATTTTCATGTAAAAGTATGAAAACTGACTGACATTTTGGTAGCATGAGTAATAATAAAGACTAACTGGAGTACACTGGTGCAGATTCATGTATTAAAATGTTTCTATGAATGAATGTTCATGTAAAATTGAAGTACAAATATAATTAAGCAAAAAATGAAAGGTAAGTCAGTAGGGGCATACTGGATAGCTCTCCAAAATAAAAGTTAAATTGAACATTGGTAAATTTACTCTGATAAAATATAGTGATGGGATTTTTAAATAGGTAATTTTACTATATAATTTAATATTTTATGGGTTTCTGTACAAGGAAAAGATATTCAAAGTTATCCATCCAGATGGTCATTGCTTGCTTGTTTTGAGATTATAATTTATTCATTTATTCATTCAGAATGAAACATAATGTCTAATAAAAATAAAGTCTTTGCAATGGATTATGTTACTTCTAAAACACATGTACCCATATAGTGCTTTTTAAATGAAAGAATTTTGTAACTTAGAGGTTCAAATGTTTTTTACACATGTTATAACTGCACAGTAATTTCAGTTTACTCACCTTTCTCATTCTCAACGTCCTCATCAAGAAGTGAGTTACTCAGTAATAACACCATCATCAGACATACAGGAAGGATATAAGATACTCACAGCAATCTGTATCTACTTGTCAGAAATAAATCTATTATTAAACCTTGGTTCTTTTCACAGGCAATCAATTTTAATTCTGAGAGAACATCATTGATATTTAATGCCAATTTAAGCTTTTCTTTCTTATTTTTTGTTACATGTTAAACATTAAAGATAAAGACTTTCAGTGCAATGTTCCAAGCATCCAAAACAAGTTGCTTGTGTCCCTCTTTAATTTTCATCTGAACAATAAAGCACATTCAAATTTTAAAAAAAGAAAAGATACATTTTGACAGGTACACCAATGACCAGCTAACTGTATAAGAAAGGGACAGATGAGGGCTCCCATTACTCACTGAAGAAATAATTCCAGACCACTAGAAAAGCGTGCACATGATGAAACATGCAGCTTCCCAGACAGAAATACCTTGATTCATTCAAACAGCATACCAAGATGCTCTGTAACATATAAAAATGTATTTCTAGAGATCTAATTTGGACAAATAACTTCACGGCCTTTCTCCTCATTTTTAGTCATCTATTCATTAACCAGAATTTTTTAAAAATAATGTTAAGAAAATTCTTGTTTTGAAGATTTAGTTGGTATATCCTTATTAATTTATTTGTAGTAATGATATTTTCTAACTCTTTAAGAATCCAGCAATTATTTGTATAATTATAAAGAAGTTTATGTATTTATGCTGACGTATTTTTAACAGTATGATTTTCAGACGACTTGGAAGGGATTGACTTTGGTAAACTAAAACATGTAAGAATGAATTAGATGAGAAATAGAAGATGAAGAAGTGTAAGAAGAAATGTTCCTTTAGTTTGTATATCAACCATATCTTCTCATTTTGGAAAAAATGGAGATCATTCTGTGCCATGGTTTGGATCATAAATATTCTACAACGATTAACATGCTAAAGGCATGGCCACTGGGAGTGGGAGATGTTGCAACATTTTAGAGGTGGGGACTTGTGCAAGAAAATTCGGGGTCACTAGGTCACAGCCTGTAAGGGGATGTTGGGACCCAGCGTCATTGGCTTTCTCTGACTCCCAGAATGAGAACTGACCTCCTCCAGAGGGCACTCTAAGATCTGCGATGTGGTAGTCCTAAGTGATAGGGCCAGTGACCATGGACTGAGACCTCTGAGAGAACGAGCCAAGTAAACCTATTCTCCTACCAGTTATATGTATTATATATTTTGTTACAATATCAGAGTACTGATTAACACATGTTATAAAACTTATGTTTGTTTATTTAATAGAAGCATAAAAATAGTTCGTAGCAGGTGCAAAGTGATGTTTTGCTTCATGTATGCTTTGTGTAATGATCCAATCAGGATAAGTTCTACATCTATCACATTAAATGTTTATTATTTATTTGTGATGAGAATATTTAAAATTTTCTCTTTTGTTCTAAAATTTACAATGCGCTTCTGTTATCTACGTTCACTCTGCTTAGCAGTACAGCACCTCATCTTATCTCCTAACTCTAGCTTTGCACCCTTCCATCAGCCTGTCATTTCTCTCCTTCTGCTACTCTTCCAACGCTGCTAATCACTCTTCTACCTTCAACTTCTATGAGATCAGTGTGTAGATTCCTTGTACCAGTAAAATCAAGAATTATTTGTTTTACTGACTGAAAAGGAGACATACATATAACCAGAAGGCATCTGGAAGATGCTCAATATCACTAATCTTTAGGGTAAAGCAAGTCAAAACCTGATATCATCTCCACCCAGTTACAATGGCTATTATCTAAAAGGAAAAAAAAAGAATAACAAATGCTAGTGAGGCTATGAGAAAGGGATAACTTTAAACCATATTAGGAAATATAAATTATCACAGCCATGATGGAAGACTGTATGAAGGTCTCTCAACAACTAGAAATAGTGCTATCATGTAATGGAGCAATTCCACTACTGAATGTAAATATCTGCATAAATTTTCTTTAATAATTTTAAACATATCTATATCCTTTAATGGAGTTTTATACATCCACATGCAGTTGTAAGAAATAATATCTAGGTTCCTTTATATCTTTTAGCCAGGTGTTTCCCAGTAGAAACATTTTGCAAAACATAATCAGTACATACATATTGATAAAATCCACCTATGTGATTTCAAGTTCCTGTTTAAATTATACTTATATATGGGAATGTATTAAGTTCCATAAGTTTTATCACATTTATCCACTTCCACACATAACAGTTTCATTTTCACAAGGGCCCTTTAAACTGACCTCTTTATAAAAGCAACCACTTCTTCCCTCCTATCTTCCTCCTCCTAACTACTTACAACTACCAATCTGTTCCTCACTTTTGAAAATGGCATTTATAGTATATTTTATAAGTGAAGTTACATATATGCACCCTTTTAGGCTTGGTTTTTTTCACCATGTAAACTCGGGAAATTAATTCAAATCATTGTACCTATGGAAACTGTGTCCCTTTTGCTTGCAATCACTCCTGGTACGTATATAGAACACTGTGAAGTATCTCTGAGCTGATTCTAGTGTGGGGCCATTATGAATACAGAAGAAAATGTTGATATGCAATTTTGTGTGTAAATGAAGTTTTGCTTCTCCATTTATACAATGTCAGCAGCAGTGCATGTGTGATTGATATTTTCAGGAGGATTTATTGTTAATCTGTTTTAATTGTTCAGATAGGTATGTAGTGATGTCTCATAGTTGGTTGAAATTACATTTACCTGATGATTTAAGGCTAATAAATGTCATTTCATTTGTTTGGTTGTCATTTGCATATTTTCGTCCACAAAATGTCCACTCCCATCTTTTGTCAATTTTTAATATTGGATTTTTCTTCTTTATTATATTACTGAGTTTTCAGATTTGTTCATTTATTCTTGACAGTAGTCATTTGTTAGAAACTTGATTTGGAAATATTTTCTCTCAATCTGTAGCTTTTGCTTTCTTACTCTTTAAATGATCTTTCATGGAGAAAAGGTTTTAATTGTGATGCTTTCCACTTTATTAATTTCCCTTTCATGGATTATTTTTGTTCCACTTCCAAAAAGCTTTTTGGTAATCCTACATCCTGAGGATTTATTTTCTTTTTTTTTCCCCTAAAGATTAATAGCTTTGGATTTTTCATTAAATTATTATCTGACTTAAGATATGAACAAAATATGAAGTTGAAGTTGATTTTCATTTTACAATATATGGCCACATTTTCTACCACCATCTATTATTTCACTATAAATTTTATATTAAATATGTTTATCCAATTGATATGATACTATAGATTGTCATTACCAATTTGCACAAAGCTTTAAATATTGTTCTTATATAGTTATTCAGAGCATTGATATGGCAGGCAAGCCATGAATTTAGATTTAGTATTATACTAGCATTATAACTGTGAAAAGCACACCTCCTCTAACATCCTGATTAACTAGTCATCACAGTGAGTAGAGAAGCCGTAGTGCCCTTCCACCATGAAAGTAGAACACTTAGTCTAGGTGAGCTAGGAGACATCAGAGCTGTGTAATTAAAGATACAATGTGGTATTCTGCCCCTACTGTGCTGATTGGTTTATACTTGAAACAGAGCGCCAATGGGAGTGAGGCAGATATTTGTTTTGAGGGCCATCTATGTTATCTCAGCTTGTGATGTTTACCTGCATTTTAGAGTGAAAGAATTTCTCTCACATTTGTGTAGTTAGCAAATATCAAGGCCTCTTCTACCTGCTACCAAAGCCTGACTTTTTTCCCTTCTTAATTTCATTCACTGAGTTTTAAATGTCTTTCCTAATTTCCAAGTGATATGCTGTCTTCTAAATTAGTCTAGCTCTTCTCTTTACATCGTCTCTGTTCACTGCAAGTAATGCAAAATAACACTAATCATTGTCCCATTTTATTCTAATTTTTCCCAAGATTTCTGCCAACAAAATACCTCCATATGGATATTAAAACTTTATCACTTTAAAAGAGGACAAGAAAACACAAATGCAAGTATTTTTGCATTATTCTCAGGATTAAAGTTGCCTTCTGCATGTAACCACTCATTATAATAGGTCCTTATTTTTATCTTTTTAATTTTGATACACACATTTTTTATTCACAATACACTTTATGCAAAGAAACATTCATGTCAGAGTATATGTTTTATTTCTAAAGGCAAGTTTTGTATATATTACAGTAGAAATAGTTTAATCTCTGAGCTCCTTACTTCTCAAATATATCCATTTAAATTTTACAGTATTAACAACACTGAACATTTGCTTTCAAAAGTAATTTGACATAACTAGCAAAATGTGTTCAAATAGTATAAAAAGCAAATAGAAGAAAATGTCACAAATAGAAGTATGTCACAAATAGAAGAAAATGTTAAGAGATTCTCCACTGTAATTTCAAGTTATGTAATTCGTGTTTATCTCTTTAAGTTTTATATATGTTTTCATTTTTCTGAGACAACAGCAGATGATAGAGAATGTCAATTCCTTACAGTACCCGTATAACAATTTTAATTCTGAAAAGTCATGGTAAAGTCAATTAATTTCTGAAAATCATTAGTAAGCTAACATGCTGATGATTGGCTCTTGTCATATATAATTTGCATATTCTGCTCATCAGTTTCAAAGTGATTAACAATAGATTCAGTTATTTGGTCAGATTATTTAGTATGTAAGGATGATCTTCCACTTTCCTAGAGATAACATTGAGACTCTGGCAACGTAAATGCAGCTATTTCAGAAGTGCCTTCGGATCTAAACTGACGGTATCATTTTTTAGGCATGCTTGGAACAGTGTTACTTCTTTTTCCAGGTCATTAGCCAATCTCAATGATCTATCAATGATTAAAGGCAACAGATTCGGAAAGGAAGATAGTATTAGACTGTTCTTCATGCCACACACATGAAATAATGATGTTGTTCACTTTGGGCACGAGCTGCTAAGAAGCACCATAGTTCTATTTTATAAAAAGTTAGGAACTATATAAATTATATGTGTTTTCAGCATTTGGCACTGTGGATGATACATTGTAACAAATATATGTAGAAATATGTTCAGCTGATTCACTAGCTGAATTTATTGCTCATAATTATTTGAGAATATCGTATATTGTTAAAATATACTTTTTCAAAGGAATGCCAGTGCTGTATTTGCTAGTGCATGTAAAATGCCAGGTACAATGACTAATATAAAATATTACCAAATAAATATTTGTTCAGGGATTGGTAATGGACTATAAAAGGATTTCAGCATCTTTTTTTTTTTTCCTTTCTGGCAAAGAACCATGAAAAAATTCATCTCAGTTCTATTTTCATAAGGAAATGAATTCTGACAACCATGTGTATGACTTTGGAAATGGATCACTTCCCAGAGTGCCTAGAGTGAATCTCTGACTGCCCGGATACCTAGCATGTAAATCCCTGATTAGGAAACTCCGTGAAATGAATTTAGATTTCTGATCTACAGAAGTGTGAAGTAATAAGGGTATACTCTTATTTGCCATTAATTTCATGATAATTTGCAATGATAGAGAACTAATCCAGGAAGTTTGATTGGTTGGAGTCATATTTTTTTCATATTTGATAATAATTGTGATGTAATGTCGATCTTATTTATATCACAGTGTTACCCGAGAATGACATTGCCAGGTAGGTGCTGTGCCACCAAGCTATATCCTTGGCCCTGGTGCTTTATTTTAAACATTAAAAACATTATTTTGAGAATATTTTATACAGGATTTCCAAAGTTGTGGATAGTTCATGTAAATAAAAATATTAAAGCTTCTTTAGTCTATGGATGATTTTCTTAATGATCATAGTTACTATCTTTTTGAAAGAGACTGCAAGAGATTTGCACAATATCACCGAAAAATTTATGAGTTGAGTACTAATATAAATTTCCAACTCAAAAGTTGAAGTTTTTCTTTTCTGAATTAACTCAAACATTTGACTTTGTCATTGAGTTGATGTGTTGCTGTCTAAAATGTAGATTGATGGTTGACAGAATTGATGTTATAAATTATGCATGCCAATTTAGTGAACACAATTAAACTGAAGCAGTATGGGTAATTTAAATAATTACACATATAAATAGTATTATTAGTCTTGTCAAAATCTGCACCTATACTAAATGTCAGCATTTAATATCAACAAAGAATGTTAAAGACTCAGGATTTTGCATTAGTATGTTTGGGACACTGATTTCAAGATCAATTACTTGTTAAAAGAACATTAGCATACATTTGTCTCACAAAAGTTGTTTTTGACTTTTATACGAAGTTTGAGTAACAATGTAAAATTTCAGTTATTTCTATGGATTTCAGTGGCATATACACACACATACATACATTAACACTATGTAAGATTATTATTGATACTTTTATATAGTTCTTTTGATAGTCCTTGTATTTTATGTGTATGATACTAATTATAGACCTATGTGATTTTTCCTTAAAGAACACATTTTTTACTCTTCCTCTCTAGATGATAATTTATAGCTAGATTAAATTAATTTTCAAATAGATCACAACTATTGTTTTAATAGAAACTATAGACGTGGGCAGTTAGGAGGGCATTACCTGCTTGAGATTTTGGACTATAGTTCTTGATGATTACGTTGTTTTAGTTGACTTTTGGATTTAATATTAATTTGAATTTAAGTTTAAAATGTTATTGAATTGATAGAACACTCAGGTTATTGTCATCAAATAATTAAAGAAAAGAATTTAGATAGCACTGTAGCTTAGACCTATCTAGGTAAAGTTTAGAAACTTCTATTTTAATACTGTACATTTTCCCATTTCAGAGTTATACAGAGAAGAGTGTTTTGAAAGAGTTACTTGTGTTCCCACAGTGCTCCAAAGTAAACAAGTGTGTACTTTTTAAACACATACTTAGTTTTTCCCTCTTTTTTATTGAAATATCATTGATATAGTTACATATGTAGGTAGATATATATATATATATATATGCTTATATGTGGTATATGGAGTGATGTATTATTGTGTGTATATAGTGAAATTATTATTCAAACGAAACTAATGAACAGGTCTGCCCTTTTGTTGTGAGAGCTATTTGAAAATTTCAAATACTATACAACAACTAGTATTTAGAAGGGTGTTGTTCAAATCAAGATTCTGAGACTTGTCTTGAACTGTGTGTTTAGGAGAAAATATGCAAATATTTAAAAATATTTATTTACCTAAATTTTGGAAACTAACATCAGAAAACTTGGAACACCAGCATGCTTTTTATCCTGATGTATCTTAAATTATGATGAAGACAAGTAGTCATCACATTTCAAGAGATCATATATATATATATATATATATATGCATATATATTCATTTTCAAATTTAATAAAATATATTATCAGCAATAGTAATGAGTTTAACTTATATGGAATATGAAAGTACTTCTTCAATTCAGAGTTTAATATATTATATATCATCTCATATAAATATCTTTGCACAAGTTATTTCTTTTTTTCTGCTAAGGATTGAACCAGAGCCTCATCCCTGCTAGGCAATTGCTATTTGACAGAGATATATCATTGAACTTAATCCCCAGCCTATAAGATAACATTATCTCAAGAAATATTTGTAGCATTTTTCAAAACACGTTAAAAACACAGAATAATCTGTATGAAAATTTTCCTTGTTAAATATTATTACTTTTCATTGGATTTTCAACAAAGAATTTTATACATACTTTAAAATTTAAAACTACACATGCATCCGTATGAACTTTTACTTCATAATCTGTCCTATATAAGACTACTAAGTACATTGATGATAACATTAAAATTCTGAACCATACTGGACAGAGCTATTTGAAATGCAGAGAAAATTTTATTAAATGGTATTTTATTAGGCTCTTCTTTTAGTCATAGCCTACATTATACCCATTAGAAATTTGTTGCCAGGTGGGTAATGACACCAATATACAGCAAAGTCACATACTCTTGTGAAATTGTATTATATTTCCAGTGAGAGATATGGACAGAAACCTATGTAGACTCTTGCAAATAGAAAGTTCAAATGTAATCTATAAACAGAGCTTCATGTGTGGATGAACTTTGTAGGTAGAAGGAGTCTTTTCTGCCCAATGTTTATAGTAGAGGATTTTATAAACCTACACACAAATATAATGTACATTAAGTAATTCTTCCAGCTGACACGGGAAATGAGTTAGTTCCCTTTGCTCGGTATATAAGTTGGCTGAGGTATGAATTAGGTGTACAAATGAGGACAGATGTGCAGGGGAAAGTGTCCTTTTCTGCTGTGCCACACTATGAGTTCATTACATAAAGGGTGAAGAAAGATTGAATGGGAGAACAAGAATGAATACAACAGATATTACACTTTAAAGGAGTGATTTGAAAGATGCTCTATAATCTGAAAAGAACTTGAGTTAAAAAAAATAATTAATTTGGATACCTACAATGTGAAAGCAAACGTATTACATTCATAGCACTAAATTACAAAGTGAAGGAAGATAGTCTTACAAAACTCATATTCGGTAGAGAAAAGCAGTAAAAATATAAAGAATTGAAGAATATGATTATACACAGTTGTTACAAGTTGGAGGACAGGGTTCATGGAAGACCTTTATGTACATTTAGACGGGCGGTACGGATAAAATGGGCAAAAACTGTCGGAAATCTGGCCACCAGCCTCTCTCGTTTGTTATCAGGAGGAGCAACTATCCCAGAAACACAAAAAGAAGTCGAGTTCTAGTCCACAGATCTATAAAGCTGATCCAAGCAAAGACTGTTAAAGCAAGCGGGTGAGGTTTCTTTACCTTCATAACCTCACAGTCTTATCCGAGCTTCAAAGTGGATTTTCTGGAATGCTCTGTGAGCAAGAAGGTGTCTGGCAGAGACACTACAACCCAGCACCACTCCCTTGCATCTGTGAATGATCCTATTGTTTTAATAACTATTTTATCTTAAAGCATCTCCTCACAGCTCTTGACACGTGTTTACAATTTCCCCTCAATTCAACACCTAAGGGGCAATGATAACCCACCTGTCCCAACACTGTGCTGTATAGCATGTGGTAGCCCCGAGCTGTGTGTGGCTGCTGAGGGCCTGAACTGCAGCCAGGATAACTTGAAAAATTTGAAAATATTGGGTAAAGCAATCAATAGTCAAATAAATATGCCCAAAGTATGACACAAAAGTTTTCAAGATTTTTAAGGGACTTGCATTACTTTTCGTTTTGAACTCCACATTCTAGAAGGAGGGGAAGAAAGAAGTTTCCCAGAAGAGGTGCCATAGCCACTATATAATTGAAAAACTTGAACATAGTCTTGTCAGTTTCACGTATAATCCCAGCTGAAATGCAATATCTACAGAATAAAACCTACATAAAGTTTTTCAGTGGCCTTTCGCCGTATCTATGAACACAATCAGTTAGGGTTCTTCAACTCTCTGTATGCTTTGGCAGTAGAGTTAGAAATTTTAAGCACCATGCTTATTTTGCCACTATCAGGAAAATTTTTTACCACAAAATTTACATTTAACCTTTAATAAGGAATATCTTTCTTAGAGCAACACTTCAGTTATCTTGAGATACCTATAATTTGTTGTTGAATGCATGTTTCAAGCACAGTGGTTTTAATTTTATAACCAGTTAAGGACACTAGAGGGAGCCTCACAGTGTAACAAAGTGTTGAGGAAATTACCTCTGTTAACAGCAGGGTAATAACATAATTAAACCCGTTCTTCTCTTAAATAACCACAGAACTTATAAAAATAAGGATGTGTCATTGCAAACTTGAATATATGCACTAGACAGCTTTCGAAAATTGTTTGGTTTTATATATACATATGTATATACATAATATTATATTTATACATTATGTAAAATAACATATAGGTACACACTCACATAAATTAAATGGTAACTAATGGTAATTTTTTTACCAGATCTAAAACACAAATAACATCATGTGACCAACTTCATTAACAAAGTAACATAAGTAATTTTTACAGGATTACCAGCTTCCTGAACATTGCCATCAACCATGAAGCCTGTTGGCTTTCTTTTTATTCTTTACTAATAACAGCATCTTTAGGAAACATTTTATAACTGCAATTTTTCTTTCCCATTCTCTCTCTCTCTCTCTCTCTCTCTCTCTCTCTCTCTCTCTCTCTCTTTTGTCAGTGACCATGAATTAGATCAGTTAGTAAAATGTGGTCCCTGGATCAGCAGCATCAGTTGTATCTGGGAATTTTGTAAAATTTCAAATTCACCCTGGACTCAGCCTCACAGAATCAGAACTGTGGTGGAGGGAGACAGACACCTGTGCTTGAAGAAATCCTCCAGGTGATTCTGTGTCTCCCCAAATTTTGAGAATCACTGGACTAGAAGAAAACTTGAAGTACAACACACTGTCTAAGAAACTTTTAGTGTACTAAAATAAGATCATTAGGGCTGGGGAATTAGCTCAGTGGCATAAGCACCTGCCTGGTAAGCCCCAGGTTGTGAGTTCAATCCCTGGTACCAAAAATAAAATAAAATAAAATCAGATCATTATTTTTCAAGTTAAAACACTGTTGAAGTCCCTCAATCAAAATTTGTAAGATTCCTGAAGTACAACATTGGATTAAATTTTTTCTCAGGCAAATAAACAGTACAAAAGTCTAAAATATCTCTCTGTAATCATTTCTGTGATTTTTCCCTCATGTTTCAGAGAAGAAAATGCACAAGTTCATGAACTGAAAGAAAACAAAGCTAGGGATTCCGTATTTGGAAAAATCTCTGACTCATAATAATAGGTGGTATGTAATTGTTAGCTATTATTGTTACTTTCATTATTGTTTTTGTTACTATTGTTTTCTTTGTTAGAAGGCAAATATCTAATGATTATTCTCAAGGTAGTAAACTGTGACTAAGTATTTTTATTTCTATGATGCAACGGGAAATGCATTTTTCAGTGAATTTAACAGAAGGCTGAGTAATGCAGACTAAAAATTAGGTCAGCTAGGAAATTTCCACTGAGGTACAATCTGAAGGATAGCAAAAGCAAGTGGCTCCTACAGAGAGAGCATATGACAGATGGCAAGGTAGTTCATGGTACGCGCGTACATGTGTGGCAGCAATGTAAGTGGGACTTGTCCTCCTGCTGTGGCAGGGTCATATCACAGAGCCACCCGCAGACAGGCCGCAGTCACAGGCTTTGGTTATCTCACATTCTTAGGTCTAGAAGTCCAAGGTTAAGACATTAGTTGAGTTGCTTTCCTCTGAGAGCTTTTGGTCCCTCTTTTCTTCTCCTTTTGTGCTTTCACATTGTCTTTCTTTATGTGTATCTCCATGACCAAAGTTCACCTTTCTATGAGGACACCAGTCATACTGAACTGGGGCTCCACTTGTTAACTATGTTATTTCTGAAAGACACTGTCTTCAAATAAGAATGCCTCATGAGGGACTAGGTACTGGAATTTCAAAATATGAGTTTTAGGGAAGAGAACAAAATTCAACCCCAAACAGAATTTTTAGTATTTTAAAAATTGGCTATTACTGTGGCAATTTCATACAAACATGAGCAAAATATACTTTGATCCCACCCATCCACCTATTACTCTCCTCTGTCTCCTTTTTATCCAAAGACGTTTTTTCTTTTTACAAAATAAATTACAGTGAGATTATTCAATGTCACACTAGTGTACCTTCTGATGATAATAATAAGACCATAGATTTTAAATGAAGCTTGTTATGGGATGTATTTTCTGGAAGGCACAGCAGTAAGAATTGGAATGAGAAAATGATAAGATGGGCAAAGTCACAAGTAAAAAGACTTGCATCAAAAGATTGCTTAAAAAGAAGCATGAACTGAAAGAAAACAAAGGAGAGTTTGAAGAGGGTAGATTGGAGGAACTCAAGAGCTATCTTGGACAAAGAAATGTATTTTGAGGTTTTAAAAAAGAAAGAACAGAAAGTCATTGGGAAATAACCTAAGATTTTAGTTGAATTCATTACGATATGATGATGATAATAGAGAATAATGTATAATTTTTTAATAGAGAAAAGCAAATATACATAACTAAGGTATCTGTGACATCTATGCAATAGAAGTTAGAGCCAGTGTGTGGTTGGAAATAAAGATTATGCATAAGAGAGACTGAGGGCTAAAACATCACTTGGGCATGCAGTGGGACTGAAAAGGATGAGGATAAACCTTCAGGAGAAATGAAGCCAGTATCTAAGGAAAGTTACTGAATTTGCAGGGAAGAGCAGAAAGAGTGGTGAAAGGAAGGAAAATAGGGGGAATAAATTTGTGGACTCCCGAGAAGGAGAAATGAGAGGAAAGTAGACAGATGAAGCATTGGAATGTTGGGAGAATCGAGTGGAAGACTGCCAAAAGTGGACCCTTCCACTACATAAATTCTAAGGATAGCAATGAAGAATGTTGCAACCTGTATGTGTGAATATGTGTATTTATACCACACATCACATCTTGAGAGAACTCTGGGGAATTTGTATCTTATCATTCTTCACCCTGATTTCCACTGTCACTATCAACTTTGTCAGATAATTTATTTGCTTGAGTGAACATTTAGTTAGCATCCATCACGGGACAGAGAGCAAGAAAACTTCTGACAATACAGTTAAAATATAACAGCTCCCATCTTATGGGAGCACGTCACCTTGTGTGCTATTTATACTAATGCAGGGATGAATAAGGTTCATTTTTGCCTCTTGGCTCTCTGAGAATCGAAACTTACTTCTCTGCTGCAGATAAGTTTTATGCTCCAAGCAACCAAGTCAGTTTGGCTTTTTCTTTTCCCAAATACATCTCCAGGTAAAAATTTATAATCATTTTTGTGATTCTTCTGGACATATTAGGAACTGTTTGTTCTCCTTTTGTAGCAAAAAGGTGTATTAAAATAGAGTTGTTATAAAATAGAAACCTGCAAGCTACCAAGTCTCAAAAAAAAAAAAAGTGTTCAGGTGTTATAAAAATATTCCAGCCAAGGTTTTGTTTTTTAAGATGCTGAGCTGAGATTCTGGAAATGCTATATTAAGTGTGCTTCTAATTATAATGATCATCACTGCTATTATCATTATAAGCAGACAACAACCACAAATATGAGGATTCCAACATCCCACACCACGAAGTGGAAAATATTCTCCTAAATTTACTTGCATGCACTGATATGAACCAAATGAATCTGACAAAGTGAATCTGGCTTGATATTAATATTTCATTTTTCTGTTTGCCTCATTTAGTCTATAAATTTTGATGAAGAAGAATCCTGAAATAGTTACAGTAATTTTTCAAAACATATGTCCAATTATGGCTGAGCATTTCAATTTTACAATACAGTACTTTGCGTGCTAATGTTATATGAAGATAAACCAAATATTTCTTCAACATTTTGATTTTCACCCAATTTGTTACCCCTAAATACATATCTTTTAATAAGTGTTACTAGCAGAATAAAAATCTGGCTGTAAATCTCATGACTACAAATAAACCTTTACATTTGATGCTTGACTTGAAGGGTCAGTGTTATGGTATAGATGAAGAATTATTTTTAATGGTGAATAATGGTACCAGTAATTTTTCTCTTTAAAAACCATGAATTTAATTAAATATTAAGGATAACTTCTAGGCTAATTTAGTTCCTCAATAGGGTCAATAGCATTGCCAATAGCTGGATTACTCTGGCCAGAAATGCGAGAGTCGATTTTGACCTTCTTGTGTCCTGTCAGTCACTATATTGTACGTCTTTGTCACAATGACTCATCTCAGCCTGCTGCATAGCCCTGTGCTTGCCCGTCTTAGCCTCAACTACTACAATAATTCTTATGTGAATTAAAATTAATGATGTTTTATTATGCAACTTCAAATTCTTTGCAGATTTCATGAAATTTTATAAATGTAAAAATATTCTTAACCAATCACTTTTTATCCTTCCCTTTCCGCTTGAACCACTAAAACTATCGACAGCTCCTTGATCTAACATTTAAACAATGGGTTAGCTCCTCCTTCTCACCAAATCAATATTTTTTTTCCTTCATTACTTTCATGACTGATTTGCTGTTTCACGTAGGCTATGGATGTCTTTCCCTGAACCTTCCCTTCTGCTTATATGGATTTCTATTTTGTACATCTGTGGTATATTTTCATTCTTCACTTTAATTTTCTACTATATCATTTATTTTGATTTGTACATTAAAAGTATCTTGAGCAGTATTTTCTTTGCTAAGCCCCATCTAATACAAATGCTGTCTTTATGCAAATCACAAAGCTATACCAAACAAATTAGCACTGAGTTACATATTTCCTTTTATATGATTTTTTGTTTGTTTGTTTGTTTTTCCATATATTTTGTATTCTATCCTCAATTACCAAGCCTTGGAACTGGAAACAGGAATGACAGAACTCCCACACTCAAGCGGCTCATTTTCTATTTTTCATGACGTGTGTGTGTTGAAAGCTTTGTGCAACCAACTGTACTCATCAAGCATATGGCCACTTTGCTTTTGAATTAGATCATCTGATTGGCTGCTTCAATATTGATATTGTCCTAGTCTCAGAAAAAGATTCATGACACTTTATCTACTCAAGTTCCAAAAATATAAAGCTAGCCTTTCCAAAACAAAATATCATTGTCTTTAACTAACCACAGATAGTTGAGTCCAAAACCTTCTAAAATCCTTGGATGTTCAAATATTTAATATAAAATGGTGTCATCTTTGTGTACAGTCTACAAACATCCTACCATATGTCTTAATCATCTCTGGGTTACTTTTAAAATCAAATATGATGTAAATTCCATACAAATAGCATCTATTTTTATTTTACTTATTTTTTTTTTACTTCATTATCCTTTACAGAATAGTGATAAGAAAAAAGTCTGCACATGTTCAGTACAATGCAATTATTCTACTAAGTATTTTTAACCTAACCATGTAAGTGTTATGCAAATAGTATTTATTCTTATTTTTATATAATTTTATCTAATTAGTGGCAAGAAAAACATTCATATATTTCATGTAGGCACATTTTTTTCCAAAATATATTTGATTCATGGTCAATTTAATGAGGCTGGGGAAGCTGCACATCCAGAGGGGGCTTACAAGATATTTAAAAGCATATTATCTTAGCTAACAAAGCTTGGCAGATTGATTAAAAGATAAAATCAGGTAGTCACAAGAGCAGGTAGCAAAGTCAATGAAGTTTGAAGATACTGAAGGCCAAAAAGAAAAAGATGTGGGGAGTGGATAAGGAAAAGCAATCAGGTTAAAATAAACAAGCATTTATGAAATTAATGATATAGTGAAAATAGTATGTTTACTAAGAGAACCCAAAAGAAACACGGAGCCTAACAATGATTAACAAAATGCGAAATGAGATGAGTGCAGCTGCTATACCAGTTCGCTCACAGCAAATAGCAGGAATGATGGGTTCTCAGGCGGCCCTCTCAGACCTCCTCCTAATGCTGTGGCTTCTTTAGGGGTCGCTAGCAAAGCACCACCGGGTGAGAGCCAACTCATGGTAACTCATGACTCAGAGGAAATCCTGACTGGTACTTAAGTGCCTACTGAAATGTTTATACCATATAGAAATTCATTTTCATTTTAGGTCAGTAAGGAAGGTGATAGATACTGTGCTAATTTTCAGGCTTGGAAAACAGACTCAGAAGAGGCTTTTTGTAACTTAACGAAACTCAAATCTTTTGGGGAAGGAGTAATAAAAATGTATGCCCTGTTTTGTCAGCTTTCAGAATTCATACATATGGCTCCACCTGGCCTCCATCTGGTCTTAACAGGTAAACAAATTAGACATAAAATTTCTCTTGAAACACATGAAGCAAAAACTCAAGTAGGAATTTTCCAAATAATGAAGATAAAATTTCACCTTTGTCAGGTAATAGTTGCAGTATAGCATAGTTGATAACATTTTTCTGTGTAAGTATTGGTGCAAGTCCCTCTAATTATCTACTTATTCCTTTGAAAATTGTTAAACTTATACCATCACAAATTTAATAAACATGATGATATCTGACTTTATTGAAATCTACAGTCCAAGAGATGAGTAATTGAAATAGGAGCGTAAATGAGCATAACTGTAAAATACTTAAATTTTAAAAATTATATTATGCAAAAGAATATGATGCATTCAGTATATCAGAGAAATCCTATTTTAAGGGGGAATAGAAATTTATGTTAAAACATGTTAATTTTTATTTATTATAATTGCTGTAGAAGACAAATGAAAAGATTTTTGCTAAAGGCAGTCATAAGATCCAAATTTACTTTTAAATAACTCAGTGTTGACAACTTTCAGCCATTATCCCAAAATACCTGAAAAAATCATCCTTCTTGATTTTAGATTTATTTTTGGCTCATGGCAAAGCTAAAACATGGCAATGGAAGATCCTGGTGGATAAAAAGCTGCTCATTCATGGGAAAAAAAAGGAGAGAAAGAGAGGGAGAGGGAAAGAGACCAGACCAGAGAGATAGTAGGGAGAGAAAGTGAGAGGAAGAGACCAGAGGGTGCGAGACCAGAAAGGCAGAAGGAGATAACGGAGCAGAGAATAGAGAAGGGGAGAGAAAAGCTAGAGAAGGAAAGTCGGTGGACCAGGCAAGAGAAACAGAGGAAAGGAAGAGAGAAATGGAGAGAGGGAGAGGCAGAGAGACAGGGACAGCAAGAGAGGCAGAGAGGAAAGGGAAAGCGAGAGGCTGAGGGCAGATGGGGCGGTTCATGGAGGAGTTATAGGCACCAAGGAAAGGCCCTGCAATGTGTTTTCTCCAACTAAGCCCCAACTCTGAAATTTTCATAATTTCCTAATAATGCCTCCAAAACATGAATCCATCAGACATTAGAAACCTCATGATCCAGCCATCTTTCAAAACTTTGGAGTATGAACTCTGTTACATGAGAGAACAAAACTTTAACACAGGAGACTCTTCAGGGATATTTTAGTCTGAACTATTAAACTCAGATCCTGGAGAACATATCAAGAGCATCAGTTGTAGAACTACAGAGAGATGATAGGCAACACTTGTAACGGTCCCGGGAGAAATCCAAGAGAAATTCAATAACATGGGAAGAAAAATGCTGGAGAGACTTTTGGGAATCTCTAGACATATTTTGAAAGGAAAGTTGACAGGACTGTGATAAATTTTACACGGATGGTATTTGGAGGAAGGCGACTTTGATTTCAGCAACTCTGAACATGAAGGCACCATTTAGTAACATAAAGAAGACTGGGATATTACCGGTTTGGGAAAACAGCAAGAAATTATATATTAGACATGAAATGCCTTCACCTATCACCTTGCAGATTCTGTGTAGGTTGCTGAATATATTGGTTAGAAGCTTTAAAGGCAAAGAAATGGAGGATCACCCATTCATACTTGGTAGCTTAATGTGAGAGGATTCAGACAATTTCTGAAGTAAAAGTAAAATATGAACAGGAAAGAGAAACAGAACAAAGACAGATGCAGACAAGTAAGCTATATTAAACTTGTATCGACTTTCTTAAATACTGATAAGAAGTCAAAAATATAATTGCAAAATGTCCATTGGCCACGACAATAAAAGATTACAAATGACCTTAACAAAACCCAGTACAGTGAGAAGGAAAAACAGCTTTTATAGATAATCATATTGTGAAGCTGGGCTGAGAAAAGCAGAGATGTGGGACAGGAGGGTGATGCAGAACTATGATTTGATTAAAAAAAAAAAAAATATATATATATATATATATATATATATATATATATATATATATATATATTTGGTATCTATGTGAATGCTGCTGAAGTGGACAATGTATTCTGTAATAATACAACTAATAACTAATACTCATGGTTTGTCTTATGGAAGGCATTGTTCTTAATGTTCACCTTTGAAAACTTATTGAAACTTGTGAGATACTTGGTGCTGTTTTATATATGCAGACAAAGAACTGGGGCACAGGAAGGTGAACTTTGCCAACTTCCCAAGCTGGGAAGTGACAAGGTCAGGATGCAAACATCTAGTTTCTGCTCTAAGTGATCTACAGTATACTAATTTCTCAAAGAGAGAGGAAAAAAGGAAAGAGTAGAAGAGAAACAACTGATGAATCCATAGCAAGGCAGGAGAAAGAAGGGTCCAAAACAAGTATGGAAGGTTTCGGTGTAAGTAGACAAAAGAGTTGTTACAGCTTCCTATTGCTGCAACAAATTACCTGAAACCCATAAGGCAAAGGAGGAGAGGGTTAATTTCATTCTGTTTCAGGGAATTCAGCCCATGCCTGACTAGCTCCAAGGCAGAACATCATGGTAGAAGGGCATGGGCTAGCCGAGATGATTAGTTCATAACAGCCTGCAAGCGTCATAGGAGATAATCAACAGAGAGTGAAGGGATATTGACCATATAGAGACCCCAAGGTGACACCTCTAGGACACACCCACACACTCATCAGTGTGTCTTGCTAGTGCCCTGTGTAGTTCCCAAGTTAATCCCAAGTTAATAAAGTGGACAATATCTTAACAGACACTGAAACAATGTTGACTGGATTTTGAAATATTTTAATGAGCAATAATTGTGAATTTTGTATTTTATCTCTCCATGTGTGAATGTTTCTGAGATAATAAAATTGATATTAATCATTCTTTTGAAGAAAAAATTAGTGAAATATGAAATAACTTAAAATACTAGTGGGTTTTGTCTCTAAATTCAAGTATCATAGTGCAGATATTGACCTACTCAATTCAGATGTCTTCCCCAGTTCCCCTGGTAGGATTTAAATTGCTTCTAAGTTGATTAAATACAAAACTGATTATGTGGTGTTGCTGGCTGTATTTCAGGTGTTGTTGAAGCATGCATAAAGTGCTTTTGGATATGCTAACAACAGAGTTAATTAAAAACAACAATAAGCTTGTCTTTGATTTGGAGGGTTACTGCTAAAATACATAATGAAAGAAAAGTCCGAAAAAGCTGAAATTTGAAATTTGTCTTAGGTCAGTAAGTTTATAGATTTGCAAGTAAAAGATATTTAAGTTCACAGATACCAGACCCATGACATTCTTGTCTCTCAATTTATGGTGCAGGCAAGAAAGCAGGATGAAAAGAGCTGAAAAGAACAGGACAGAGAAGCCTGTCTTCACTGCTGAGGGAGACTTGGGAATCACTACCAGAGGTACTAACTTATTTCTGAAAAGCGGGAGGAATGCAGTTTTTATTGAGTTTTTTGATTAAATAAAAGAAGGTAATATGTAGCTACTTACTAAGATGGATTATATGTGAGAAATTTGTTTTCTGACTATTCTTTGTTCTCATTGCGAATAAAGACTCCAAAAGAATAGCTCATATTGGGGCAAATAATACTAATGTTTCAATTTTTTTAATTTTAAAGAAAAAAACACAGAAAAGAAAAACAAAAAACAAAAGAGACAAACAAACAACTATAAGAACAACAAAATTTCCAAAACAATAACAATATAGGCTTTCAAAACAAGATGATAGGAATTTAACAATGGTTGCTGCTATATTGCATATTGGTATCTTCAAAAGAGTTGATTGGATTACCAGACACAGACACAAAAATGATCAAATCATATAAGTAATTAACTATTCTTTTCCAAGAACTAATAGAATTAGTAGTATGATCTTCTTAGCTATCTTATATGTGTGTGTATATATATATATATATATATATATATATATATACCTTATGTGTATATATGTATATATATATATATAGAGAGAGAGAGAGAGAGAGGTAGATATACAAATTTATGTCTTTTACCTTTTCCCTTTTTTCTTTTCTCCTTTTCTCTATCTAACCTAGTTTTTTTTCCCCTTTGAAGACTTTGTACCCCTTTCATAATATCTATTGTAGATTTTGGATCTTATTTGCTCCCTCAGTTTCTTACACTAGGTATACTTTTTTTTTTTTTCTAGAGGTTGAACTCACAACTTCATGCTTGTCAGGCAGGCACTTATGCCACTGAGCAAATTCCCCATCCTTAGTTTTTTAGACTAACGAGACAATATGGTATTTGCACATGCAAGTCTGATTTATTTCACTTATAAGAATGGTCCTAAATCACATTTATTTACCTGTAAAAACCTTGGTATGATCCTTCTTTATAGCTGAGTAGTACTCTACTGTATAAAAATATCACATATTTTTTATCCATCCTTCAGGTGATGGGCATTTGGGTTGTTTCCAAGATTTGGCTATTACAAATTGTGCTGCTATAAACGTGGGTGCACATACATCACTGAGGTATGATGTTTTCAGATCTTTTGGGAAAATGCCCAGAAGCAGGATAACTGGGTCAAATGTGACCTCTAATCCTACTTTTTTTAACACTCATTTCCATAGTGGTGGCAACAGGCTGCACTCCAACTAACAGTGGAAAAGAGTTCCTTTTCCCTCAGAGCCCCTGCTAGTGCTTCTACTGTAGAAATATTAACAGATTGTTTCTATCTCCTGGGATGGACAGGGAAATAATCATATTTAATTCCTCTATTTCTTTCCTTTCCTTTTTCTCTCCTTTCCTCTTCTCCAAATGACATTGACTACAGATTTACATGGTACCAACAGAGTAAGCTATGCCAAATACTGATTTAGTCTTCATAATTCTTGAAAAATAGCATAAAAGCATTGTGACAGGATCTTTACAAAGGAAGAGAACTATTACTCTGGTGTTATGCTTGATGTTCCATTTCTAATTGGAAATTTGCTCAAAAAGTAGATTCCTAGAGCTTTTGTAGGGATCTCAACATAAGGAGTTGATGAAAAACTATGATGTATGTTTAAATAAAAATGATTTATTATAGTAAAAGATACGTTGCCATTAATCCCACTTAACATACTCCCCTCACTTCAAACATGCTCACCCCTTCAGTGTTCCCACTTTCCAAAGCAGTGCTGAGTATCTTAGGAGGTGTCACAAGACGGGAATGAGCGCTGTCCCCAAATGCCATCCAATGGAAAGGCAGCTGAACTGTGTTCCCGTGTCTCCATCTACCTCATCACTGTATCTGGCATCGTGTGACTTGTGGCTCTTCCTCAAAGCCAAAATGACCATGAAGGGTAAGAATGTTGAATCACTTCAGGACATCAAGGCACCCATGACCACATAATCAAACACACTCAGGGGAGAAAAAACAAAATAAAACAAAAACCATCCAGAACTATTTCGGAAGTAGTGAGTATGATGGTTTGTGTGATACAAGTGAGGAGCATTTTAATCAGGATTAAGCTGCAATGTATCTTTTATATTTAGATAAATTGTGGTTTAAATAAATCTTCATTGTATTTAAGATCATATCTCCCAGATAGGTACATGTCCTGCATACTCTTTTATTGTTTAAATTCCAATTGGAAAACTATTGGAATCCTTAGATATCTTAACTATCTTTACCCATATATTTTGATGTTAGAATTTTAATAGTTATAAGAGACAGAGACAATAATAAAGCTGGGTGTGGTGGTGCATGTCTGTCATCCCAGCACTGGGGAGCCTGAGGCAGGAGGGTCACTAGAAATTCAAGGTCAGCCTGGGCTCCATAGCAAATCCAAAGCCAGCCTGAATTATGTGGTGAGACCCTGTGTCAAAAACAAAAACAAACAAACAAAATGAACAAACAAAAAAGTAATAAAATTGCAGCCACAAATCAGTGGAAATTTAGAAAGTATCCATTCAGAGAAATGAAAAGTAAAAATATTAGAGAATTAGTTCAGACTTTGAAGAATAAAAAATTTCTACAGAAACTAAGAACAAATTATTTGATCACACGCTTATGAGCTACCACTTGTGGAGGAATCTCCTTCACCAATATGAACCGTTAGCAAAACACCACTGATCAAACACAGTGGCACACTTTCCTCATCTGTCCCAGGATATTGAATATTAAATGTCCCTTTTTTCCCCAAATATCCCAAATTGCTCACTTGTTCCTTTGTTTCCCATAGACAGTTGCCTTCAATTAGAAAATTCTGCTTCTGGAAAGCCCTTCTTCAGTAGGTACTTATCAAGTATGGTCCCGTGTTTCCTTTTTTAATTCTGTACAGCCAACTCTCTTATCTAGCACCTTCATAAATAAAAGGTAATGTCTTGCCTGAGAACACACAAGCTATTTCAAAATTTAAATTAGGGCTTTGATCTCTAATTTCTCCTAAATATTTAAACTATCAAGCTACCTAGATGTTTTATGTTACTGTCTAACTAAATCAAATAGGGCTAATGTATAATTGACTAGTGCAGATTTCACTGTGGATCATGATAAAAACAACAGTGAAAAAAGTAATAATCATTCTGGCACCAATCTCTGGACCTCAGGTGCCATCTTTTGCTTATACTGTAGGGATTTAAATGGGGTTTTATAGAATGTCCATAATTTCACAAATTGAACATTAAAACTCAAAGGGATAATTTTAATTGCAACATGAAAGTCAAATCTGGTAAATATAAATGATTTTTTCTCTATCTTTTTGAGCTAGGATTTCACTATGCAGTTGAGGCTGGACTTGAATGCATTTTGTAGCACAGGTTGACTTCAAACTGTGTCAATTGTCCTGCTTCAGCCTCCTGAATGCTGGTATTACAGGTGTATAATACCATACCTGTCCCTTAAATGATTCTTCAAACTTTCATTGTGTCTGTGTGTGTGCATGTGTGCGTGTGTGTGTGTGTAGCAGAAGCTTATAGAAAACAAGGGAAGGAGAAGAGGAAAGAAGGTGACTAGTAAAATTATTTACTTACACATTTGATTTGATTTGTGATGCTTCAGGCTTCCAAAGTGCTGCGATCAGAGATATTGACCTCTATGACCAGCTAGCATTTTTTTTAAAAGAGAAAAAACACTAGAAACACTTTGGAAGATTACAAAAATGGAAATGTTTCCACTGAAGGGTAAGTATATTTTGAAGCGAAAAAGATCAAGGATGCACATGCTTGATTGGAATGTTTTACCTTTGCTCTGGGGTTGATTTTTGTTTACTTTGTCCTTGGATTGTTGCTTTACTGTAGCCATTAAGTCATTTGCTTTTGCTATGGTAGCTCTCTTTCAAGCCCCTCTCAATCCTCTAGCCATCTGCAAATCCCACGATATGCCTTCCCTGCTTGAGGGCTGAGACTTAAGAGTTCCCAGTCACTTTAGAATCCACCTGCCTGCCTGCATCCCTGTGTCTCATCTGCAACCTCTTCCTCTTCCCCAATCTTCTTTGCCCGCTCTTGTTTCCTTGTGTCTGTACCAATGCTTCCCCAGCCTGAAATAATCCATCCCCATTGCTCTGCCCTCCCTACCGAACACTTACCATTTTGTCTAAAGTATTATTTTTTCTTTGTGAATACCCTCTTCAGCCACCTCTCTGGAGTAGCGCTGTGATCCAGCAGCCCCCTCAAATCTGGCTTTGTGTGACCCTCCATTGTGTGTGTTTGCCAGGTCCTGTGTCTCTAACCTACTTAGATTGAGAGCCACCTGACAGCATGATCTGATGTTTATTTTACTCTCACTGTACAGTTTCTAGCATCATCTGCATATGCAGTAAGGAGTCAATAAACACTAAGCTAATGAATGAATACATTTGAAATTGTTTTAAAGTATGAGGAAATAATACTAAGTAAAAAAGAAATGGTGTAAAACTTTAAAAATGAGACTTATGCTGATAGCACACATTCTCAAATTGGTCTTTGAAAAGCTTTTAAAACATCAGTAAAATGAAAATCACCTTCTTTGTGATTATAACGAGTGTACCAGTGAAACATGGACTCACTGGGGAAAAAAATGGAGTGCTTGGCAGAACTTTAAAATTGGGTTAAAACACAAGGAACTGACGCTAGTTAGATGTTATACAGGGTGACAATTTCAAGACTGCTGAACTCAAGAACTGCCAATACTGATAGTACTGTGTCATCCATAAGTCAGTCCTTCACGTAAGGAGGTACCTAAGTGATGTGAGTGAAGCTGACACTTTTCCTATTCAGAGCTTCTGAGAAGGGTTCATAGCAGTACTCAGTGTGGCTAATATATGTTATTATTCACTATTCACACACCATGTTTGTGTTTACTATGTAATTCAAAGGATCTAAGTGTGGAACCGTGCCATTCATCATGACAAGTACTTTTCAAATGTAATAATTGCTCAAATCAAAACTACCTCACACATGAATGAAGAAGGACTGCATGAGGAACACTTCCACATTTTATTTTAGGTGGTAGAATTCCAAGCAGATTCTCTTCAATATATGCTTATGAAATTCTGTGTTAAAATTCCTCTAAGTTGTAAATTTATTTTAATCTATTATAGATTCCCCTGCATCTTGCACTATTAATATGAGAAATTCTTATTACAAATAAACAAACAAATACAAACTGTAATGTATCCTGGAAAAATTAAGTGGTAGCCATTTAAGTTCTCTCTCTGTCTCGGTCTTTCATCTCACATGTAAAAACTCAACCAAATTAAGTGTTCCATATCTCCTACTAAGGTGCTTATGATGAAGATTGTTATATGACTGACATTTTCCAATTTGAAATATGAATTTTAGGAAAACTGCCTCTAGCATGCTAACATTTCGGTTGTCCAAGTAAGTTATAGATATGACCAGAAAAGAAATATTCTTTAACCTTTCAAGTAAAGGTAACAAATGAATTGTATGCATTCATAAGAAGCAATTTTCATTATTTAGTACAAAGAAAGGAAGAAAAAAAGATTCTCTCAAACTTCTCTCAAGCTTCTATCTCCTAAGAGATGAAAATAAAATGTCATTTTAAAAATTCCCTGCTGTCTAACTGGAACAATCAGGTAATTATCATAGTCAAAACAGTATTGAAATTGGTCAGATATTTTAATATCTATATGGAAATTCTATATGTAACTTTGAATATTGATAAAATATTATGAATTATCTAGACAAATGAATAGTAAATACATAAATGTTTTACAATATTTGAAGAGAAGCAAGTACGGGAGTTTCTTTCTTAAAATTTTTCATTGTAAAATTATTTTCTATGTTTTCTGCATGGTAAAGATATAATAAATGATGAATAGACTCCAATTAATAGAAATATACCCATTTAAAAGATTGAATTTTACAGACTAGTTTTCAAAATTTTCTTTTTCTCCTATTGGAAAGATACCTTCCAAAACCTGATTAAGCTTATAAAATAGCAAGAACAAGTTTATTTATTTTAGTAGCAGGAATGAAACTCACAACCTTGCACTTGCCAGGCAAGTGCTGCACCACTGCGCTATATCCCCAGCCCTATAAACTTCAAAATGTCACAAGGAAATGACATTAGAAAAGGAAGGGAATAATTGACATATGCATGGTTGTTTGGTTTTTGTTTGCTTGAGGGTCTCCTATGTTGCTTGGACTGGTCTCCCACTTATAAACTCAAGAGAGCCTCTTACCAGCCTGCTGAGGAGCGGGTACCATTGGTGTGCACCACCTGCTCAGTTTAGGAGAGAGAGAGAGAGAGAGAGAGAGAGAGAGAGAGAGAGAGAGAGAGAGAGAGAGAGAGGAGAGAGAGTGTGTGTGTGGTACTGGTGACTGAGGACAGGGCTTGCCCATCTGAACTACATCCATAGTTCCCCTCTTTTGAAACTTTTTATTTTGCAATAGGTTCTTGCTGGGGCTAAGTTGCTCAGTCTGGGCTCAACCACATGATCCCCCTGCTTCAGCCTACCTCAGATTACGGCCTGTGGTTAAGCACTTGAGAACTCAAGTAAGCTGCTAATCTTAAGGGAACTCCAAGGATAGTAACTTAGAATCTGCTTGGAAACGAGATTTCCCAGTGAGCCATGCACACTTCAAAGTTCAAGAAGTCAAGGCTATTACACAAGTGTGTATAACTCATTCCTCTGAAAAGCACAGATTTAGCACAGTTTATACATACAATGATTCTCCTTGATAGAGGAAGGAGCATGCTCTAATTTTACCATCAGAAAAAATGATGATAAGGTGTATGATTTCCCACATATTACACTGCCCATGATAATATATTTGTTCTAAACAATCAATATTAAATTGATTTCTTTATATTGTCCCAAAACTTAAAGCTATAACAGGAATACTGTTTTAGATAATGAAAACACACTAAGATGATTTGTGTTTAATTAAAAAGTTATATGCTACATTCATATTTATCTCCAAAATAATTTTCCTTTCCATTTTATGAATGTATATGGTTATAATATTTTTAAAAACACTGTATTCTTTTCCTTCTTTATTTTACTGTTAATTTCCTGATTTTTTATACCTATCCTTCAATTTGGATGATTTATTGTAATAACAGTTATATTTTACAGCATTTCGAGCCTAATTGTACATTGCTAAGGCAAACCACAATATGAGAATGAGAATTGTGTATTAAACAAAGAACATGATGAAATCTCTGTTCTCAAATATAGCCAAGTCCATCAGGGGAGTTAAGACCTATACACGAATAACTATGATTAATTTCAGTGACAAAGAACATGCTTTGGGAACTCAGAGGGCAGTCACTTCTGATTTGTGGAATTAGTCAAGACTTCCTGAAGGAGAAAGCATTTAAATGAGGCCAAGGAGGATATCTGGGACAATAACAGGAGGAAAAATGAGTTAAGGGCATTTCAGGTATTGAAGAGAGCAAGAGTATCTCCACGTGGTGGGTCATTACAAAGAGTGCAGAGGGATGGGGCAGAGAGTTATTTTAATGTTTTCTAGCCACTTCTGTTAAACTATACAAAGATACAATAGGACTCCTGTAAACTGTATGAGATTAACTCCCACCAGCAATTTAAACACGCAGAAATCAATGAAGTAACTAACTAGATGATAACAGTGGTTCAAAGGAAAGTAAAATGGCCTGTTTAGTAAAAAATGAAATTTAGAGATGTTAGGTAAATCGCCCAAATCATATAGCTGACACACAGAACAACTGAGATGCTAATCCAAGTCTGTTTGATTTCAAAGAAATTGGCTGCCTTTTCACAACACAACACAACACAACACAACACTCACTCACCTGCACACATGTGCACACCGTGGTGGATTAACTAACGCAGCTTGTAACACAGCTGAACTGAATCACTGTGTTCTGGGTGTGGAAGGCCCACCTGAGGATTGTTGTCAACAGCATAGAAGGAGAACTGGAGGGGAGATGGTGTGCTGCTCCTGGAGGAAGCTGTCCTGATGGTTTCCTTATGTGAACTCAACTGATCTCATCTTGAAAGATCCTGAGTCCTCGCTCTTGCCGAGGATGGCTACAGTTCTCCTCAGCGAAGCTCTGGTCCTTACCTCCATTGTCACTGCAGGGCTCCAATGCAGACCCCTCAGACTGCTGGCACAAATCCTTCATCCCAGTGATGCAGACTTTCTAGCTTCCAATGCTGATCCTGATACAGACTTGCATGGGACAGTGTTGTGGGTTCTAGGCTTCCAGCTGGATTCATGGAGGACACTGCCATGAGATTCAGGCCCTCTACTGGATTCTTTTTGGCCTTTAATCATGGACAGATCTCTTCCATTCTTCTGCGTTTGACTTTTCAGGTGAATAGTATATAATAATCTATAACTTATGTGTCCTGTATTAAATGTTTTCTTGCAAACTTTGACCACAAAACATACACACACACACACACACACACACACACAGGACAACAACAACAACAGCAACAACAATAGAAACAAAAAAACAGTCCATACTTCTGTCCAAGTTACATGGAAGTGGTACACTAATTAAAATTAAAAACACAGCAAAACAAAAACAAAAAAGAAACCTTTGTTCTTGCTGGATTCCTTCAGTAAAAAAAGTGATTGATATCCCCAAAAGTAAAAGAAATTGATGAATTCAGTGGCAAAAGATGTGAAATTATAGGTAAGACTATGCAGTTTCCTTTATTAAAAGAGTAACACAGTTCCAAGTGTCCTGTGGATAAAGTACACAGAACCAAGGGAAGGTAAGTGAGGATGGAGATGCCATTTGTAATCTTTTTTTAAAATGCTAGAATTTGCTTTTCTGTGACATGTATCTTTTATTTTGGTTCACACATAAATTTGTAACTCAGTAAAATTATGGAGTCAGCGATGGTTTGAATACATTTCACTATGTCCAAAACTCATGCTGAAATTTAATATTGACTAAGCAACATTAACAAGTGAGACCTGGTGGAACATTTAGTATTAATTTAGGATGAATGTGGTGATACATTATGCTGCGATTGGATTCTTCCATAAAGACTAGTTTGGCGAGGTCTCTTTCATAGTTCCTCTTGCCATGTGCTCCCCTGTGCCACCTTGAGATGCAGAGCTAACAAGAAGGCCATCAGTAGATGTGACACTTCAGTTTTGCACCAGAAACATGAGCTGAAGCAAAACTCATTTCATTACCATGTAAATTTCCCAGCTTGTGGTATTGTTACTAGAAAAATAAAATATTCTAAGAGCCCTTTTCTGTACAAAACTGTGAATTTATCTGTTGGAGACCACTATCCAGTGGCTCTGAGCAGGATTTAAATTTTACTAATTGGCTTTCTATGTTTATTTGTTAGTCTGTTTTAGGCCTCAGCCCCTTGCCTGGCGATGGGAGCTGATTCATAGTAAGTGAACTTCTATAAATCACTGAGCTTGGCTGAGGCCTGTAGTAGCCAATGAAGCCAGAGTTACCTCAAAGGGCAAGATAAGGCCACAGCTGAAGACACCTTGGCTCCTCCACTAATTAAGTAAGTGGAGACAGCAGTTAAAGGAAGTTCACTCATATAGTCTCAATCCTACCATGAATGTTATTTGGAAATAAGATGATTCTCCTAAACTGGCAAATTTACCACTGAGGTCCTGCTCATTTCCTGTGCTTTTCTCAGTTTTCTCACCTTTTGTCCTTGGTCCTAATAAAGTGAACTAATCCAGAGAAGACTCTAGCTCATGGAATTAGCCCGCAGAGTCATGAGCTCAACTAAAGGGTTTTGATCCTCCTGGAGCTCCTAAAATCATACTATTTGTCTCTTTTTATTTAACCTCTACCATACATTTATTTGGAAGATTGGGGATCTAGGGCAGAACATGGTAGTTATCCCCAGAGTTTTATATAGTTTTGAGGACAAAACTATTTTAGCATAACCACTTCTAGATAGGCAGTATAGAATCCTGTGAGATTTTTAGATGTTAGGATACCTGCTGATGTACTGTTTAGCACAGTGTGAAAGCACATATTATTTTGACTTTTCATGACACAATATCAAACTTCCTACTTCAAATTTTTGTAATTCCAAATGTATACCTAATTTTATTAAATAGAAAGAAAGAGACAGAAGAGGGGAGGAATGGAAAGAGACAAGGGAAGGGGGAAGGGAAGGGAAGAGGAAGGAAAAGGGGAAGGGGAAGGGTAGAAGACGAGAGGAGAGGAGAGGAGAGGAGAGGAGAGGAGAGGAGAGGAGAGGAGAGGAGAGGAGAGGAGCTGGTTGTTTTCTTCACAGAGAACGGATACAATGAAAAATCAGGACAATGGAGGGGTTAAATGCATGCACTTTGAAGCCATTGTGCCTAGTTTTAAGCATCAGTTTTCCCAACTGCTTTCAGAGTGTTACAGTAGTGTCTGTATCAAAAGCTTTACATGCACATGTTTAACATGTAGGTATGGATTCTACTTCTTCCCTTTCGTATGCTTAAGACAGAAAGAGGCATTACCACAGAAAGGGGCAAACACCTGTGGTCTAATATCACTTCTTGAAGTGTCCCACGTTTCTATAACAGTACTTTACATAGTGCTTCTCCACATCCAGGCCTTAAATGAATTAGAATATATTTATGCTATTAATTGATGCTTTACAAAGCATCTATTCTATTCTAAAAATCTGAAAAATATTTCTGATTCTTAAATAGTGAACTCAGTCACAAATTCTGGTTTGAGGGCTGGGGATTTAAAAAAGAAGTTTCAGTTTGACCTCCACATCAATGGATTCAGCCAATCAAAAATATTTGAGAAAAAATTATATATGCTGACTATATATTGACATCTGATTTTTCACAATCAAAAATATTTGAGAAAAAAATATACTATGCTGACTACATATTGACATCTGACAGACTAAAAATATGAAAATATTTTCATCCAACTTGCACTTGATTAGGTAGTCTATGGTGCAGCAAGCGGGTGAGCATTGGCAATATGTAAATGCTATGCAGTTTTATAAGACTGTAACATCCAGGGTTTTTGTCTCCTTACTTTTTGGGGGAGATGTCTGGCCATCAATACCTGGGGCAGAGTTTAAAGGATGACTGTACTGTTTCCTCCATAGACTGATACAATTTCTGTGAAAGTTTCCTACCATTTACTGATTCTAACTATAAAGTGTTAAGGTGAGTCTTTAGAGAAATGTTTAACAACTGTATATTCTTCACATCTACACTTTATCTCTTTGCATTTTGGTTTTTCAATTGTTGAAGTTTTAGCACCTTCTTAATTGAGACTTTTATAGCCTGATGACTCTAGCTCATAGAATTAATTACTATATTATTTCCCAATACCATGAAACAAAAATATCTAAGTCCCATAGCCATTTTTGGTATTTTTATTGTGATTGTCTCACCTATTTTAATGTTTGTTTTTAAACACAATTATGAAATTCTATATATTAAGTATGGAGAAATGGAAAGTTACATAGTCCCAGTAAAAGTAAACATTACTAATCACTATATGAACTGTAATAAGAAAATTTTATTTCATAATATCTAATACTGATGTAGAACACTCAAATTTACCTTTGAAAATACTTATATGTATTTAATATTGCATTAATATTTTAGATTTTCTTATCATTACTTTTGGAAAATATTTAACATTTATTTAACTCAGTATTGTGAGTCTTAATGCATTCTAAAGATGAAGATTTTTATATAATTTCATATCACTTATTAAAATGTATTTTAAAATACATCATATTTTAAAAATTATTTAATTTACATTATATGTTTTTGAAACTATATTTTTGTAATATATGGAATGTTAAGAAAACTTCAGAATAACATTGATACAATGGGAATAAAGGTGAAATATTACACTTGATCTTAGCCAAAAGGCCAAGAGCGATTAAAGGTGAAATATTAAAACGAATGTTTTTATCTTGAACTACTCTATTGCAGAGATTTCATTATTTGAGAAGCCTCGTGCAAAACTAGATTGGTAGCTTTAAGGGTACAATAGAACAAATTCAAGTTTTACTGAATTTACTACTATAACTATATAGACTGTGTATAATATTTAGATAATAATGTTTTGCACAAATTATAAATATAAATCATTTTTTGTATAAAGACCACTTTTATCCAACCCTTCACAAAATTGAGTGGCTGTATCACAAATTAAAGAAAATATCATCACTTCTAGAACCACAATTCTATTTTCTTTGTAGGGCCCAGGGGAAAATGTAAATATTTGGAATGAGTTTCCTTTGGGAAAGACGGGAGGGAAGTAAGGAAAACGCTGGATACTGTCAAAAGGCGCTGGGTGTTTCTGGAAGCAAATACATTGGAAGCAAACTAGAGTTTGCTATAAATCTTTAATTGGCTTTATATTTCTAAACCAGATTACTGTAGTAAATTTAAGAAACATTTTCATATTTGAACAGTAGAGGGAGCTATAAAAAAGCTTAGCAAATAAATGAAAAATAGTTTACATAAAAGATTCCAAGAAAAAAAATCCTACAGTGCTAGAGCTGTAAATCATCAAATTAATTTCATTTAAAAATCATATACTTTGTTATATCCTGTAAATTATTATGTTCTGTTCATTTTTAATTCTTTAATAACTTTAATTTTAAAGGGCTCTACATATATTAAAAACATTTTTTGCTATGTTATAACTGATTGTTTTTGTATAAATTTACTTAAACATGCCTGGAATAAGTGTTTTCAAATGACTTATGCCTTTTATTTTATTGATACTATGAACATATTAATGGTTTGTGAAAACCAACGCTGTTAAATCACCAGAAACTATTGATCTAATGTTTGTCATACTTATCCCATGAATCTAATTAGAACTGGACTGGAGAAAACACAGCTGGAGAAAAGCCCAGAACTATGCAGCAGTTATAGCAAGTTTCCCCCAGTTGATATGTTCAAGTGTTTATTTTAATTTTACTGCTTGTCTGTGTTTCCAAATAAATATAGAAGTAATGTAACCAAGTGAAAGTTTTCTCACCCAAATGGGAAAGCTGTAATGGTCAGTGAAAAAGACATAAGAGCAGACCTGGGCTCTCAAGAATGGCTCCAATTTTGAGCTGAAAACTTACTTAGATACAATGACTCATATTTCTTATATCTGATTTGAGTATAGTATAAAATAGTCAATGTAAATTTGCTTAAACTATGACTGCATCAAAAATATTCAACAAATACCTCCATAAACAAAAGAGTTATTAAATGTATACAACTCATTAACCATAATTGCAAAACCTCTGAAATCTGATTTTCTTTCAAACCCCTTAGGTCTGATTTTTTTCCACATAACTCAATTTGTGGCAAAACACTGCCTAGCAGAAACTAACTCAGCATGAAACCCATTGATACAAAGCCACATACAGACATTATATTTTATTTTTAATAAACATTAACTTTTTCCTGCACATGAATATGTTTGAGTACCAGAGACTCCTTAGGAAGCCCCTGTGGATTTTATCTATTTACCATTTTAGTATATGTATCCCATTATTTTTCTGAATCCTAAAAGCTTCTGAACTCCAGAACAAGTGACCCATGTTCTACGTGTCTCCAAAGTGTTTTCAGTGTACCTTGATAATACTATTTAATTTATGATGTTAGAATTTAGGAATAATTGTCTCTCATGCAGAATAGATCCAAGTAATTATCCAATTTAAGATAGACCATTATATATTTAAAGATTTATCTATGTACCAAATAGTGACTGGTTGATATGTAGAGTTTATAATAGCATTATATGGAACCACTGTGCATTCTTGCTAAGCCTAGACTTCTTTATAAGATGATGACAGCCTACTGAGTTGCAAACTCTTCCATCAATTCTGATGTGTGCATATTTGTATCAACTAGTAGCACTTAGGATAATAAGGATCTATATGTTGTGGAGTACTGTAAAAATCTATTCTATTGGAAATCATAGGCATGGTGAAAATGATTAATTTTGGATAGCTGATCATACAATAACTTATAATATTTCAAATAAGTTTTAAAATTTATCTTAGTTTTGCTCTAGTGGCAGCCAAGATGATAGAAAGGTTTACAGAATTTCTACTAATGAATACAAAAATCTTCTTTAAGAACATGAATGTTGACTATATTCTAACTAAAAAAAATAATGCATTAAAAAAGAGAAAAATAGATGTATAGGAAAGGGAAGAGTTTACATTTCAATAAAAAAAACTCTACCACTCATATAGTGTTATGTAGTCCTACGTTTAAATGCCTTTAAAATACATGTGTGTTGACTCTTCATACATCCATGAATGTAGCCTAATGCAAACATATATTCTTGTATTCACAGTTTCAATCACTATGCAAAAAATTGGTTGAGATATTTTGACAATGACATACTAGATATGACACAAGACAATATGGTACATTTGCAAGACAGATAAGTGTAGCAATGATAAGGTATGCAAAGATATTAATAAAAGGCTTACTAAGTAAAATTTAAAAATCTGAGTTAAAAAAAATCTCAAACACAATAGAATTATTAAACATACACCAGCAAGCTGAATAAATGTTTTGCCTGAAAATGCAATAATGCAAGTTTCAAAGAACAAACCAAAAAAATGCAGGGAGTATAGTTATTTCCAAAGTTATTACTACTTTTCTTCATTTTAAATGATAAACTGCTTTTGTTCTTTTCTTATCTCACTTTCTTCTCTCTTCAATGTGGACCTTATTTGCTGGTCACAGCTTTATTTTGGTTTTCCCTGCTGTGTTGGTGTTAAAACAAATTAGTTTAATATATTTTCCTAAAGGTAGCTGATTTAGACTTTTTCTTTCTCATGGGTAAAGACACAAATGGTTTAATAAATTTTTTTTCAGGTAGCTGATTTTAGTGCCTCTGTGACTTACATCCTGCTGAGGATTCTCAGGGTGCCACCGTGAAATATTTTAAAAGATGCCTGGAGACTTGGAATGTTGTTTGATTTGATGAGTATTTGCAAAGATGCTCTCTGTCTCTGTCTCTCTCATGTCTTTCTCTCCCTCTTTGTCTTTCTCTCTCTACCTCTGCTTCTTTTTTTCCTCTTTTCTCCTTGAACCTCTCCTTTCTTATTCTGCTCTCACTCCTCCTTCCCTCCTCCTATTGTAGTGACAGTTGGAAATGTTGTTAGGATGTGTTTTGCACACGATGATAACTTCATCAACTGTTTACAAGTAAAGCCATGTGTGTTACATTTTACTGTCATAAACGTATTCTACAATAAATTACCCAATTACCCTAAGTGAACAGTATATGCACTTCAAATATTTGATCTAGATTCTTCATTGTGTTTGTACTTCTGATTAGGCTGACCAGGGGGTCTCTAAAGGTAAAGCACTTTGAAGAGAAAGATTTTGTGGAGATGGGAAGGGGATCTGGAGATTGGGCAGGTGAAGGGGAGATGAGGTGAAGGGATAATAAAGGATCCAGATGCAGTGAGTATATATACCAATAACCCACAGTGAATGAGTTCTTTATGTATTGCAAATATATGCTTATCAGAAGAGAAAGCAGAGATTCGAGATACAGTACTACTCCAGGCCTAAGGCACATGGCAGCCTAAGGAGGCTCCTGTACCTGGTAGCAGGTACTGGAACCCAGTGATGCACTGGGGTGTGACAAGGCATATCCACAGTGCATGAAGCATGTTCCTTCTCTGTCTGCTCATTACAACCCAGAAAAATCTGAACATTTCCTATTTTTAAACTTTAATTTTAAGCAAATAAAAGACACTTCCTGTGGGCATGATTAGTATAATTGCTGAGCAAACTGTAATACATCAGACATTTTGTCTTGTTTCTCTAGAAAGTTCCTTAGTATCCATCTCTGCATCATGTGCACTAATTTTCACACTCTCTTTGTCCTCTCTTAGCAGACATGCTATACTTGTATGGCAAGGTTTAGGCTTCAGGCCCTTCTGGAAGAAGTAATTTTCTGCCATTTCTCTATTATGGTGAAAATGGGTTTTAAAAAAAACCTTATGAGTTCTTGCAAATAAATTTTGATTTCTCCCTAAGTATATGCTCATAGTTACAGTGGAGTCAGCGACAGATACAGATGATGATCTCCACTGGGAGTAGCAAATGAACAAGTGACAGATGCAGTCTGAGAATGATGTGGTTGCTTTTGGAGCTGACACATAGTTTTGGTTTTCTGTGATTTGAGATGACAGTAAACGCTCCTCTACCAGTGTATTTGACCAAGTTATTGGAGCCATAAGGGAACCTACATTTACATCACCAGTATGTGGCCAAGTCAAAGAAAACTTTTCAGTATTTACTTATACCAACTAACAAACTCAAACGATAGTATCAATCTTCCTTTTCTCTGGAGTGAGTGCCATTACCATGGGTAGCCAGTGCTTTACTAGATCACAATTGAAAATTTAGTCCTTCATAAACAAAGGTCCAGGAGAAGAGATACTTGCTATATTTCATATTTACTTCCAATGCATGGAGTTTTAAATGCAGATACACAAACTCCCTTTTATTTTGACCAACAGAAAGGAAAGAAATGTAATAATTTTATACATTATCAATACACTTAAGTATTATCAAAACAATAATAAACTCTTCCATGAAACTGGAATCCAATAATCATAGAATTTTATAGCAAATATTTTCACTTGGTATAAAGGTTTATTAGAATTTTAAAGATTCTGTGGCTATTGTGGATCAAAAATACATGCGTACCTCATTTTTAGTCATATTATTATGACCTGAATAATTCCAAAGATCTACTGGGTTTAGTTCTGAGGAACAATGTGTATACCAGTTTGCCTGGAGCTGGCATGACTTAACTTTAATATGCTTCTTCTTTCAGCATCCAAATTTCCCAATTAGACAATAATTCTTTATGGTGATACTATATATGTGACATTTTAAAAACAAATAGATGTTTTGAAGAAATTATTCATCCTGAGTAAAAGACAAAATGCGACATTGTGTTAATACTGCATTACAGTGGCAAAAGACAAAAGTTCTGGAAAATAGGAATATTTGTGTGGTGCTCATCAGTAAAAGTAATCAAAGTTCTACATTTCCCACTGTTCTGTGATACGTTGTTGATTTGTTTAGATAGAGTCTATATTAAAAGCAATAATTCCTGCTGGAAAAATGAGAATTATGAAACCTGAAACTGTGGTCCTCCCATCTCTCCGTGTTCGGGAGATGAGTTCATAGTTCTAGGTCAGGAGATTCCAATTTGTTTTATTCAGAAAGGTCATGACATCATAGAGCCTGGAAATATTAACCTGTGTGCCAAATCTAAGCCATTAACTTCTTGCTCTCTGACTAATACGTGGGGCACATAAATAAATTTGAATAAAAATGTAAGAGCAAAACCCTGGGCATGTGATTGTCTTCCTTGTTAAAATCATTCCTTGTTAGCACAAGGTCATTGTAGGCTAAGAGAGGTGAACTACTATAATCAAAATGTGTATGTGACCCCTGCTTTACCTAGCAAATAAGAGGTTCTTCATCTTCTAGTGTATATAATATGTTTAGGCACATGAAAATATTTAAGGAAATTCTTTAGTGAAAATTAAAATCTAGCTTTTCTAAGTCAAAAATGTTAATTTGGAAAGTGTCAGGTGTTTAATAATCAGATGACAGCTAAATTTTAGATTACGTTTGAATTTTAGAACCAGGGAATTTTTTATCTGTAACTTGGACTTTATAAGTTCTAAGCATATTTTTACTAGGACATGTTTCATATAAAAATGCTTAAGGTACAGTGAATATACAGTAGACACAAAGCATTTACTTTTTTTGTACTATGGTAAGTATTTTATCACATGGAAAATTTGGTAAAACTCTAAGGAGAGTAGCTGTGTTGTAGTGTTTACATTGGTCTATAGTCAACATATATAAGTCCTAAAGTAACTGATCATATTCATTTCCAACTACTTTTACCCTCAACATCTATAGCATCAGCTAAACAATTGCTAAGAAGCAAATAATGGAGATTTGAGAATTTAAACCATTTTCTCATATGAAAATGAGCCATCAGAGTAATATTTTGCATTCAACAAACACTTTTCAGAAAGAGATAAGAATAATAACAGAAGACCTGCTTCTTTCTCAGGAAAAAATTAAGAGACACATTCTGAAGGTTCTCAATAAATAGCAAACAAATGTTTTAAGCTTTTTAATGTGAAAAAGTTGTAATTGATTAATGCCTTCATATTTATTATGGTCTCAGATTTAACAAAATTAATTAATGAATCATCAGCAATATTAATGCAGATGAGTGGAGAAAATCACACATAAGATAAACAATGCCGAGTATCTGGTGACAGAGCCAAGACATCAATTTTGTCTTTACTAGAGAAATAAGGCAGTTCATCAATTCATAATCTTATTGCATCTTCCCTAAACTTTCTAGGACATTCATTAAAATTTAATAAAAGATCCTTTAGACTGAGGAATGATAGGCAAACTTCTAGGAATCATGTTAAATATTTTTAATGTGTCACATATTCATGTACCTACAAAACTATTTATTCAAGAACAAACAGAAGAGTATACTAATATATGAAAAGAGGAAAAGATTTAAAAGAGGATATTATGTAAGGATACTTTTCACATTATTAATCAGATATTCCAGTAAAAATATGTATTCACTGAACAGAAAATTTTCACTGGAGATAAGTATTATATCACCCAGACAGAAGTTGGGGGGTGTTTGAATATATTTTAGGCAAGATCTCATTCTTAGTAAAGATTATAGTTTAAATCATAGCAGGTTATTTCAGGTTGATGTACTGGATAATATGAATAGTGGAATCTGTAGTCCACACGAAGAATAATAAATCTGCTTTAAAAGAAATATTTAAATTACAGATGGGGACTATTTTTCTCAATGTCTTCTTGTTAGTTATTCTTAAGAACAGATGTTAAAGAAAAGGTACAATTGCTACTGAAAAAAGCCGAGACTGAAGAGATAGTCCCTACTGTGGTGATCAGATGAAGTGACACAGTGCAGAGAATGGAAATAATCAGAAAAAGGAGAGACAGAGAGGGACAGAGAGAGACAGAGAGAGAGACAGACAGAGAGAGACAGAGACAGAGAAAGAAAATTTGTAAGATCTATTAGTCTATAGAAGCTGTGTAAAATCAAAATAATCTTAAAATGTTTATGATAAATATCAGGGAATACATTAATTCACAACACAAAGTCGATGGTTAGTAATAACCTGCCACTAGCCTGGCATTACAGAAAGAATTATATTAGTATGCTTATTATTTTTAATTAACTGAGCATACTATAATAAAGATAAAGTAATCATCTTATAAATGGATAAACTAATTCTTATTGAAATTAAGTATCTTTTCCAAGCAAAATGGTGAATCTAGAATTATAAATGTGGCCTATTAGTCTGTCTCCACTATAATTTGAATAGAGTTTCCAGATAGTGAGATTCTAGGCTGAAGAGATTTAAAGCAATTATTCCACTGAGCCCATAGAGACTCACACTATAGTAGATGAAAAGGACAAGCACAGATGCTGTTGTTCACTCAGATGAGAGGTGATGGTAGAAGAATTCTAGCAGTTTCCTGAGAAGGACCTGTGTTGTCCTAAGCCATCTCACTAGTGGAAGGGAGAGGACTGAATTATCTCTGCACAGGGTGCACAACATGGAGGAAAGAAAATTATTAGAAAAGGCGATGTAGTAATGCATGTTCTTTCTACATAAAATTTACTATACAAAATATTAGTAAAAGCAAGGCAGAAAAATTTCAATGGAAATCATGTCTGTACCTTCTGAATATTTGTTTGCCTTAACACAGTCATACCATCATTTATCCTCTGAGCTAAAATAGTCCTTTTTTTAAACAAACTTGCTTGTTAAACAAACAATTGCTCCCTTACTCTCTCAATAGATGCCTCTTGCTTAGTTTAAATAGAAAAAATATAATAGATATGGAATTCCAAAATAAGCTAATAGTGGATTAGCAGTGGTTAATATATGGCTTATTGTCATCTTCAAAGTAGTTGCTCAGATTACAAGATCCAGGCTTGAAAAATTGATCAAAATATACAAGCAAAAGCTGTTCTTTTCAATGAATAGAAATTTGCAGTGAAAATATCTCAGCTATCTTGTATATATATATATATATATATATATATATATATATGCATATTTTCTTTTCTATTTCTCCTTTTATCCTCTCCCTCATTCCAGTTAGTTTCTTTTGAACAATTTCTTCCCCTTTTAAAATATCTATTGTACATATTGAACCTTATTTAGTCTTTGAGTTTCTTACACTAGGGGTTCAATACACATGTTTAAACATGTGACTCTGTTACATCTCACCTATGAGTATGACCTTTGGGTTTTGCATTCATTTACTTGTAAAAGCCTTGAGTTTATCTTTCCTTATAGCTCATTATTACTCCATTGCATGAAAGTACCACATCTTTTTTATCCATTCCTCAGCTGATGGGCATTTGGATTATTTTCAAGATTTAGCTATTACAAACTGTGATGTTATATACATGGGTGTACAAATATTGCTGTGGTATATTTTTAATTCTCCTGGGAAAATACACAGAAGGGGGATAGCTGAGGTTAATGTGACTGCTAATTCTAGTCTTTTGAGGAATCTCCACACTGTTGTTACCAGTCTATTCTTCCACCAACAGTGGAGAACTGCTCCTTTTTTTGCCACAGTACTGCCAGCATTTGTTGTCAATTTGTTTCTGATAGTCGCTTTTTTTTGGTGAGATGGAATCTCAGTATTGTTTTAATTTTCATTTCTTGAATGACAAATAATATCAAAATTTTTTTCTTATATTTATTTTCCATCTTTATTTCTTCATCTGAGAAGTGCAAATCCATATCAGGTGTCTATTTTTGGACTGGGACTTTGAATTTGGAGAGGTTATGGATTTTTTCAATTGTTTATGTTCTAGATAGAAGTTATCTGAAGGACAATAGGCTAATTTTTTTTCCCACTGAGAGAGATTTTCTTTTCACTCTGGTGGTGATCTCTTCTGCTGCACAAGAAGAGATCCCAGTTGTTAATTCTTTGAAGTACTTTCCAAGCAGTTTGGGTTTGATTCATGAACTCTTTTCCTACTCCTATGTCTTCAGGATTTCTACCTACTATCTCTTCCAGTAGCTTTAGAGCTTCTGTTTTAATATTTAGGTCTTTGATCCATTTTGACTTTAGTTTAGTGCACGGTGATAGACATGGGTTTAGTTTTAGTCTTTAGCACCTGGAAAGCCAGTTTTTCCAGTACCATTAATTAAAGAGGCTATTTTTCTTGCTGTGGACATGTTTGGCTCCTTTGTCAAAGATAAGATGGCTGAAAGAATTTGTAGTTTTGTTTTTATATTCTACTCTGTTCCACTATGATCCTCAGATCTGTTTTTTTCCCCCCAGTACCAAACTGATTTTATCACAGTAGCTTAGAAGTATAATTTCATGTCAGGGATTCTGATGCCTGCTACTTTACCTTTGTTGCCCAGGATTGCCTTCACTATTTTAGGTCTCTTCTAGTACCAAATGAATTTTAGGACTATTTTCTCTAGATCTGTGAGGTATGATAATGGTATTTTGATTGGGATTACATTAAATCTGTATCACAGTTTTGGGAATATGGTCATTTTCATTATGTTGGTCCTTCCTTTTCATGAGCAAGGAATAGTTTTCCATATTATGATGTCTTCCTCCATCTCTTTCTTCAGAGTACCATACTTTTCAGTATTTACATCCTTCCTTTATTAGATTGATTCCAAAGTACATCATTTTTTGGGGTGCTATTATGAACATGTTATTTCCCTAATTTCTCTCTCAATGAGTTTGTTGTTTGTGTAGAGGAATGTTGTTAATTTTTAAGTGTATACATTGTATCTAGCTATGCTACTGAATTTGTTTATAAACTCAAGAAGTTTTTTGGTGTAATTTTTGAGGTCTTCTATGTAGAGTATCAGGTGTCTGAATAATTATAATTTAACTTCTTCCTTTCTTATCCTTATTCCTTTTATTTTTTCTCTTGTCTAATTACTCTAGCTAATGTTTCCAGGATTATATTGAATAGGAGTGGTGATGTGGACATCCTTGCCTTGTTACTGATTTTAGGGTGAAAACTTTCACTTTCTATTTAGTGGGATGTTGGCTGGTGATTTTGCACAGATGGCTTTTTAGCAGATTGAGGTAAAGATCATCTATTGCAATTTTCTGTACTTTTTTATCATGAATAAGTGTTGGACTTAATCAAAAGCTATTTCTGCATCTATTGAGATGTTCATATGATTTTGATATAGCATATTAATTTTGATTTGCATATGTTGAACCATCCCTGCATTCCTGTGATAAATTCCACTTGGTCATGATGTATCATCTTTTTCATGACTCACTGCATTCTTTTTGCTAGTATTTTATTGAGAATTTTTGTATCTGTGTTCACTAGAGAGATTGCCCTGTTCTCTTTTTTTGGTTGAGTCTTTCTCTGGTTTCTGTATCAGGGTAATACTTGCCTCCAGGAATGAATTAGGGAGAATTGTTTCCTTTTCAATTTCATTAAAGTGTTTGAAGAATATTGACATTAAATACTCTCTAATTTTCTTGTAGAATTCAGCCAGGAATCCATCAGGACTTGGTCTTTTCTTTGTTGGTAATTTTTATTAATTTTCAAATTCATTAACTTTGTATCAGGGTAATATTTTCCTCCAGGAATGAGGGACAATTGTTTCCTTTTCAGTTTCATTAATATTTATATATTTTGAGGTAGTCTTACCTCAAAATATATTTTTAAAGAAATGAGGATGTAGCTCAGTGGGAAGATTCTAGGTGCAATCACTGGTACCACAAAACACACACACACACACACACACCTCTCTGAATAATATTTGAAATTTTTCATGATTTGTGAAATAAAATTGAGAATTCATAACAAGGGATACTAATAACTTCTCAGGAACACAAACCAGAGTGTTCACTTTTTAGAATATTACATAAACTGCCCTTCTCTTTCAGAATCCCATAACAGATACTACCTGGGTCGTTTTGTCAAATTGATACTGCCATTGACTTTAGAAAATGTTTTATTGGGATTCAAAATACAAGGTCAAAGTAAACTTCAGAGAACTTGAATTCTTAATTTAAGTAGCAGAAATTTAAAGAGACACTTAACATGTAATTTCCAGTTAATTTATTAATATTCACTCAATATTGACCATACTTTATACTCTTGAACCCTTCTTTCTTACCACTTTCAAACTAAAATAAGAAGGGGACATTTCTTATAATATTTTTTTAACCACCCATAAGGCTTCATGATCTTTCCCTGGAAAAATCCATGAACCCTCATATAACATTATTTAAGTGTGCTGAAAATGTTCTTACCCTAACCTACTCTCCTCCCCAAATTGTTCCCATAACTCCTGGTATAGACTAGGTGTTTTCATATCATTTCTATTAATTTTAATTGATTTCATAGTGAATTTAAATATAGTGACCATGATTTATTTATTGTCCTTTTGGGTAAGGATTTTTCTACAAAACAAATACTTTACACTTTTAAATATAGTTCTTCTTTTTTGGTAACAAAATTAGATTTTAACCACCTGCTTGTTGTGTGCAAGCATCAACATCAAATTCACAGTTCATCTTGCCATAAATACTTATGCCTTGGGAACATGCCAGACACAGGCCTTTTTGGTAATGTGATTTCACTCTAATTCCCCACTATAAAATTGTAACTGAAGGAAGCAGCTAACCTCTTCAGAGCAGACACTTTAGAAATGTGCCTTTGATATAAAGATGCACATAAGATGAAGGTTCTGCTCATTTTTAAATAAATTAAATCAATTAAATACTTCAAGTCTATCATCATATGAAAGAAGTTTCCTTACATAGTTGTCAGTCTCACTTCAGGTGAATACTGGTTGATGAAGAATAACGGAAGTGGGGCACACAGTGAAGTGGAGGGAGATAAGGAACCCTCATTTAAGCAGTTTACACAGGGCTGTTTGCCTTTGGACACACAATTGCAATGTGGGGCAGCAAAGTGGGACACAGAGCACAAGCAGTGAAATTATGAGAGAGTTTAAATAAAAGCATACATTGTGACTCGCATACCTTTATTTCCATCTTCATTTTTGATTCCGTTCATGTTTTTAAATACCAGATAAAAATACAAAATGAAAACTAAAATCTCCACTGTACTTCAAATCCCTATTTCTACTCCTTGAGATACTGTTTGTGGTTTTCACCTTGGCATTTGCTGTGACGTGAGTATATAGCTTTTTTTGTGTAAGTGAAAAAACAACTATTCATGCTCTTCAATCAGTTCCTTTTTCCAAAAATATTTCTCCATTTTGTGTGTATAGATTTAGATAATTCATTCAAGTGAGTTATATTTTGTTATATAGCTTTACCAAAAATTGTCAGCTAGGCTCTCTGCTTAGGTATCTAAGGTATGTGTATGTGTTTGAGATCCTTGCTAAAATATAATTGAATTGTGTTTATGTATTTGCTGTAAGTTACATTATTAACAGCAAAATATCTGGGCCTCTGGTATTTCAAAGTTTGCTAGATATTCCCAAGTTTTTGCACCAAGATGAAAGGCATTATTGCCCTAATTTTTATTCCCATGTTCTCAGTTTTTATTCTCCACATACCTGAAGAAAATCACTATTGTAAACCATTTAAGTATATGACAGTCTTATATAGAATTTCACTTCTAAAATTACAACTTTTTATGAGGTTCAAAGAGTTCACTAAGATTTAATACAGCCACACCAATGTAATCCATCATTATAAACACGATAGATTACCTCAACATTATATTGCAGCAGAAAGTTCATAAAGCAAGACATCTGCAGACTAATTCAGTAAAGGTCAGAGATTTTTTCTGATAATATTAAACAGATAAAGACCCATAAGGATGAATTATTTCAACATTTTTATCTCACATAATAGTAACAACATCTGATGTTTGAAATATCTTGGAAATACTAAATAGTTAATTAGTAATATCCAATTAAAATATCAACTATTATGCAAATAGAATATCCAAGTTGTTTTGCCTCTAGGGAACTATCTTGTCTCTCATTCTGCAAATCCACTGAAACTCTGAGTTCACCATGACTGTTTCTTCATTTAATACCATCAGGATACTTAACATTCTTAATAAAATGCCAGTAGCATGTGATGCTATGATCCACTGTCTTGAAAATCACTTGCTTTCAACTCCTATGATTTAGCATTATTAAATTTTCTTTTGCTTTCTTGGCTCCTTCTGCTCCTCCTCCTCCTCTGCTTCATCTTCACTTCCGCCCTCCTCTCCTTCTCCTCCTTCTCTTCTTCTTCCTATTTATGCCCATAAAATGCTACTCTTCTTCCTCAGTCTTTACTCTGACCATTGTTCTAAATATAACTACTGAAAGATTATTTCCAATCTTATTCATTTATATTTACCTTTATATTTATATTAATATATGCTAATGATGAAATCTATCTTTATCAAAGTTTTCTGTTAAGGTTTTGAAATGTAATTATAACCTGGACATTTTCACATTACATTTCCTCTACTGAAATTATCAGGTGTCTATATCACCACTTGCTTATTCATCCATCCATCAAGCCTGCTACTCGGCATTATGATTATTTTGTAAATGAAGTGTTTTATTAACGTCATCCAGTTACATCCAGTGTTGCTGTGAAAACAGTTCAAACTTACTGAATGCAATTTACCAGACCTGTTTATAGAGTGATCTCTTATAGTTCCATTACTAAAATTGTTAATAATGTAGTTAACCAAATGGTACTACCTTCTGTGCTTTGAAATGTCCACACTGTGTCTTACTATTCAGATTAGATTGATAATGTCATCTTTTTTGTGCTCCACTTAAATATCAGACACACACTCTGCATTAGTTTATGTTAGGGTGGTTTTGTTGTTTGATAATTAATTTTAACTGATTATATGGAAAATAAAATTAAATTTGAAACTCAGCACTCCGTATCAATACTTGACTACATTCACTAATTTGATTAGCTTTTGTACAATTATTCCATGTGCATAACAGTACTAGTTTAACGGGTGGAATAAATGTGGTTACAAAGTGAATTTCAACTAATTCTAAGTTTAGGTAGTTTTGATCAATTACTTTTATTCATTACATTGCAACTGGAAATATTTAAAATATATCAATGCTAAAATATTATTATTTTATATTCCATGTGTGCAGTGGTTCTATTCTTAAGAGACAGTGCGCACTGAATGTGTGACACATGAAAGTTTCTTAGCACTACTGAAAAAAAACTGTGATGGGCATTTTCAGAAGAGACAATATGACAAATATTTATCAGCTTCTATGGTGAATAAACATTGTGGGATACAAAGAAAGTAAAAGGAACATGCATCAAGAGACAACACCAAAAAGTTCACTGAGGCTACATGTAGAACTTTATATTGAATATTCTAAAGGTCCACTTACAATTTTCAGTTGCTTTAATGGCAGAGTATATATTTAAAAATATAAAAAAGAAAAATAAAGAAGAAAAATCATATTTAGAATAAGAGGAATGATTTTATTTTATATAAATGGAACTTGTAGGTTTGGTGAGATTTGATGTGTACTTTCAAATATTTGAAGACTGCTTGTTACATAGTTTACATCTAGGATGAACGGATGGGACATTTAGAGAGATAATCAATGAAGGAATCTCAGGAAGGATATTCTAATAGACAAATCAAATTGAAAATGAAGTCAGCTGATGTTAGAGGAAATGAACCCACTCTCACTAAAGATACGTTACTACAATGTTGATAATTATGTATGAAAAAACTGGAATAAGCTGTGCTAAAAGTGAACCCACTATGACTAAAGATACTTTAGTACAATACTGACATGGCAGTCTTGTATCAAGGCTAATCACAGAAAAAAGATAAACTATTTCAAAGTGTAAATTGATGGGATGTCCTGAGGTATGGGGATAGATCTTGTTCTATTTGATACATTAAAATATCAACTTATTCTTAATTGCTAGGTAGTATAATTTCTATCAATAAACAAATCTTTTCAGGGAAGACTTAATGACTTCTTCCTTGATGTTATGCTGGACACTGACTCAGAGAATGACTTAGTAGAGAGGATAAGATACCCATGGTTCTCTGCAATTCTGTCTGAAAATGTGGGCACCAAAATCTTGGCTTTGGTGGAGAAATAACTTTTAGCTGTTTCATTCCATTCTTCAGCTATATTTCTTTCTCCTATAATTCTCTTCTGAATTTTACAAAGTTCTTCTGTTAGAGGGTAATTTTACAGTCTTCTCTCATAGTCAGCAATATAAGTCATAGATGAGGAAGGATTTTCATTGCCATATTTGGTTCTCAATATTTCAATATTAATTTCTTAGTTTCAAGTAATAGATGATGAAGTATTTTCTTTTCCATATTTTGTTCCCATTATTTCAGTATGTACTTCTTAGTTTCTTCTTTGGAAATAGCTATTAGTCACCATTGTTACTGCTAGATGTCTGAAATTTATTTCTTCACTGGTGTTTTACTCTGGTCAACTCTCAAAAACTGTGTGTAATCTGCTTCTATATTCCAAACCCTAAACTTTATCTCTCAATCATTTCTCATGTTTTACACTTACTTAAGATCCAAAAGTTATTTGTGTCCAGAAGCAATTAGAGAAAACAAAAAGAAAACAAAGAGAGAACAAATATGTACAAAAAAATTACATATTGTTGCTTGCATTTAGAAAATTCCAGACCCACAGCAAGCTCTCAGTAAAATGTGTTGAATGAATAGAAGGTGAATCAACATTTTCTTTGTAACTATTGTTACATTTTTTCTGAGAGATGAAAGAATCAATACCAATTAAAAATATTTTAAGCATCCAAACACATCAGTATAAATTTAACTGGGTTGATAATAAAGCAGTGATTTGCATACACACACCATTCTAAAGATGTGTAAAAGTGATTGATTTAGGAAAATGGGATGCTATAAAAAGATACTGATCTTTTATCACATGACTTGTTTTGCATGACATTAAAACAAATAATCCAGTCTTACCAGGATGTCATGGCAATCATATGGTATCCATCATAGAAGACATACAGTTCTTATCTTCATAGCAAAATCTGTAATCCTTATGCTAATTATTTCAAATTAACCTTGATATGAAATAAAAAGTGCCCTAAGGATAATGTTGTTGTGGCAGTTTGGATGAATAACATGATTCTGTAATAAAATTTAACACAAATAAATTCTAACATGATCCTGTTAGAAAATTTCCATAATCCGTGTTGTTTAGATCCTATGGTTTGTGCCATGCATATAGAGTCAATGCTAAGAGAAAATAGAGTGAAAGTTAACGAGGTACTTCATTGATTACTGCCCTTTTGTAGCCTAGCATAGTTCAAATAGAAGAACCAGAAAATATGATATTGTGATAATTTTATATAACTTTAAATTTAAGTATCAGTTTAGTGCTTACTTCTTATTTTCTATAAATATATTTTTACTAATGATAGAACACAGAAATAAATCTTACATACACAAATATAAATCAATGGTTTAAAAAGTTGTGCTTTCTAAAGTGTACAGTAGTATAAGAGTGAAAAATACACAGGCTTTAGGGTAAAGTCACACATTTTATTCAGGTACCCAGTGAATTATGATAGTACATTAAATATAAAAATATTTATTCAGAAGTTTTATATAAGGAAAAATACATATGCTATTAGATTTTGCAAAATGCCTCAGGAAGATCACTTAATTTTAGTATATGCAAATTATGGGTTATCTTATTTTATGTAATTTTATTTTAAAATATATTTTAAACATATTAACAAAATCTGAAACAAGAAATCAAGTTATATTAGTTAAACTATAGCAAACAAATTAGAAGGAAAACTTCTGATTTTCTGAAAATTAACCTAACTAATTCTGCATATTGAATTTTGAGAATTCCCTAGAGTTATTAAGTAATTAGGTTGTGCTTCTGAACTGGATTCCTTAAATATGTGGTAGCTAAATTTTAAAACTCTGAATTGCAGCATTTCTTGACCCAAGGGATTAGCACTTGAGATAGAAACATCTCCTTGTCAGTAGTTGGAATTGGCCTGAATTGCTTTTACAAAAACATCAAGGTAGCTTTCCCAAATTCTATGCTGAGTAAAATTAAATCTTTCTTCCAGTAAAAATAAAAATAATCTATCATTGAACACTGATGATAGTGGTAACATAGGACTGTTAGTATACTAAGTTCTTGTTGCTATAATAACAAGTTACCACCAAAATACTATTATTTTATAGTTCTGCAGGGCAAAAGTCCAAAACATTTCTCAGTAGGCAAAAATGTAAGTGTAGAAAGGTCTACATTCCTTCTGGTTACTCTTGGGAAAATTTGTTTCCTTGCCTCTTCCAGATTATAAATGTCACCTGTAATCTTTGGTTCATGACCCATTTCCTTCACCTTTAAGGACTGCACCGAGGAAGAACTTCTTCATAATACCATTCCCTTCTAACTCTTCTTCCCTTATTAAGTAAACTTCTAGTGACATTGGGCTCTCCTGGATAATCTAGGCTAATTCCCCTAGTTTGTCAACTAGTTAGCATGTAACTTACATGAATTTACAATGTTAATTTCCCTTTACCATATAACCTAATGTATGCATAGATTCTAAGGATTAGGACATAGACTTCTTTAGGCAGCCATTAAACTGGTTTCTTCAGGTGGAATTGACAAAAAGTACTGAATGAGTAAAGAATTCATGAAGTCATTAGTTTTGCTTTGTTAAAGGGAAGGCTGCAATTTTTCATTGAGATCAGTTCCATTTGAACAGTAATAGGGAACTGAATTTGTAAAATACTAATTTGTCCAATAAATATTTGGTTTCTCACAGAAGAGAGTATTTCAAGATGAATATTGTAGCTTTAACATGGATTACTATGGAAATATATGCCATTTGATAATTTGAAATCTTTTTATCATGGAACTCCCAGATATATCAGTTTAGGCCCTAATATGTACTGCATTTACAATAAAATCAGAGATGGAAATTTGACCATTATCATTTACTTTACATTGGAACAAAAACAAAACTACTGGTCCCTATAATATGTATTTTTAAGTGACCTTAAATCTATTTCAGATATGGAAAGGCATAATTTTCATAATAAATTTAATTATTATTGAATCCAAAATATTTAAACTCTTTATGTAATTAAGTGTTATGCATATATATCAGTAATAAGTAGGTACAACTAGTCATTAATTTGAAAGAAGAAAAAAATTAGAATGAAAGTACACTTTTTGATGAATAGGGTCCATTAGAAAATTCCAAACATAAAGATCAGCATAACCTTGGATAAATGAATTCATTTCTTATTATGAATTTCAATTTATGAAGGTGGAAAGATATTTTGCAGAAATATATTCACTAAAGTGAAGCTATAACTGAACATGATTAGAATATAAAAAATTAACAATGTTAGAATCATTAACAGAAAAGCTATTGAAGACAGCACACATAATTCTTAAAGCTCAAGGAGAATCATTTCAGTTTCATTAGTAATTACTTATATGCCTTATCTTAAGAAAACTTTAACATTTTCAAAGGAAAATGTATATCACTTTGACAGAAACAGGAAAAGCTCTTCTATCTGAAACTTTTAGGTTATGACTTAAAGCAGATATACAGTAGAGCAGATATACAGTGGAATTTTTATAATTATAACCAAATCAGACCTGTATTTGTCCTATATGGATAAAAGTAAACCATAACTTTCATTTACTTCTCAAAGAATCACATATATTTCAATGTAAACTGTACATATTTATTATTCAATCATTTTTCAAACCAGATGCCTTAAAAATCAAACTATCCACTTAAATTATATTTTCTGTCACAGACCTAAATATGATGATACTGAAAAGAAATAGCAGATAGATAAGTTCAGTTTATGTTACTATGTAACATTCAAAGTGAAAAATTCAGGTTGTTTGATATCTTTTCCTAGTCTATTTAGGAAAGGAAATTGAAATCCTCTAATGAAGAAAAGAAAGAGGGCTGTCATCTCTTCTTGAATTTCAGAAAATTTGATATATTACAGTTTATGACTAGGTGGCCCCCCAAGCCTCATGTAATCATGGAGGTGGCTGAAACTAGCGTTTGTGATTGGTTTGTTGTCTAGCGCTGGGATTGATGATATGAATGCTGCACCTGCCCAGGGTTGGAACCAACATGCAATTTAAGGGCAGGAAGAAGACATTTTTTTTCTTCTTTACTCTGTTCACTCTGGCTGTTTGCAGCCTCTATGAAGAGCTACCCCTGTGCCACACCACCTTGCCATGGAGCCAGCTGATTATGGACTGAAACTCCAAAATTTAAGAAAAACCCCTTTTCATTCTTCATGTTGGAAATCAGGTATTTTATCTCAGCAGTGAAAGAAAAGTAACCAAGACAGAATTTGGTACTAGAGGAGTGGGTTTGTTGCTGTAATTGCACCTGACCATTTGGTTCAAGAGCCTTTGGAAATGGCTTGTGGGAAGAGTTTGGAAAGGTTTGGAAATATCACCTGAAACAGTGACACTGGAACAGCTTAGGCTGTTCTGCATGAGACATTCTGGTCAGCACTCAGGAGACCAGAATGCTGATAGAAAGCCTGCTGGTAAAGAACAGGCTAGGGAGTTTTCTGCTGGGAAGGACTGCACTGGGTGCTGGACTCTGGATGATGTGTGTTATGCCTTGCCGGAAAGTTTGTCTGCATTTGCTCATGTCCAGAAACTGCCTCAGACTGAGATTAAGGGCAGTAGACTGATTAATCTAGCAGAAGAAATTTCCAGGAATCTGAATGTTGAAGCAGTCGTATGGCTTTTGTTGGGGGTTTTAAGCCATATTTATGTTGAAATCAAGAGCAAAGAGCCAAACAGGATGATTTAAAACGTTAGTTTGACCAAAAAGCTGTAGACTATTAAGAGCTGAGACTTTGACTGCTGAGAAAGAACAAAGAAAAAAAAAAGTTGGCAAGGGGGCATCCCCAGAAGCAGCAGGTCTCTACCCTTTGCAGCCTCAAAACTGCAAAAGTGAAAGGCTTTGTTCAGAGGACAAAGCTGCAGAGTGCCATGTTCCAGAATGGTGGCAGAGGCCACAGGAGGCTCTAGAATGGTATGACATACAGAATCTGTTCCTCAGATTCAGGCTCAGAAAGCTCAGTGATCCAGGCACTCAATCCTTATGGCCAGGAGAGAGGAAAGTCCAGCTATTGCTCCAGCTGGCAGTGGACCTTGGCAACATCCACATGGTGCTAGTTTTAGGTTCATGGAGAATGCACAAGTTCTGAGCTTAAGGCAACTTCCAGCCCAGTTTCAGAAGAAGGCTTGGGAGGAAGGCAGTGTGCCCCTGAGAGGACAATATGTGAAGCAGTGAGTGTGAAGCCAAAGGTACAGTGGAGACTCCAGAAGTTTGGAAAAACCAGGAATGTGGCTCATCTAAGGAAAGCTGCAAAGATTAAGCAGAGTGAGCTTAAGAGAGAAGCTGTGGGAGCAGAAATCCCTGGAAGTGCTGTGGGATGGAGTCACTCATCTTTTGGAGTTCACAATCAGGTTGCTTCAGATGCCAAGTATGGAACTCCAGGACTTAATGTTTGCTGTATTGGACTTTGGATTCACTTTGGTACCAATGCTTTGTATTCCCCTGTTTGTAGCTTTTAGAATGGTAATACTTATCTTGTGCCATTGCACGCTGGAAGTGTTTAACTGTTTTCATTTCTACAGGGGCTTGCAGCTAAGGTTTGCCTTAGATCTCAGAGCAGTCTTGGAATTTGAACTTTTCAACAATGCTGAACTGTTGGGACTTTGACACCTCTTGGAGATGTACTAAATGCATCTTGCATAAAGGATGTACATGAGTCTTTGGGGGTCCAAGGATGGATGTTATTGTTTTGTCTAGTTGGTCCCCCAAGCCTCATGTAATCATTGTGGCAGCTGAATCTAGCATTTGTGATTGGTTTATTGTCTAGCAATGGGACTGGTAATGTGAATGCTGTACCCATCAAGGGGCAGAACTGACATACAATGTAAAGTCAAGAAGAAGGTATGTTTTTTTTTCTTTTTTGCCCTGTTCACTCTTGCTGTTTTCTGCCACCATGAGCTGTTTGCCCTCAGCAATGCCACCCTGCCTTGGAGCCAGCTGAGTATAGACTGAAACCTCCAAAACTGTAAGAAATAAACCTTTCCTTTCTTCATATTGGGCATCAGGTATTTCATCTCAACAACAAGAGAAAAGTAACCAAAGCAATTTACTATTGTATATTGGTGATCTGAATGAGACATGCATACACTAGCCCAGTCAACAAAAGGACAACAACTAAAGGTTTTAAACTGTTTAAGTAGCCAGTATTTATTTTTTCATTATTGTAGATCACCCACTCTTCCAAAACCTGTCTATCTGTGGCTAACCGGATAGTCACTATGGCATGTGAAGCTCACAGTGAGGAAGCAGGCACAGTATATTGGATTATTTACTTGTGGTGACTCAGCTGTTGAACAGTGAGGCTGATTTGAATCCAAACATATGATTCCAGAATTTATGCCCTTGTATGGGATAAAATCAGTCTATAAATATGACTATCTTTCACTATAAAAAAATATTGTTATTGTATATAGAGCTATACAGATGTATAAAGAAAGATAGAATGCCTTTGATTTTAAAAAGCTAGAGAAGTAATTTTAAATAACAAACTAATTAAAATTTAATAATATTACAAAAGCCTAATCAAAATAAATTTATTTCAATAATCATTAATGGTTATTTTTAGAAAGACAAAATATAGATCGATCAACCTGGCATGAAAGAAGCTTTTAAAGATCCTGATATTAGAGCCTTCCCAACATCTATCATGAAGGAGTGACATTTAAGCAGAATTTTGAAGGATGAGTTGCCATGTTCCAAGTAAAGATAAGCAGAAGAGTTGCATGTTGTTAAAGAGATACTGGATCTTCTGTGCCTATCATCAAAAATATGAACTCAGGCCCATCTGCATAGCATGATTGAGTTTATATATTTGGGAGAGCCTTTGTAGAAATAAGATCTTGAAAACTTTTGCATACAGTAATAAGTTTGAAATTGTTTCCTTGTAACAGTGATAGAATTATTGGAACAAAGTCATGAAATGTGTTCAACTGTGTTTTGCAATATAATTTGAGAATTTTCTTGCCAAGGTTTAGTATCTAATTCTTCCACCAATAAGATGATATCTGGAAGGAAGTGAAATAGTTCATAAGATAAGCTAAAAACAAGAAGCCTGAAGGGAAGTACACTGAGTAATGATGAGTACTTGGTAATGACAGAAGAGATAGGAAAATGTGATCTATATTTAAAGATATAACTGTGAGCGCATAATGATTTTTAATGATGGTAAGTCCATTTTAGCGGATGCTTTGTCTTTGTTTGCACTCTTCCTGGAAACCTCATATTTCTGTTATCAACACCATTTTTATATGTGTCCCGTGAAAGTTAACTTGTCATTGTTACAGAGCTAGCAAATGGCAACATGAAAACCTCAGTATGGATTGTTCCTTTCTTTGAGTCTGCATTCTTTCCTAAGGTGCTCGGGTTCACTCCAGTACTAGAAGACAAAAGCAAGGAAAAAAATTGACTCTATCCTCGTTTTTTATATGGAATAAAATGTTCCCCTAAAGTTTTGAGGCCCCATAAATTATTGCTATGTCCTCATATAGTCTTTCCTCAGCATGTGTTCAACTCTGGGTTTTCATCCTTAGAAAGACATCAGGTTTTAGAAAGACATCTACTTATGCAGACATTTAGCTTGTTCTCTTTAAATGTTCTGTATTCAAACACAATCACATGAAGTGTTAGTATTTCAACACATAAGATTTGACGAACAGAATGCCATTCATAGCAGTCTCTGTAGAACAATTAGATTAGCATGTCTAGTGCAGAATCAGAAATACAATATTGAAAAGAAAAATTAAAACCATAGATTTTGATTTTGTGAATTATGAGCAGTTAAAAATAGGGACAATATCAGCCAAGAAGAATATAAAGAATTTAATTATAATTTAATTAGAGTAAATGTAATATCCTGAGGAGCAATAATTTTTCAGAGGGGATAGCATAAAAGAAGAGATAGTAAAGGAAAATGAGATGTAGCAGGAAAATTAAGATAACATGATTTCAGCAATTTTAAGACTGATGAAGTTTTCAACAGTTTAAAGTGCTGCAAAGAAGACAAGTACAATGTGAAATGAAAATTCCTGTTCATTTGATAGTTTGGAAATCTTTATCTTAGTAGATACATTGTCAATAGAATCTTAGATGATAGGTAGATAGTATTGGACAGAGGAACAAATAGCATTTAAGGAAATGAGATCTATAAACATAGACTTTCCTGTCATGATTTTTGGGAGTGAAAGCAAATGAGACAGATGGAAAGCAGCTTGAAGAAAATTTTGACAGAAGGTAAGTTGATCTAGCCTATGAAAGCTGGTAAATATTTACAGCAAGAGAGAATGAAGGTCAGATCTCAGCCTTGGGTTATTTTTCCTTAGGATTTCTCTTCAGTCAGTAAAGAGCAGTGTTAGATATACATATGTAAGGTCAAAAAACTTAAAGAATGAATGTGATTCCTTTATGAAATATCTATTAATATACCTGATATAGAGTAAAATACTTGCCAGACAGTAGGAGCTCAGGACCTGACCTCTCTCCCTACTGGTTAAGGTTGACAGGAAGGTACAGAGTGGTATGCAGAGGGGAAAAACACTTACAAAATTTCACTTCATTTCTATGAATTGGTGCTGAATACTATGGTACACATCTGCATCATAGGATCCTACAACAAATTTCAGAGCTTTGGCTTAACACATAAAAATATTTTTCATTGTTTTTTTTTAATGTAGAAGAGACCTGAAGCATGTTTATATGCTTCAACATATGTATTTGTAGATTGAAAGGAAAAGTAAGGGAGAAAAGAAGCAATTGAAGTACAGATCAGAGAAAGAATTACTTAAATTAAAGCCCTAGAGAACATAGATATCATGGTTTAGAACTAAAATGTTCCCCTAAAGTTTTGAGTTCAGCAGTGGGTTTTCAGAAGGTGATTGGATAATCGAGACACTATTTCCATCCATAGATTAGTCAGTTGATAAATTTACAGCTGAATATGCTCTTCACATGTGAGTCCTGGTCCAAAAATGCAGGTCACTGAGGGCATGATGTGGAAGAGTGGATTCTCATTCCCACTTGGTGTTCTCTTTCTGCCTCCTGGATGCAATGCTGAGAGAACAGCTTCATTCTGCTGTGCCATTCTGCCATGTTGTTTCTGTGTTAGTGTTGGAGCCAGAAATGGACTGACTCCACTGAAACTGTGAGCCAAAACAAAACCCTCCCCACTTAAGCGGTAGCTCTCAGGGACTTTGTCCCATTGACAAGATGAACAAAATAGAATTTGATGATCAGATGGATGATTTAATCTGCAAGTGAAGTGCAAAGATAGGAGTAGTTGGTGAGAGTAAACACTGAACTCAAAGAGAAAAGAGTAGTTTAAAAACTCCATGTTTTTTGGGCACTGGAGAACAGGCAGCCTACTTGCCACCCTGGTGAGCAACTGGTGGCCTGGCAAACTACTGGCATACCAGGCAAGAACTATCAGCAACTCCTAAGCTCTGCATCATGTTGGAAATTTGGGCGCTGGGAGATAAGGTGGCCTGTTGGCCTGCCTGTAAGCTGCTAGGGCCCTGCCGGTGCACGGGCTAAGAATCAGACATTGATCCATCCCCCCCGCCATTAGCAAATAGGCGCCGGTGGTCTGAGTATTTTTTTGGAGGATGAATGTATACAGCGTGGCAAATAAGGGGGATTTCCTTCTACCATCTCTTTGAAGGCAAATATTTTTGTCACTGTTTTGCTCAGTTTTGATTAATGGTACTGCTTTATTCAATATTCTGTTTTTAAAAGTTCAATATTTCCTTCCATTTTCCTCTATTTGATTGAAAGAACAGCTAATGGGAACAAAATGGGCTGTACTATTGAGCCCATTGCTTGTGCCTGGTGACCTGCTCTGAGGTTCTGTGGTAGTTTTATTGCAGTGCGGTCACATGGGTTTGTTCTGTCTTGCTCTGCTGTATTTTGCTACCTTCAAAAAAAAAAAGTAGATAAGAAAGTAAAAAAAAACCTCTAAAAATCTCCCAACTCCACCAAAGCTAATCCATGGATCATGGATGAGGGCTAGAGCTGGGCACACTTCCGTAGCTGTGCTGGGCATGTCTTGGAGTCTGGCAACTCATGATCGAGCTGGGGTAGTGGCCCTGCTGAGAGCAAGGGTTGCTGAGCTCAAGACCCTTGGTGGGAGGAGGCACTGCAACGGGGACTGAAGATGGTAAAAAGAGCTGCATGGACTTTGGTGAGTGCTGGGAACTGGATCCCCCAGAGCGAGATCACCAGCAGGACGACATATTGGATTTGGGTAAGTCAGGCTTGAATCGACAGCTGAGGTGGCTTCACTCAGTGGCTCCTGGCCCAAAGTGGATTGGTGGGATCTGCTTGGGCTGGGCCATGCCCCTGATCAGGACCCAATAGCCAGGGAAGAGGCTGTTCTGAACCTATGACATCCACAGGGCACAGTCTAAGGTGCTTAAGTCACTCACTGGTTGAGAGGGAAGGGGCCGGCCCACACCACTGCTCCTGCATGCACCTCACAGATCAACAGCAGACAGGGGAGGGCAGCACTGCCCTAGCCAGTAAACTGCAGAGGGACTTAAGGCAGTAGGTAAAGGTCCGGACACCTCCATTGTTCACCTGTCTGAGGGAAACCAGAAGCATAACAAGACAGAGAAACATCAAAAGGCCTTCAACTGCCGACCCAGGGAAAATAAGCCCAGGAGGGGTGAATACAGAGAAGACTGAGGGCAGCAGACATACAGTATCAGACACAGCCTCATCAGAAATAAAGAAATACTTCTGTGACTTCATTGACGAATTTAAATCTGAAATTCTAACTCAGGTGAAGCAATATATAAGAAGATTAATAAAAGAAATGCTGGATAATCCTCAAGAAGACACAAATGAAAGAATGGAGGAACCCAGAGAAAGGAGAGAAGCCTTTGATGAAGAATATAAATAAAATCTAGAATACATGAAACAGATCCAAAGAGAATATCAGGAAATTAAAAACTCCATTGAAAGCTGGCAAAACTTCTTAAAAGAAACTAAAGACAGACTTTTAAAATTTGAAGATAGGTTTGCAATGTATGATTGCGAAAGGAAGGATCTCTTAAAAATAACAAGGAATCAGGAAGTAACGATACAAAGGCTAGAAGACAAGAAGAGGATTTATAACTTAAGAATAAAAAATGTGAACAAAGAAGCAGGGAAAAATACAAATGAAATAAAAAGCTATCCACAGAAATAATTAAGGAAAACTTTCCAAGCATAGGAAGTGATGTTCAGATATATGAGGCATACAGAATTCCAGCCAGCTACAACCAAAACAGATCTATACCCAGACATATAATAGTCAGGATCCCAGAAATCCATCACAAGAAGAGAATATTAAAAGTGGTCAGAGAAAAGAAACAGATTACCTATAAAAGAAAACTCATCAAAATCACAGTGGACTTCTTGATGAAACTCAAATCAAGAAGAGCTTGGAGTGAAATATTCCAAGCCCTGAAAGAAAATAATCTCCAACCCAGATTGATATACCCTGCAAAACTCTCTCAAAATTAACGGAGAGACAAGATATTTCCATGACAAAGAGGAACTGGGGGAGTTCATGACCACCAATCCAATCCTGCAAAGAATACTGAAGGACATTCTAGAGAGAGAAGAAAATCACCAGGATTCCAGGAACAGTGGCAGAAAGGCCTCAATGAAAGGGGCAGACAGTGGAATGAAGAAGAAAAGTAAACAACAATGACAGAAAAATAGCATTGCAGAGATGAGGCAGAGAAGATTGGTTATATTGCTGTTTTGTCTTGACTGATTTTATTTGAATCTGGTATGCTTGAGTGTGTCAAGTCTGGGAGTAGGGGCAACTACTCTCAGGATGGCAGGATTCAATAGGATTTGATTATTAACTGCCTTTGAAGTCCTGTAATGTCTCCAATGTTTGGTTTTTATTAACAGTGCTATGTACCACTAAGTTTAATTATAGTATGTCTGACAATATAGACAATTTTATTGAAAATAACAGGAGACATCATGGGGACAGCCATAGATCACCTAGTATTGTGGTTTTATATGTCCTTCTCATTTCATGTTTCTCTAGGAATTTGTATTGTTGACTTGTTTTTGTTTGCTTTTCCCTCTAATACAGAAAGGCTAGGTATGGATGTAGAGACTTATACATGTGTAGAACTTCTAAACAGTTTATGAGAATTGATTATAGTTATTGTAAAAAAAAGAGAGGAAAGGAAAGTATTCTAAAGGATATAACTGCATGTATGTTTGCGTGTGTAGGATTGATGACCATAATACTAAGTTTTTTGTTGGATAGATGAACAGAACTGATTGCAGTCTCACTGTTTAAATGTCCATTTTTATGCTTTACTTTTTTGTAACTTGAACAACTACTTCTAGAAGGAAAATATGTAATTGTCAACTAGTGATTTCTTACTAGTTTTTTTTTTAATTTTGTATTATTTCTATCCTCTTTCTGTTTCATTTTTTCTCTAAATAAAAAAAAAATTTAAAAAAACTCCATGTTTTGTGATCTTTACTTCCTTAAGAAAGACCTGGCAAATTCTCTCGAGACAGAATTAATGTGCAATCCATGGAATGGCTCAGGGAGACTGGAGAATTTTTTTAAAGATAAAGTTTTCAAGTCAACAAGGAAGAGAACAATGTAAAAATAAAAATTGAATCAAAAATATTATAAAGAAATAGGGAAATTCTTAGTGTCTAGTTCCAAACGTGTCAATCTCTATTTTTTCCCAAATGCTAGCACCCAGGTGTGAAGTCATCTCCCCTCAGAAGGCTGCTCCTCTCTTGGGTGCTGCCCAGCCATCTGTGGGATCAAGCAGTCCCTCTGATCTATTCTTCCCTCTCTGTTCTAGGAAGACTGTGTGCCCTCTCTGTCTAAATCCTCACTTGTCTCTCCAGCCCCAGCGTCTCTCCAGAGCCTGCCTGGTGCAGTACAGCACACAGTGCAGGCAGGTGAAATTACAGTGTGGCAACACTTACACCTTAAACAATGAAAGGGATTATTGTGTTGTAGAGAAAGAGGGGGATTGATGCTGACAATAAAAGGGGCTTGGAGTCAGAGGATCTGGAAATGGTTATCACTTTAGTCTGAGAAGGATAATGAGTAAAGTTGCATCATAAATTTCTATGTTTGACAAAGATTCTCACTGGAAACAACTTTAAAATGTTTCAGAATTTAAGTGCTTTGAACCTAACACATAAAGACAGTTACTTAGTAATTATTTCCAGGAGCAGTGACTCCCAAGTTTTATAGGAGCCCTAATAACAGGAAGAAGACCAACATTTAACATGTAACTGTTTGTCTAAGCTAAGCAGAAAGTTTAGTAAAAACATTAAGTGTAGCGAATTCCTACTCATGTTAAATTCCTTGACCTTCTTGCTTTGAGCACCCACATTAATATTTAAGTATTTCTTGTATAAAAGTTTTACAATAGGAGCATATATACTAAAACATTCGAAGTTGTTCAGTACATAGGTGACAAGTTTTCGGAGCTTTGCAATTTCCATTTTTGTCCTTCTGCATGCCCTAGCATTACCTAAAATGAAGTAAGTAACCAGTAAAAAGAAAAGGCTAAATGAATAAAGGGCTAGAATAATATAAATCAGGTATTTTACTCATGCCACTATTAAATTAATTTTAAATATATCCCATTATCACACATTGCATTAATTCAGAACTCTTCTACCTCAATCCACCTCTATGCTCCCTACCTGATTGTGTTACTCACATGCTTGTTCATCACATGCAACTTTTCTCTGGTTACTAAGTGCTGGCTCTCATTATTTCTTTAGTCAAGTCAGGAAACCCCTGCCTGAGACTTTTATAATCTTTATTCTTCCCCTTCAATCTGTTTGGTGCCCTACTTACTACCCATCTTTTCCAAAATAACGTTTATTGTTGTTTTTGTTGTTGTTTATTTATGGATAGTTAGGTCTGTGCTACTGAATTCCTTTCAGTTAAATGTGTATCATTAAAGTTATGTTGCATTCTTCAGCCATCATCTTCAAAGCAATTCTCCCTGTTAGAAATCTTGCCTGAGCTGCAAGGTTAGCTGCTTCCTGCACAGTCCAAAAGCTGGTAGGGATCTCCTCAGGTATATTCATGTTTGCACGATGCTTTTCATTACATTGGTATTGCTTGAATACTTTACAACAAATGTTCCTCTTTTCTCTCCTAGTAACAATGGTCTCTTATCATCTTCTGAATCACTGGCCTGATTACTGAAACTCTGTCAAAAAGTTTTGCTGTTTAAATTTTAATTCTATAAAATTTCTTACATAAGAAGCTGAAAAGCCTTGGAAGAAAAGGGTGAGAACAGGCAAATTCTGTTAGTGGATAACCTCCTAGGTTGCCTTTATATTTAGAAGTTTTTCATAGATTGTTGCTAGAAAAATTCCTTGTCTCTTATTCTCTGAACAAAGAATGAAACCAGATTATTATATATTCTTGCAAAAGTATAAATATCTAAACTTTTGTGCTTTATTACTTACAGATGGATAGATAACACAACTCCAGTGTTTTTGGATGAGGGGATATAAATTATGTGAAAATATTATTTCATTTATATGTTTTGAATTTTGTAGGCTTCTATCCAAAAAGGAAACAATACATTATTTCTATTAGCAGCATTCTGTCATTCTGCTAGATGGGCTGCTGATATTATAAGGTGATAGCTCACCACAGAGCTGATAGTCCCATGAGTGAGGCATATTGTACTCACATCTTACTTTAGAACACAAATAGCAGTTAAAGTGCAGTATAAACATACATGCTGTGTTACTTGCCTGCAATCCCACTTCTGGGAAGCAAAGGCAGGAGGATCACAAGATTGAGAACAACCTGGGAAATTTAACAAAATAATGAAACCTTGTCCCAAAATTAAACACTCATTAAACACACACACACACACACACACAAATAGAAATGCCATATATATATATATATATATATATATATATATATATATATATATATAACTTAGTGCTCCCTGGTTTATACTCAATATTAAAAAGGAAACAAAAAAGCAAACAAACAAGTAAAAATGTCTCAATAATATAGACTAAAGCATACCTGCTTTAAAGTTATGTTAAAATCCTCATTGATGGTCCAAGAAGATTATTGTTTTTAATTAAGAAAACGAAAGAAATAGTGTGCATCAAAATTTTTAAAGTAGCTTTTTAAGGAGTCATAACCTTGTTGGACATTATAGGAATTGCCAACAGAGAAAAAGATAAGAGATAAAAAAAGAAATATAGGAAACTTCTTTGAACTTTGAATCAGAATCTTTTGTTTTCTTCTACATATGTACACTGACACGTGGGTCGCATATTTGTGTGTGTGAGTGCATGTGTGTTTACCTTCCCTCTTTGATGCTTTCTTTTAACCATACTTGTGTCTGGATTATATGGTGCTATTTTAATAACCTGTTAAGTATGAAATATAAAGCTAACATAACATGAATCTATTATGCGAGAGGTACGAATGATTTTATTCCTAACTTGCATATCTTTATGTCCTCAAGTGAAAAACATATTAGTAGAACAAAAACAATTATTCTTAAGGCCTATTTTAAAAAGACCTCCAAATGCATGTCTCCGGGACAGAAAAATTATCTTCACAGAACAAAATGGGGAGAACAGACCTCTTCTAGGAGTCTCCTTGTCTGGTATGCTTTATATTTAATCCTCCCATCCCAAGTTGGCATTTCTCTATACCCATGTCTAAATTTTGTGGCATTTGCATGAGCTAAAGAGATTTATCCCTCCAAAAAGTTATTTTATTTAAAAGCATGCATAAATTTCAAAGCATGTCAATTCTTTATTTAATACCTTCCCCTCTGATGAAATCCTCTTTTAGACTTTGGATATTTAGATTTGGATATTTCTTCAAAACATTCTTCAATATAAAACAAGATGAAAGTGACTGCATATCTTCTAGATGAATAGGACGGATTATTTTCTTTCATCTCCTATCTGAAATTTTCAATAGCTTCTTAGTTTCTTAAATATATATTGCATTGCTTCAACTATATATTTATGCTGAGGGCCTAACATAACAAATAACCTTATTATTATGAAGATGCCATAAGGATGGAATGAGAATGTTTTGGTTTTGTTTTTGGCTTTCTTTTTTTAGAATTATCAATAACAGAGTTCTTTTATTTTTGTTTCTTAGTTTCATGGAAGTACAAAACCTTCCTTATTTAAAGTACACACCTTTTTAATGAAGGAGATATATCACTTTTACACATATCAATCATCTAACAAAAATTACTCTGTATTGCTAGAATAGTTGCTTAATTTGAGTTAAGGAAAATCACCTGTCACAACTACCAGAGAACTTAAAGTGGCAAGGTCAGGGCAATACATTTTACTTATAAGGTAAATTGTCTGTATCAATGATCAAAAGTTAACATATTACTGAAAAAACTTTCATGACAACTTCTTGCTATTTTGATCACACCAGAGAACGCTTTAAGAATGTGAAAAATGAGAATACAGCACATCAGACAAAGTACTGATTTCCCACTCAGGATGATGATCAGTTAGCTAGGGCAACCCTCAGCAGCATGCATTTGAACTAATGAACTTAATGTTTCTGAGGGCTAGGGACAGCAGTCAAGACTACACTGGAAGAGTCATAGTTGATTACCATTTGTTTTCAGCTAACTCGGTATCAATTAGGGAATTTTTCAACAAAAGATGCATTCATTTATGAGTCAGAGAAACTGGTCATAGAAAAGAAGATTGGTCTTGTTGAGTGCAAGAAATAGCAGACAGTGCTATGCTCTGCTTAAGTGAGGCCAGAAGAGGCACTGTGTCCCGAGGAATCACACTCATTATTAGTTAAGAGCTGGCCTCAAATGTTAGAGTGAAATGAACTTAACTTCTGCCCAGATCTCTGCTTCTTAATCTTTGTTCTCCACATCTGTAAATTAGATATTATGATAACCTTGTTTTGAGAGTTGAGAGAATTAAATATCAGAATGGGAATAAATGTTTTACATAATCCTGGTTCTTCATCTATATTCAATGATTGGTAGCTTTAATGTTTATTATTAAAATAAAGCTGAAGCTGATTTAAAAGTTCCTAAAGTAGTATTTTCCTAAGACATAGCAATATAACCTCCACTATGCTATTTAATAACTTCATTGGGCCCCTACTGGATTAATCAGTGGACAAAATAAACTTAGAATATAAAAAAATGTGTTTAGAATAGCAAAAACAGAGCAGGACAAGCAGAACAAGACAAAACAAAACTTCAAATGGAAGATTAGAAAAGTTATAAAGCAACTGTTTTGTCTTCTTAATTATGTAAGTTTTATGTTATATTTAAAAATAATTATGTAAGTTATTTTATTAAAATTTGCATAAGACAAACTATAGAGGTTGACCATACATTAAATTTTGAAAGAGAAATGAGGAAGAAACTAACAAGTTTCATTACAGAAGGTCACCAGTCCTACTGAGAAGAACTGTAGACTGACACATGGGTCAGAGGTGCTTTACACAGGAGTGACCAGTGATCGAAATAAGGTAGATTTGCCACTACAACATTTTGAGGTAAAAGATGCTCCCAACCCGATACATCCCCAGTGCAAACCCTTCTATCCCATCAGACACTAGACGGCTAACAGGTAATCTGCACAGTATATAAACATGTCACATAGGTTGTATTTTACTGTGTAAGATATTTATCAGTGAATACTTTATTTGGCACATAAATTTGTGAACTTTATGTTTACTTTAGTCTATTTTTTAATGAAAAGGGTCTTAAGTCCTATGCATTTATTTTTAGAAACTTTTGTAGGACTCTTCATGTACTATAATTCTTTGAATATGATCTACTAAGGTATCAGAACCTCTTGCATGTATCCAAGTATCTTAGCTAAAGAAAGGATCTCCATTGTTGCTATGCTCACAGTTGTGACTGCTTTTTAAGAGTGTAGCTCAGTTCTAGATTATATTTCATCTGTGACTTTACCACAGCCCCTGTGACATTAGAGATTCTGGTTCAGTAAAGTTTCTCCCACCCCCTGCAGCAGGAATCCTCTCTGGCTCTTTACCCTTCTCCCTTGTGTTACCCTGAGGCTTCCACTACGGTTCCTTGTCTTTCTCAGTGAAGGAAAGTGTACTGAAGGTTAGGTCACTCTTCTCTACACAGCTTCAGGATTATATATGTTTGTGTACTCAATTATTTCAGGATAGTAGCTGGTTTCATTATCAGGTTCTTCTTAAAACATGTTTTACCTCCCAAATGAACACAGTGTCCAATTTAAATTTTTCATTAAAATTAAACATTTCTTAAGGTCAAATTTATCTCTTGCAATGGTGTGATGAGTTGTCAAATAACTCAGATGACTTTAAAGTGTTTTGTTCATATACTTGTTTTGTTATTAAAATTGATATTCAGTGAATAAAAAGAACCCCAAAAAACAATGGTGCTGGTTTGGCAGTTTTGTTTAGTATGATTGTAGCATACAGTTTCAGGTGATACTTTTTTGTATATGTAAGGAATGCAGATTTACTGAAAGAACATAGAGTAAGATGTTTTATGATTAAGAGCTGATGGAGTAAAGTAGGCCAAATCAAAGATCATAAGTCAACGATATCACCAGCATTGGCTAGAAATTATCTGAATGTTATGGGGACAAGATACCTCTATCTGTCTTACCATTGGAATATTATGTTTTGCTACATACTAAGATGCTTACAGGAGAGAAGAAAAGGAGATTGGAGGATAAATTTTGGATTTGACAGAGTTAATATCCTCCAGTTATACCACTGATAACATGATTTGTCAAGATCAAGTTCTTTCCATTATTAGTATAAAAGGAAACTTACATAATTTTAGTTATAAAGATATATAAAACAGTGTAATTCTAGCAATAAGTAATAACAACAAACTTCTCATATGGTACCCATTTCTATCTTAATGCACATACATTTTGGAGCCTCAGAATTGCATTTTCACTTATTTATATATTATATGTATTGGTCAGCATGTAGCATAAGTTTTTTGTTTGTTTGTTTTTTAGGAATGAAAAATTTGATGCACACCATTACTACCTCTCACTTAACCACAGCTATAGGCCGGGGAACTGATTACTTGAATCCAGCCTGGAATTTATGGAAAGCAATAATGCACTTTGCTTAAAAAGACCAGTCAATAATCCCTTTTTCTCATTTTCCCCTGAACCTTTCCTGCTGCTTATTCTCATTTCCCTAAGCTTTAAGAGTTGTAATGCCCTAAGGCTCAGGTCTTAGAACACATATTTCTCCCTTCCTTTCCTTGGAGATCACATCTGATTCTAAGTCACAACATGCCATATATATGCTAATTAGTCTCCATTTGCAGTCAAACCTCTTTCCTACAAACTAGAATCTGTAAATCCCAAAACAGCTTGATTTCCCCAATTCAATGTCCAATCAGCAAATTAAAATTATTATTTCTAAGTCTGAGTCCTTTATCTTTCCTCTATGATCTATTCCTCTTGCAGTCTTTTCAACTCAACAACTGTTGAATAATCTTTCCAACTGTTCAGACAAACTGTTTGGAGTCATCCTTCTAAGAAATCATGTTTAATCATCAAGAGACTCCAGTACCTCTGTTCTGTTATTATCTGATTCTATCCCTTCCAATTCTGTGCATTGTATGGCAATTCTCTCTTTTCCAGGACTACTTTAATTGCCCCTATATGTGACCTTCAGGAACCTTTGCCCCTCCACAAATCCCATGCTGAACCACCATGGTATTCCTTAAAGTCATGCCAGTTCCTCAAGCATTTTAAGATTCCTCATATAGTTAATTATTTGAATTTCTTCTGTCTTCCTGATACGAGCATTGATTGCAGTGAACTTTCCTCTTAGGACTATTTTCATCATTTCTCAGAGATTGTGATATATTCTATAGGTATTGTCATTAACTTTTTTTCTTTATTTCTTCAGTGATTCATTGGTTATTCTCAAGAGCATGCTGTTATTATTCCAGGTACTTCTAAATTTTCAATAAATTCTGTTGTGGTTGATTTCTATTTTCATTGCACACTGGTCTGATAATAGACTGGGGTGATTTCAATTATTTTATACTTGTTTAAGTAGGCTTTATGAACTAGTATGTGATCTATTGTGGAGGAAATACCTTCTGTTGCATAAAAGAAGTTTGTGGTAGGTTGGAATATTCTGTAGATATCTACTAAATCCAAATATTCAAGGATGTAGCTCAATTTCTTTTTCTTTTTTTTGGTTTAGTTGATCTATGACTTTGTAACCAGGCAAGAGAAAGAAATAAAAGGGATACAAATACGAAAGGAAGAACTCAAATTATCATTGTTAGCAGAGAATGTGTGTGTACACATAGACAACACAAAGAACTCTAACAAACTCTTAGAATTAATAACCAACATTAGCAATGTAGAGGCTAGAAAATCAATGGCATTTTTGAATAATGAACTCAATGGAAAATAAATTATGAAAATAATAACATTCTTGGCAGCATCAAGAGAAATTAAATTCTTAGGAACTATTCTAACCAAAGAAGTGGAAAAACTCTACAAAGAAAAATATAATATTCTATAAAAGGAGATTTTAAAAATTCATAAAATGAAAATATGTCAGTTTCTCTTATGTAGACAGAACCAATATTGTAAAAATGGCCCCACTCCAAAAACTGTTTTAAAGATTCAATCCAATCCCATCAAAATACCAACAGAAAGCCCCATTTATCTAGAGAAAACAATCCTTAAATTCATATGGAATTAAAAGACACCCAGAATTATAAAAGCAATCTTTGGCAACAAGAGCAAAGCAAGAGGTATCACAATACCTGATTTCAAACAATATTATGAAGCAACAGTGATGAAAACAGCATGGTACTGGCACACAAACAAATATGTGGATCAATCAAATAGAATAGAGGATACTGAATCATTCCCAGACACACTTGGATAGTTCACTGACAAAGATCCCAGAGAATACGCTGGAGGAAACATAGCATATTTAACAAAGGATGCTGGAAAACTGGGTATCTGTTTGCAGAAGATCGAAGTGGGATTCATATTCTTACCATGCACTGAACTCAAATGAAAATGGATCAAAGATTTAAACATTAAAACAGAAAAAAAGAACCACTAGGAGACAAAATATGTAAAAGAGTTCATCTTATAGGTGAATGAAATGGTTTTTTAACAAATGAAACCCAAACAGCACAAGAAATAACAGAAAAAATCAACAAATAGGATTACATCAAATTAAAATGTTGTACATCAAAGGAATCAATTAGCAAAGTGATGAGTTAAGTTACAGAATGATGAACAAATTTTGCTAGCTATTCCTCAAACTAATATTTAGAAGTACTCAAAATATTAGACCACCTAAAATAAAAGATCCAATTAAAAACAGTAGTGACATGAACAGATACTCTCAGGAGAAGAATAAAAAGCCAATAAATACATGAAAAACTGTTCAATAACTTTGGTCTTCATAGAAACACAAATCAAAAGCACAAGAGTACATTTTACACACAAAGAATACAGTCTTCAAGATCTCAAAGATTAACAAATGCTGGTATGACTGTGGTGAAAAAGGAAACTTTCTACATTGTTGGGAATGTCAACTATTACAACCAGTATGAATATCAGTATGGAGATTTCTCAAAGAACAAAAATTAGCATTTCCATGTGACTCAGCTATCCCCTGCTATGTATCTTTACAAAAGATTTAAAGACATCATATTGCAGTAAAACATGCATGCTATTTTCTATAGCAGCACAATTCATAATAGCTAAATCCTAGACACAGCTGATATATATATCAACAGATGAATGGATACAGAAAATGTGATATCTATGCACAATGGAATACTACTTGACTCTAAAGAAGAAAAATATGAGACATTTGTAAGAAAATGGATGCATGTGGAATACATAATTTTGAGTGAAATAAATCCGAACAAGCTTACATACTATAGTTCTCATTTGAGTAAGGCAATGTACTGTGAGTTTAATAAAAGCTGGATAGAAGGAACCAAGTGGATAAATCTCTTACAAATAGGAAAGGGTCCAAGAGTTAGAGTATGAGGGGAGAAGTCATAAGTAGAATTGTGATGTATAGTATAAAGAAACCTAATAACTTCAATGATGGTAAATATTATATAAAATAAACATGAGCTAAAAATAATAATGACAATGGGGAAAGGGAATTTAGACTTGGATGGGGTCTCCAATACAATCAATCAATCAATACAATCCCTTCTTTCTGATTGTTTTAAACTATTTGTTATGACTTTGCATTTGTTTTCCTTGGTCTATAAAATCTTCCACAGGATTTCCTCAATAGTAATGCTAAGATAGTGTAATTTTTCATTTCATATGTTCATGTCATTTCTCACAGTGTCTAAAACAGTATTGTCTGACAAATATTAAGCACCTACAAAGTATGTGTTGATTCAATGAACAAATCAATCAAATAAAATGAAGAATCCTAGTTTGGATGAGTGAAGAGCAGCTGTTAGAAGAGAACAAATTAGGAACGCTGCAAGAAAAAAAGGAATTAAAAGCACTCAGATATCAGTCTAAGCAGTGTCAATAAAAGACCATAAAATCTTAAAATACCAATAAGATGCTTTGCATTATCTGTACTTTTATATTTTCCTGTCAGATTCTAAACACCATTTTCTGTTCTTATTTATTAAATGAATCATCGTGATTATTTAAACCACTTATACTTACTGCATAATTCATTTGACATTTGTCAGGATGAAATATATTGAAGAATTTTTTTTTCAATTTTTTGTTCTCTCATAGATAATTGATTACAAAAAATAAATTTACAAATTTTGTGTTAAACATTCCAGACTAACAATGGCAAAATAGAAGAATGTAACTGCATAAAAACATGCATCTGAAATTTATCAGGAAAAATATATCAAAGGCAATTCCTCTTCAAGGCATTTTCCCTTAGCTGGTCTCAGGACATGCATCATTATGGCTTCTAAATCTTAATTTACAAAGAGAAAATAAGGTAGTTTTATAGACCCCTGACCATTGAGAAATAACTGATTTCTAGGCCTGTCACCTCAAAAACTAATCCAAAGGACACACATTCTGTTAACTTCCCATTATACATTTATAACATCATCTTTGAGTTCAGTGTCATAAAGAATTTATGTAGGACATTAATCATGCAAAACCATTAAATTGTTCTCATTTCAATGATGATAGTTTACTCCTTTACATGGTTTGAGTTTCAACAATTCAGCTGGATAAAATAAATCTTCCATCATCCCAAGTTGGGAAAATTAATCTATAGATAAAGGAAACAACAGTGCACAACAAGATTAGTATCAAAATTAAAATTTTGTTGTATTTGCTCTCCTTTTTTTAATTCAAGGTCCAGTGACATTGAGGATGATTCTGTGAATTTCAGTATAAAGAATCTTGAAAACGAAAAGGAGTTAAAACGTTATGATTTAGTATAATCAACAAACATGTAAAATTTTCTTTATCCAATATCTACATAATATGGTTAACTCTGAAATCAGGTAAATACCTTACAAATGAAATGCAGTACACCTTGCTAGTCAGTGAAGTTAAAATTAATCAAAAGGTTGTCAATCCTGTGCTGCAGACCAAAGAAAAAAGTCTAGTGGTGAATTTTTTTAGTATAAGCTTGTGAAATGTGTATGAAAACTGCAAGTCAGATGATCTGACTTTTACCTGGGTTCTATAACCTTGGGATCTACACCTAAACTCCTCCTTTCTCCTCTGTAAAATAAAAGAGAGCGAGGCTCAATCATCTTATAGAATTGTTATAACACCAACCTTTCATGATTCCATAAAGAAACTCAACTAATCAGACCGTGTTTTCTTTTTTTTTTCTTTTAAAAGCAATGATTTATCATCTGTTTTTAGATTTCCCTATTGTCTACAGAATAAAATAAGTATAGGATCAGTCGGAGGCAGCCTTTCAGCCTAAGGGTGCCATGACTAACGACACTGTTCCTGCTGTCTAAATGCAACTCCACTATATATATTTTTTCCTGTGGTAAAGTGTCTACTTTATGACCATAATAAATAGCAATTGCCCTTTAATGGCAAGTTTAGCTGTGACCATTATGCCACAATTTAAGTGCTTAAAAACACTAATGGGAATGACACAATGTTAATTATACTAAGGATATGAAGGCTGTACGTAGGCACTCCTGCAAAATTAAGCAAAACCCTGGCTAATTCTAATTACAGTCTGTCTGGAAGAGATAAGAGAAACTAAGCACCCCCTTTTTTATTACACTTCTAATAACAGCATAATTTGCCCATATTGGTTGAGAAAATATTTTAAATAACTCAGAAAAGTGGGATCTAAAATAAAATAATTTTTTCTGTTTGAGAGAACAGATGAACTACTTATATAGCAAATACATCTTGAAACAATGTTTTTTTTTCCTTGCCTCCAAATCTAAAGCAACCAACTTCTAAAGAGCTTATTCATTAAAAAATGAAACATGAATTCTTATCATTGGAGCTTTACTTTTATAAAAACATGTTCTATAAACTAATTAGAAGAGATATTCTTGAAAAATAATACATTGAAGGTAATCCTTTACCTCATAATCTATGGAAAATTTAGACAGCATGATACATTAAATTTTTAAGTAATTTCTCAGATACTCTTTTATCCTTTTGATCTCTATCTCCTTTTTATTTTATCCATTAATGAATACCTCCTATGCATTAGTACTGGGCATTAAAAATTGGAAACATAAGCCTATTGTCCTCAAAGGGTTTATGGTTTGCCAGAGAAAGAATTAAAAACAACAGTTCATCTTTATATCTCAGTATGTGCTACTGAATACATATTTTTCTCTGTATCATCAATCTTTATTTTTTTTTCAATGAAATCTACTGCTTTCCTCATTAGGAACTGATTTATATACATCCTTAACTGTGGAATAGAAAATAAGTTATTGATTTACCTGATTTTACTTATTTTTTAGAAATAAGATGCTTCTAGATTCTCATGACAACACTCTGCTGGAAAAGTCTGGAGCATTTCAGAGTGCTGCTATTTGAAGAACAAGGCAAATGCCATCTCATAAATAATGAAAACAATTGTGGAACAGCCTACAATTTAAAATACACACATTATTGTAAGGAATCACAAGTATTAGAACAAAAAAGTCATTAGTTTTTGTTTTGTTTTTTAAAGAAAAGATATTCCAAAAATTTTTGGGTTACCCAAAAATTACAACACGTATCTATTTAAAAGTTATCAATTTCACTTTAAAGCAGTTCTTACCTATAACAGATTTTCTAACTTGCAATATGAGTAGAATTAAGTGACCCACAAGGCATATGTCAAACACCTGCCTTAGAAGGTTACTTATCATTTAAGAAGCACCACTTTTATAGCATTGGGGTAGTTTCTAAGGATTTTAATCTATGTTTCCTTTGAAGAAGATGTTTATCGCTCTTCCTAAGTATTTGTTTCCCAAATACAGGGTATTTTGTATAGTTTATTTTTCCAGTGTATGCTGATCTTCATTCTCCTGCTGCCAAGTCAAATAAAACTTAAATAGGGTTTATACACAAATATAAAGGTTCTGTTATTTTTCTTTAGATCATTTTCTGATTTTTTTTTTTTTGTTTTTCAACTTTTAAAAATTAAACTCTAAAGCAGGTGTGATGACACATGCCTGTAATCTCAGCTATGTGGGAAGCTAAGCCAGAAGGATTATAAACTTCAGGACAGCCTGGGCAATTTAGCATGACCTTGTCTCAAAATAACAACAACAAAATGAGAAAAAATATTAAGAGATTGTGCTACAGGTCTGTGTTAGAGTCTTCATGAGCATGAAGGAGATCCTAGGTTCCATACTACATACACACACACACACACACACACACACACACATCACATACACACACATCCCACACAGGTTAATTAGAAAGACTTTAAACTAAACTGATATTTCATTTTCTCCAGATTTTTTCTTTGGCACGTGAAGATGTACACACTCAAACACCTGCATGTGCTCAGCACACATGCACTAATGATCTTACATTAGTACACCTATGTGGCAGGCACACTGACAATTTTATCCCTGGTTTGATTTGAAGGCTGGAAGTCAATGTTTTCTACTTCCTAGTAATAAACAACTCTGTTTCTGACTACATTTCTTCCATAATTTACTTGTTTTTTCCTCATAGTAAATCTTACCATTGTAATTATCCATCTTATATCTTCAGCCTTTTTTGTGATAAGTATAACACTTTCTATTTAATATTGCCAGCATTTCTTACTAAGATTATTTATCCCTCTATTAAATAGTTACCCAGTAGGAGCATTTATTATATCTTTATAAAAGAGAACTAAAAATAAATAAGAGTACACCAACAAAGAAAGAAAAAATGCTATAGGTTAGCTTTAAAGTGTTCTTCAAAGATCTAGCAACAAAAGGTTATCCCCAAAAGTGGCTCTATTGCATTTGCTGACATCTTGAGGGTGGAGCCTAGGGGGAGGCTTTTAGGTAATTGGTGTTATGCCTTCTTAGGGAGTGATGAGTCTCCATTTCCTTCTTCATGCTGTCTTTAATTCATGGGCAGGACATAAGTAGCCTAACCTCTGCCACCATGATGTTTCCTCATCACTGGCCAGAAAGCAAAGGACAAACTATGAACTGAAAGTTCGAAATTTGTGAGCCAAAAATAAACCTTTTTTCTTTATAAATGTTTCATATGAGATATATCTAAGAGTAATGTGAAGCAGACTATTGCAAGGGTGAGACAATGAGTGAATGTGGAAGACATGTACAGCTGGTTGGACTGTGATAACCTATACTGTGGAGCTCTATGAAGAAGCATTAATGTTTAACGAGAGAGGCCTGATATGGAGCTGTGGAGATGGTCAGTGCTTAAGATTGTGTGTGGTCTTACATTAGCCCGATAATCTCCATAATACTAAACTTCTCTCCATGTAAAACAAATAATTTAGTATCTCTGCAAAGAGTTTCCAAAAGAAAGTACATTTGAGGAGCATCCAAGTAACAGAAGAAAAACAAAGATAAATGTAAAAATAAAGTGGGAAGAATGGTTTAAAGCCTAATCTTTATTCCATAAGCCATTGATATTCATCAACAATGAATTCTGGAAATAAAGTTATTGACTTTTGGTACATTCTAATTTGTATAAGCATATGCAGCACATACACAAATGCACACTCTCTCATACACACAAACAACAATACAATAGTAGATACAATAGTGCAGAGTAGAGTTAGTTTGTTTTGATCTCCCAGGTTTTTATAGAGGCTAGAAAAATTGGGGAAGTTTTTGGAGCTGGTCCTTGATGAAAATAAATAGACAGAAATATTCCACTAGTATTGTTAGCTTTTGGTTAGGTCCTCAATTTATCACATTTTTAAAAGGGTAATTACATATAAATGAAAGTCATGGTGATTTAAACTCTGCTCTTCATTTAATGTTACCTAGTTTAATTTTTATCAGAATAAAACCAAAGACAGAAATTGAGGAAAAGAGAAAGATCATTGCTAATAAGAATATAGTAAGAGTAATATATTAAGGGTAATATAGTAAGGGTAATATGAATGAAAGAGCCCAGCAAAATAGATATATTAAATGAACACTGAGTTAGTATAAATAAATTGTTTAAATATAAGGTTCATTCAGAATGTTGATATCACAGTGAACTTTTGCTATTTTTGTTTTAAAGCCACTGCGTAACTGTTCATGAATTTAGAAAGTTTTTATGAACAAGGAATGAACTGAAGTGATTATGTTCTCAAACTTGAAATATCATTTTTAAAGTATATGTAATTTTTACAAGTACTATTTTGATTTTCCTCCTTGGGCAGCTATGTTTTATTAGGTAACTGAAGACTGACCCAGATTGACAGGAAGCCAAATGGGGCAACAGTTGGGCACAGGAAATAAGTGGTGGTGTGACTAACACTCAACTGTAGGATAATTACAAGGTAAATTTCATTTGGCTCTTGAATACATGCAATGAGTTGAAGAGAATAGATTTACTTCTCTAATTACTCTATGTTGTTCGTGGGCCAATTCTGAAATAATTTTTCATTCCCTGATCACATACCAGATGTTGGGGTAAAAATGGGCCCATAAATATAGTAGATACAAAGAAAATATACTTTTTGCATACAACCTATAATACAAAATGCCATTCTTCGAGCCTTCTCTGCATTATAAAAATACTCATTTGTTTTCTCAATTCAGACAAAAACTAAATAAAATTCAAGAAAAAAAGTAAATCACATTGACTTTTTAAAATAGTAAGTTGATTACAATCAAATCAGTTAACTTCAAGTCATATACCAATGTGCAGAGGGTAAAAGTATGAGTGAATTATAGTGTCAAATGACTTGAAAACACTTACCATTCTCCTAACCTATAAAAATTAGAAATTCATTGTATCATATTTCTTATAATGTTTTATAAATAACACTTAGACATTTAATGCAACATAGAAATGCAGGTAAATAAGTCAAGGAGAGTAGTGAATACATGTATAAAGATACCATTTCTCCAGGATTTATTTTCTTTCATGTTCAGTATTTAGCTCTATACATCTCATAGCATTTATTTTAATTTTATTTCTGAATGATGTAAGCATCATTGTTGCTACTTTCCCCATGGGAAGATTGAGGCTTGCATTGAAAAACTTTCAAAAATAGGTATAGGATTAGTGAGTAAAATTTCCAAGTTTACATTCAGCTTTATCTGTTATCAAAGCTGTGGTTCACTCATTTCTGCACCACATCCATTTATGCCCCTACTCTTGTGTGATCCTAGGGATTTCAATGGATAGAAACAGTGATTGCCAGTGGTTTCATTATGAACAGTGATTTCATTATGGTGCTGAATGTCACCATAATGAAACAATACCAAAGGCAAAGCATTTGCTGTTCAGTGTTCTTCACATCAAGCTTCTGAATAAAGGAAGGAAGCAAACAAATGGGCCTAGAAATCACCTTTAAGGAAAAAAAAAAAAAAAGAAAGACTGCAAAGTTTTTTCATAGTTATATGATGAACTCACCTCATCAAAGAGGTAGAAGAATTCAGATCTGAGCATTGACATTTTTAACCCTGAAACTAAACGATCAGAAAAAACTTTTCTGAAAATCTAGTAGTGGTTTGTTTGTTTGATTTGCTTCCTGAACATGTAGACAACTAACATCCTGTAATGTACAGATTTTTTGAGACTATTTGATGCACGTGAATTTTCTATGTGAAACACAGGAGTTGAAGGAAATTTAGGGCTCTGTATTTCCACAGTGGAATAGGTGTGGACTCGTATGTAGGTCATAGTATCAGATTCGACCTGAGTTTCCTACAGAGAAAAACTGGAAATTATACTAGATGCCGCTTAAGATTATTTCAAGTTACAAAATGTAAATGTAAATGTCTTCACTTGAAAACTAGTTACAAAATATAAATGTCTTCATTTGAAAACTAGTATTCATTATATTACACTATTTTGTTTATCATAATAGAAACACAGTCCCTTGTGATGCACTGGTGACCAATGAGAGGGCTCACTGAAGATCACCAAGAACAAACGTGTAACAGAGAAACGGAGACGTCCATTTCAATCTTGCTAGTGTCACCTAGCATGAGAAGGGTTAAATATGTGTTCATATTATGCATAATTATAATGAGACCAACATTTCCTACTTAATGTTTGCTCTGAGGTTCCTATGACTTGCCTGACCCACTTATTTGGATGTACAAGTTTCTTGATTCTCTCCTTCCTTACAAGTTCCATTGACCTTGTCATATACATCAATGCATCAGAAACCTGAGAAAAGGGGAGGACTGATACAGATCAAAGGTACCTACAATGAACCAGAAATTCACATTCACACACACACACACACACACACACACACACACACAAATCTTAAGTGGAAATGTCTGTTTCAGGTCTTGCTTTCTTATATCTATATCTCAACTCTTCAATGTGTTTTATGCTGTGTAAAGCAATGACTATTTCTGTTTCCTCTTCATCAAGTTACATGTTGTTTTTTCAAAAGATAAACTTCTATTCATCTTTTGTCCCTATGGCAATGGACCAAATTTAGCTTGTAATTAAAAATCCAGTGAGTGCTTGTTTAACAAAATGCATCAGGGAGTTTAAATATGTTCTTTTTCTGCTTTATAAAGGAAATTTGATTCTTTTTTAATTCAGGAAGAACATGATGATATAAATCCCATTTGTGCATTTTAGGAAAAAGAAAATTTAAAAAGATATGAACTACTGCCAAACCCACAAGATCTATATGCTTTGTTAACACATAAGAATTTGAAAGTGTCAAATCATCATATGATTTCAGGTAAAAAGACTGTATTGCCTAAGTTTTCTTGTCATTAGGTACTGAAATGTGATTAATAATATTTGAGTAAGGAATGTGTGAAACTTCCAAGGAAGTTTCTTAAAGAGACCTGAGCCATCTAGGGAGGATACCTTGTCCTTTTTGTCATTGCTACCTTATTCTTTTTTCTGTAATGTAAGAATCATGAGTGTTTACCAAGTACACACTTAGGGTCAAAATTATGACAATTGTCAGGGTCCTTGATGGTGTTCTGATACTTCCACTTCCTGCTGCCCTTGATCATTCTGTTATGTGGCACTATTGTCTCTGTTCCATATAACTAAATGGTATAGTTCTGTTCATTCCATTTAAAATAAAGTATTTTCAATGTATTCTAAAACTTATGTAAAAGTATCTTTATCAAATATATGAATAAAATAATTTACCATGAGTGATAAAAAGGATTAAGAAACTATGATAATAAAGAAATTAAACATCTGGGCTTTAAATGTTATTCATTAATTTTACAGAAAACATATTTTGAAACCTACATGCCTAAATGTCATCTTTAAGGTGAGATGCAACAATGAACATGATATTTTCCTTTCTCTCTTATAATGGAGCAATTTGGAATATTTTACAAGGCAAGAATATAAAATACATGCAGATTGTATACAGCTAATTGGGAATCAGCCTGTTTTGACTGTTGGTTTCGTATCTTACCAAGATATGTGATATTTCACATTATTTTTTGTTCAAAATATATTTTATGGAAGGTTGGCCATGATGAGGAAAAAAGAAAATCCAACTTTGGAGAGCAGATTAGATAAGGATTTCAAGCACAGGGAAGAAACAGGCCACTTAAATTTGTATAAGAAATGTGTTATCTTAGCCACATGTACTTTAGCAAGTTATTTCAGACTTTCAGTGGCTCTCATTTTACCAAATATCAGTGACAGCTAACCTTTGAAAGATGAATGCTCAAGTTGCGACTCAAAACCGACTTATTTATCACAAAATGCCAACACTGAAATTAAACCTGAATACTGAAGATATAGTTGAGAAAAAAACTCATATGTTAACATTTCTTATATTAAAAACAAAACAAATAACATGGATTCCATAGGTTTGTCACCACTGCTATATAATAATAGGAATAATAGTTTCAACCACACTGGTATTTGTGACTATAAAATGGGTTAAAAATATGATATACTTAGAAACCCTAAACAGCATTTTACTTTTGACTTGATTTTTTTTTTACCACCAACTGAATGGGAGTAGGAATCTCTTTTCTATCACTTGTCGTCTATCTAACAGGGTGTCTCAGGCACTTTCTTCATCACTAAAATGAAATACCCTAGGTGAGAGGTTTACTTTGGCTCATATTTCAGTCCATAGTCTAATGGCACCAAGGCAGGATGGCAAGGCAGAGGAACATGGCAGAGGAAAATTGCTCTTGCAATGGAAAAGAGGAACAGAGAGAAGCCTGCCACTGGGGGAAACGTAAGCCCTTCTAGGCCAGCTCCAGACATTCTCCCCTTCCAAGCAGCAAATTAGCTATAAATACTCCTCATCCTCATAAGGATGCCCCCAAAGTACCACTTATGAGTGCATGAGGTTTTGGGGGTTGCTTAGATAAAACCACAACACAAGCTGTGAATGAAAATATGGTGAGTTTTCAAAAAAAATTAAATTATTATATTGAAAGACACATTGCTTTTATTCCCCATCAAAATACTGTCATTTTCTCTTCAAATACCTATCCCATCATTCTTGCCACTTCCTCCATTCTTAAAAAAAAGTTTTACTAACATATCTTTGCCATAACAATAAATTGACAAATAATAAATACATGTGTCCTGTGGAATTAATTCATAAATAAGTCACATAGTGATATATTTTAGTTCCTATTCCTTTTTGTGCTGTCTCTCTTATCCTTTCCCCATCTCTAGAAGGCCTACCTTCCTGTTTCTTTTCCTTTCTTTTGATTTTTAAATTTCTTACACTTTCTGAAGAGGTTCTGGAAGTTCTCTTAAGTGAGTTTATTCAGTTGCACTATGGTAGCTACCCAGATGTCCTGAGTCAATTCCAAATATTTACCTTTCATAGTTTTTTCACTTTGGGGAAGAGGCAGAAGTTGAGGAGCAGATCTGCTGACTAAGGCGAATGAAGACTCACCGTAATATTCTACTAGCCTGCCCTTCCATTGCATGGCACGTCGCTGAGGCATTCAGACATCATTAAGACATTCAAGACAGAGGACTTTCTGAACTGCTTCAGAAAGCGATGAGATTTATGTATGAAGAAGCAGGAAGAAGTATATTGAGGGTGTTAATGGTGATGGGGCTTTTTCCATAACACGTCTTTAAGATTTTTACATTCACCTTATCATATCTCATTTGTTACCTAGGGAGAGTCACTTAGCCATGAGGGCCCAGTTTTTTTCTCTGTAAGATGAAGAAATAACTATGGATCTATTAGTGAGATTTTCAATATTAAGACATACACATAAAGCAACTGACTCAGTGTTCAGTGCATAGTAACACATTTAACAAACTATCCTTTATTTACTTTTCTCTTTGCCCCTTGATGTAATTAATATACTACTCTTTCCACCTGCACTCTAAAATCAACACATAACTTTTGAGAATGTGGTGAAATTCATTTTATGACCACAAGCATTCTTTGTGAGTACTTACATATACACATATACAGAGAAAAACGCAAGAGTATTCAAACACACATGCCCTCTTCCCCATCAGTAATCACTGTCGTTACCGATCACAATCTGTGAAAATTGAGATAAATTGAAAAAATATAGAAAATTTCATCTGTTTAATCTATTTCTCTTCTAATACTAGGTACTTTAGAGTTCTTTAGAGTTAAACTCATAATCTTATTGAAACAAATGCTAGTATATTTTCCATACTTGTTAACTATGTAAAACAAAGTCTGAGCCTCCAGAACAATGTTCTCTTATAAAGTACAGAGAGAAAAAGGTAGACTTGACTTGGAATTGAAGTAATCAACCAACTGCCTAATAACCTACAATGACTTACATATCATTGCAGAATATAATTTTGCCTGGAAAGCTGTTCTTCTAGCAAAATTTATATTTCTTATGAACACTGTTTTAGGGTAGAATGTTTGCCAGATTATAGAAAATGGGGTCTCAGCTCCATCGCTAACAAGAACAGACTGAAAATCATGACTTGTCAGTCCCCTTCTATTAATAATTTGCTATGACTTCATGATTCCCTGGAGATCTGTTTTGCTTCAAGATGTTGGAACACTGAATCAAAGAACAGAAAGTGTAGATAATCTACGAGGTTCACAAGGCAAGTTCGCTTCACTCATGTTTCAGGAGCACTCACGCAGTATATATCCGTTTGCTGCTGTTGCTTCCTCAATAAAAGGAAATACATGACGGAATAGGAGAAATGGCTCAGGGTTACTTAACCTTCCTAATATCTGTGGGAAAGCTGAAAGCCATAGGGAAGTATTGGGAATACTCAGTGTGCGCCTGTGTAGGTTCATTGCCGGCATGAACAATGGAGGACATAGCACAGAGTAGATGGAAGAGAAGAATTCTTTGGCAGCTTTGCATAGAGTGAACAGCACCTACAGCTCTATGCTCTGTGCAAAATCTCAACTACATTTTCCTACCACGCAGCCGACTTTTATGAGCCCAAATCAAAATTGTAAACTATCTGTTTCTCATTTCATGTAAATTGGACAAAATGAAGTTCAGGGTTTGAGGCGTAGTGTTCTTTTAAAGTTTTAAACATATTGCAGGAAGAACTCCAAATAAATCAGGGTCAACAAAGTGTCACAGTGCAGCTTTTCACCTCTCGCTTTCTTATTGCAGCTTTCTGTATTTTAGACTTTTCCCTTATTTCAGTGCCTTGCAGCTCTGCACCACATGCCACCCACCAAAATAGAACCTGTAAGTGACTCTTGGATGGATAGGAACATAAATGGAGCATCAAGAAACTATACATGTTCTTTTGAAAATAGTTTGGTTTTTCTCCAGTTGGGATAAATTGTGATCATTGTAAAAAAGAAGAGACCGAAAGATTGACAGAGATGGTAACTCAATTCTTAACTCTTTACAGAGTTCACTGACATTAAAGACAAAACTTATACCTCTCTCATTACATTCCCAAGAAGTAACAGACTCCTGGACATAGAATGGATATGTATCAACTATTTTTTAACAGTTATTAATCAGGAAGCCAAAAAATCAGTTTTCATGTGCACATGTAGATGAAAGCAAAAACAATTCAAAAACATTTTGTTGGATAAACTGAAATTATCTGAATCTTTTTAATTAGTATCAAGAACACATATTGTAGATATTAAAAAATAATAATGAAACTTCCTTAGGCCCTGGGACCAATATTGTCTTCTCAGATAATGTTCCCAATATTTGTCATGAAAAGATATGTACATATTCTAGATCTCTTGACTTGCATGAGATAATTTGCAATCAAAGATACTTTGTGCTATATTTGTAAATAAAACAATAACAATACAGACAAAATAACTCCCCCAATAGAGATACAAATAAAATGAATTTAATTTTCCCTTTTCTCTGCTTCATTAAATTGAAGATTACCAAGCAAAAATTGCTACAGAGAAGGAGAGGGAAAGTGAGAAGATATGAAAGGACTAAAACCAAAATTGGACTAACACGTTACTGTAACTAGCTGTAAATGAAAAACGACCACTTATTTTAACATCCCAAAATAGAATAGCTGATGCTACAGAATACAAATGAGCTATTTGAAGTGTTAACTACTGCAAAACAGAAGGTTTGGAGAGAAAATAGTCTAGTAAAAAGGCAATTCTGTAAGAAAGACGGGAACAAGCATAAGAAGTGAGAGGAGACTGAATGAATCTTTATCATTTTCTTGAAAACATATGTCAACATCCAATTGATTTTTGTGTGTCTCAAACCTGAAGATTCCTACATGCTCTCTTTAGTCAGCATTTTCTTTTAAACACTAAGGAAAAGAGAAAAGAAAAAAAAAGTTCGTAGTATATTCAGATACTCATAACCTATCAAGGTTTTCTCTATCAGTACAAGTACATTTTTAAAACTGCCATCTGTGAAGAACAGAGTACATGAGAAAATCTAGTTGAAACTTCCAGGAAAACTAAAATTTAAAAATGAGGTTACAGAACAATAAACATTTTTAACTGATAAAATGGAACAGCAAAAGTTTCAACAATAGTCATCCAGGATTTTTCATTAATTGAGATTAAATTAATAATGATCCAACAATATATTTATCCTTTATCTTCATTCTTTTCACTTATAAATATTTCCAGATAAAGAATACCTTGACGCAGTAATGAAGCACACTTAGTGCAGTTTATGCTGACTTAGCTGAATAATGGATTCTCAATTATTCTGAGTTTTAAATTTCATTTTCAGACAGCTTTGCAACCTATCCAATGCTTAAGGTGCAGGAGGTGGAAACAAGTGAAGGTGAATTTAGGGGTAGCTACAAGGAAAATCTGAACCATAGGTGAATGCTGTGAGAGAGGGACAACATCGTGAACTCAATCTAATAAAACTTCCCAAAGTAACTTTCAGTACAGAGAAAGTGGAACGAACAGAAGAACCTGATAAGGGATAAAATGGAAGGCAAATTATCAATATTTATGTGTGGGGAAAATAAGACAACACAAATGAACTGATACCAAGCAAGGAAAAATGACAAATTAAAAGATGTAACAGCATAACAACATGGAATGACTGAAAATCTTACTAGTAATTAGAGTTAATTTATTATGATGCATTTATGTCACACTTGAACACTGGGTATATGATGACATTAAGAAATAATAGTCAATATTGTTAAAATCAATAGAATTATAGTTATAGTTTAAAAACTTCCTATACTCTAAAATTTATTAAAGATAAAATGATGAATATTCAGAATTGTTTCAGCATTACCTGTGGCTGTTAGTTCGGTGTGAAGCATTGGATTAAGTCACACAGTTTGAAAATTATTTAAACTGTAGCTGATATATAAAATTAAAAGCATGAATAATTCCATTTTTATATATTTTGAAATTCATCAATTAAAAATTAAGTGAGTGAAAACTACATAGTATGAAGTGAAATAATGAGACAATATGAAATTATGTTCAGGTATTTAGCCCACATTTAATTTTTCTGATGCTCTCACACTAAATATTTATGATAACTTTAACAATTGCTCCTGAATTTTGAGTAAGGCTAAATTTGAAGATTTAAAACAAGAAAATTGTGTGCAGTTCAATGAGAAGTTAAAACCATGGGGCCTGATTCCCTGTATATTTTTAATTCTTCTATGAATAAGATTTATAATTCTTACAGTGAATTGCAAGGACTTATGCCCTACTTCCGTTTGCTGCTCAAATTTTTAGAGACTTTCATCTGACTATATTTTTGAAAATAGACCAGCATTTTCTCCCCTCCCTTACCAGGCTTTCTCTTCCCTTATAACATTGACTCTTAAGTTAAATAACAGTTTCCAGTTTGAAGTTTAGTGGTTTTCTTTTTCTCCTACAGGATGTAACATTTATAATTGAGAAATTTGCTTTGTTTGTGGCTGTGATCTTAGCGCTTACATCATGACTTAACACGTATTAGGCACTGAACACACACTTTCCAAAAACAAACTCTGCAATCGAGACAAGTGTGGTAGGGCTGAAACAATTCTGATCTTTTCTAGGATAGTTTTTGTCAAAAGTGCGTTTCATTGTTGGGCAGCAACACTTTTTTGAAGTGTTACCTCGGTAATAGACTGAATATATCTTGTTCTGCTTTCTATCCTCTACTCTAAATTCTCCCTACAGGTGCTACGTGAATGGGTCGCCATCTGTCATTGCATATGGAGGAGCTCGTTTGCCAAGTGGAAGCTTGACCAAGGGTGTCCCCTGTCTGGAGTCGCATGATTGTGTGTTGGTGTTTATTTGTGACCCGTAAGCAGTTATAATACAAGGTTAAGTTGATACTGTGGAGTGCTGCCAGACTCATGTCTGGCATCTATGGAATCTCTGCCTCTCTCTCTCTCCTTGGCTCAACTCCATCACAGATGGGTATGGAGATAGATTGCTTTGCATATCCTGAAACCCAATGGTTGGGATTGAGTCGCCTTTCTCAGACGGTGCAGGTACCCATCCCTGGAACTCAGCTGGTCTAACAGAAGGAGCCCTATAAATAAACCCTCTTGGCCCCACCAACTATTTCATGAGAAAAACTGTCATTATTTTTATAAAGGTAACTATTCTTAAAGATAAGATAGGCCATTTTCTGATACTGATTCTATTAGACAGTAGAGAATGAAAGAAAATCCAAAACTCAATTTACTATGTGGGCCTGTATATCACTTTAATAAGGACCTTGATAGAAAAACTAAAGCTGTTCAGTTTCACATACTCTAATGTTCATTTAATAAATAAAAGAATATTAATCCCAGAAAGAACCAATAAGGCCCATGTTAGAAATCTGTTAATTTCCTATAAAATCAGAACTGTGTATTGAAAAGAACTCATAAAGAGGATGAATATGAACAATTCATTTCTGAATTACTGCATTATTTGGCATCTAATAAATTAGCAGAATGTTTTTGAACTTTCCATAATGTTTGTAGGAGTGATATATTTTGGAGTTGTGGAAAGATAAATTCACTTCATCAAGTTCTTGCTTAAAAATGCATTTTATCCAAGAGTATCTTGAGATTACTACATATTTGAAGAAATGAGAATAATGAACATTTGAATATTTTAAACACAGGTATCCATATAACACCCACATAGTTCATGTTTGTTAAAATAAATTTCTTAATAATAGTGATAATAAAAATAATTCTTCATTAATAAAGCATCATATTTTCATTCTTTCTAAGGATGAAGAGAGAAGAAAACAGAATTTATTGAGTAGATTCAAATTGCCCATTGGAATCAGTATCCTTAGGAGAAATTAATCTATTTTTGTATTATTATTTTCTTAGTACAGTTTAGATACACTTAAAATCACATTCATCATACTGAGTTTATTAAGGATGATATGCCGCATTGTGAAGTTTCCTCAGATACTTAGGACCAGAGGCCGCATTTCTTTCCTGCTATCCCTCTTATTGGTATCTTCTTGGTATCCTTCCTGCTATCCCTCTTATTGGTATCTTATTGGTATCTTCACAAGAAATGCGGCCTCTGGTCCTAAGTATCTGAGGAAACTTCACAATGATTTCCACAGAGGATACCAGTCTGCACTCCCACCAACACTGGAGAATGGTTCCTGTCTCCACATAGTCCCCTCAATATTAGTTATCAGTTGATTTCTTTATGACAGCCATTCTTTATGGAGTGAACTGTAATCTCAGCATGGTTTTAATTTGCATCTCTCAAATGACCAGTGACAGCGAGTATGCTTTCATATGTTTATTTGCCATTAAATATGTATAACAATTTTGGGAGGATGACCATTTTTGTCCTGTTGGTTCTTTAGACCCAAGAGCAAAGGATATCTTTCCATTTTCTGCTGTCTTTCCTGATCTCCTTTGTCAGAATACCATAGTTTTCAATGTAGAGATGTTTACTTCCTTTGATCTATTCCTAAGGAGTTCATTTTTCATTGCTATTATGAAAGATGTGGATAACATAATTGCTCTCTCAATGAGTTCATGATTTGTGTAGAGCAATGATGTTGATTTCTGATTGTTGACTTTGTATGTAGCTATGCTACTGAATTTGCTTATTAAATCTGAAAGTCTTTTGATGTAGTTTTTGGGATCATCTTTGGAGAGTATCATGCCATCTGGAAATAATTTAACATCTTCTTTTCATCTCTTTATTGTTTTTATTTCTTTCTCTTGTTTAATTGAGTTGGCTAATGTTTCCACAACTATACTGAGTAGCAGTAGTTATAGTGAACAAACTTACCTTTTCCTGATGTTAGAGTGAATGCTTTCAGTTTTTAACTATTTAGTATAATGTTGACTGGTGGTTTGTCACAGATGGTTTTTATCAGGTTGAGATAAAGACCATCTATCCCAATTTGCTGTAGGGCTTTTTTTTTTTTATCATGATTAAGTGTTGGACTTTGTCAAATTCTTTTTCTGTGTCTATTGAGATGATCATTTGAATTTTATCTTTGGTCCTTTTTATGTTGTGTACTACATTTATTGATCTATGTATATTGAGGTTTTCTGGAATGAATCCTATGTAGTCATGGTATATAATCTTAGGGATAATTTGCTGCATTCTGTTTGCCAGTACATTATTGAGGATGTTTGCATCCATGTTAATCAGGCAGACTGGTCTATAGTTCTCTTTTTTTTTGGTTGAGTCTTTCTTTGGTTTTGTTATCATGGTAATACTTGCTTCCAAGAATGACTTTGGAAGCACTTCCTTCTTTTCAATTTTATTAAAGAGTTTGAAGAGTAATGGCATTAGTTTTTCTCTAAATTTTTTATAGAATTCAGCTATGACTTTATCAGGACCTCGGCTTTTCTTTGTTGGTTAGTTTTTAGTCATATTTTTTGTTTCATTGACTTAAATTGGGTTATTTACAATTTTTATATCTTCTGGATTCAACTTTGGTAATTTATATGTAACAAAGTATCTGTCCATTTGTTCTGCATTTTCAATCTTATTAAAGTTTCTCAAAATAGTTATTGATGATCTTTGGGTTTTCTACATGATTCATTGTGATTTTATCTTTTTCATTCCTAATTGAATGAATTTGAGTCTTTCCCTTTTTTGTCTTTTTCTTTTTTGAAAAGATTGGCTAAGGGTTTGTCAATTTCATTTAATCACTCAAATAATCAATCTTTGATTCATTGACTTTGGGTTATTTTCTTAGTCTCAACTTCATTAATTTCTACTCAGATATTTATAATTTTCCCCCTCATATGAGCTTTGGGCTTGATTTTTTTCCCAGAAACTTGAAGTTCAACATTAGTTTGTTTATTTGAGCTCATCCTGTTTTCCTGATATAAAAATTCACTGCTATACTGCTCACACTTTGGACTGCTTTCACTGAATTCCATAAGTTTCTGTATGTTGCATCTGCATTATAATTGAATTACACATAATGTTTCATTTTTTCTTTAATATTATTTGTGACCCATTGCTTGTTCAGTAGGGTATTATTTAATTTCTATGTGTTTAAGGTGTTTTGTGGTTTCTTTTGGCACTGATTTCCAGTTTCATTGCACTATGGTCAGGTAATATGCATGGAATAATTTCAACTTCTTTTGAGAATGTTTTATGGGTTAGTATGTGGTCTGTTTTGAGGAACATCCCATGCAAAGTTAATAACAATATGTATTCTGATATTGTGGGGTGGAATACTCTGTAGAGATCTACCAAGTCGCTTTGTTTACAAGTTTGGTTCAGTTCTGATTTTTTTTTTTGTTACTGTTGATTTTTTTTGTCTAGTTAATGTATCTATTTGTGACAGTGGGCTTCTAAGTCTCCTCATTGCAATTGTGTCAGTGCTTAATTGATATTTCATGTACATTAGTATTTGTTTTATATGGTAGGTGCACCTGTACATATTTATGGTTGTCATCTCTTCTTGGAGTTTTCCTCTAACAAGTATGCAGTGATCTTCCTTAGCTCTTTTGATTAGTCTTAAATTGAATGTAACATTGGCTGTAAGTAGAATAGTTACTCCTGCTTTTATGAATGTCCCATTTTTGCAGTATTGTTTTCTATCAATATATGAATTTCCTTTTGAATTGTGTTTCTTGAATATAACATTGTTGGACATTGTTTCTTAATCTACTTTTCCAGTCTGTTTCTTTTAATTGTTGACTTGGAAACCACTTACACTGATAACTATAACTATTATGTATTGGTTTGGTCTTGTCATATTATTTTCATGCTAGTGGTTCCCTTTTCTTTTCCTCTGTTGAATTTCTTGCTTTACCTAGTGGTTTCTTTCTTTTGGTACTCCTGCAATTTCTTTGTTTTCTGTTTATAGAATATCTTTCAGAACACATTGTAGACCTGGTTTGGTGGTCATGAATTTCTTCAGTTGTTCTTTGTCATGGAAATATTTTATTTTGCCACTAATTCTGGAAGATAAATTTGCAGGGTACATCAATCTGGGTTGGAAGGTATTATCTTTCAGCCCTTAAAATACTTTGGTCTAAGCTCTCCTTTACTTAAGTGTTTGTGTTGAGAAGCCTACTGCAATTTTGATGGGCTTTTCTCTATTGACAATTTGTTTCTTTCATCCAATTGCTTTTAATAAGCTGTTCTTATGCTGCACTTCTGGAATCTTGTTTACTGTATGCCTTGGTATAAATTTATTTTGACCATGACTAATTGGAGTTCTGTACAGTTCACTTATATGTAAACTAAATTCTTTTTCCATGGTTGGGATGTTTTCTGGTGTTACATCCATGAATAGGGTTTTTTTTTTTTTTGCTGATTTCTGTTCATTTATTGACACAGATCAAACTTGTGCTGTTCTTTATTTCATCATCTTGCAGCTGTTGAATTTTTTCAAGATTTCTTGCCATTTTTAAGAGATCTTTTTCATGATCACTGACTGTGATTCTATCTTGTAGGTCTAAAATTCTATCCTTACTTTTGTTTATTTGGTTTTGAAACCTTTCAATGGGATTTTTAATTTCCTGGATATGTATTTGAATACATTTCATGGATTTCATTTGTTTCCTATGTTGGGAAGCCATAATTCCCAACATTTTCTTATGCTCCTCAGTGTTGCTATTTTTTTTTCTTAAATCCATCTCCATATTTGCTGAGCAAGTCCTTCATTATGGTTGTCATGACTTTTTTCACCTGAGAGATTTCTGTTCTGATTTCCTCTGTGGCCTCATATATTTCTCTTTTATTTATGATACTTTCATTCCACAAAATTCAGTTAGGTGGCTTCTAATTTCCTGTATCTCATTGTCCCCTGGATTTTCCTTGTGCTAGTTGGAAATCTTGAGTTGCATGTTTGCTTCTGCATCTTGTCACTTTCTATTTATTTATTTATTTTTAAATTCTAATTTGTTTCTATGTTCTTACCTGTATTTTCCTATGTCAGGTAGCTTTATAATTGGTATAGAGGCCTCTCTAGGAAATGTCTATACTTCTAAGATGCCTTTTAGTTGTTGTCAGTAGTTGTTCTAGTTGATGCCAATTTGGGGGGATGAGAAGTTGCCATCTATTTGGCTTAGCATCCAGGCCTTTGGTCCTGGACTATCAGGATGGGTATGGTCCCAGAATATCACAGTCATACAAACATGAACAACTGATTATAATAGGTACAACATTCTGGCAAATGTAGGACAATTAGGAATAATAATTTCATCAAATATATCCTAGAAATTGACAAACTAGGAACTGCTAATTTGGCATCTCTAATCATAAGAAGAAGGTCTACAGTTATATTACAACATCTGATGTACACCAAGAACTTGTAAGCAGTGAGTTTCCACTTGGCAGTGTGATTTTGTCCCAGGAGGAAGGAGAATTAAAGAGCAATATGGTATAAGACAATGATAACTGAAGAGAAATATAGTCCTAGGAAGCTGAAGGACAAAGGGTGATAACCCAAACTTTGGGAAGCTGGAGAAGAAGACAGGAAAAAAGAATGAAAGAGAAAGCAAAAGAATAGCCAGGCAAACCAGAAAGACTAGAGACAATGTTCATTCACATGAAAATACCAAAAAATCAAGACTGTTGAGGAAAGAGAGAGAGAGGACAGAGAAAACAAATCAAATAATAGCAGTCAAAACCTCAACAACCTTCTTTTTTTTTAAAACAAAAGTCAATTCCCCTGGTGCCTCAGGTTCTGTGTTAGTTTCCTGGTCAGAGCTGGAATCTGTACTGAGTAAACCCACCAAATCTGCCCTGTGCTTACTGATGGCTGCAGGGTTAATCCTGGCCACAACACGAACTCTCACAAGCTGGTCACATTTGCCTGCTTGAACCACTGGTCATGGGACAAGGTTGCTTCTAGTCCTTTGTACCTAGGGCTAAGACAGGCATTGGGCAGCCACTGGAATGGAGTCTGTGTGGTCCCAGATCCTATTTCTCAGCAGAATTTCCCTGGGCTGCAGTTCTGTGCTGGCTGCCTACTGTAATTGGATGGCCCTTCCCTTGTTCCACACTGGGAAGTTGGTAGTGATGAAACCCTAGGACATTTCTGCTGTTGGAGTTGGAGCGCTGAGCCCTTTGAAATAAAATGATGAACCAACCCACCCACTGCTGCTCCTCTGCTCCACTGTGTTCCATCTGCCTCACTCACCAACCACTGACTCTGGGAGATGCTGGGGAAATAGTATCTGATGTTGTCGCTGCTGCTTCAGACTGCACAGGACTCCCAGGCCAGGGCAGGTCTCTCTCCCAGTGAGATCAGGTCTCTCCCTTCCCACCAGCCTGGTCAGCTACTCAGCTACTCATACTGAATTGCATGGTCTCTGGTCTGTGGTGGTGAGCTATTTCTCCTTTAGCAAGGAATTCTATTTTCTTCTTCTCATCTATCAGTTCTTCATGGTTCCCATGTACCCTGCACTCACTTTGTTTGCTTTTCTAGGTCGATGTTTTCCAGACTCTTGATACTTTGTCCTGGAGAAACTTAGTTGCTGACACTTACCACTCAATCATTTTTTATTGATGTAATTTTTATAGATACTAGGTAGTGATTGAGAAAGGAAGCTACTATGCTTTGAGGCCACCTCAGGCTGTAGACCCTTCTGTTCACGCTGGTTCCATATCTGTTCCTCTTTTGTTGTTGTACAAAGAAGGACCTTTTGGAAGAGGCTGGCATCATGATCTGGTAGATTACAGTGCTTCAATTTTCCAACTACCATAATTTTGACCCAAGTGAAGGTTTTTAATTAGTACTGAGCCTCATACATTTTGTGGTAGCAACGGTGCTAAGTAAATAATTTCTCTTTTTGCAAAACAGGGATGAAAATACTATATGACCTATAGGCAGGGTGTGGGGATTATGTAAATTCATGCATGCAAAACACTTAAAACAGTGCCTATTATAATGTAAGAACTAATTAAAAGTTAATGCATATTATTATGCTTTTTCATTGCAGTCTCAATAATTCATTCTTACAGAGACTTTTATAATGAAGTTTTTGTCTCTCAGTTCTTCCAGGTATTTGATTTAACAATTTTTGTCTCTAAGATTTAGTCTGTTTTTTTAAAACATGATTACTTTATTAGTAAGTACATTTTTCTTACAAAGAACTCATAATATGACCTAATATTTAGTAATTAAATAATGCAGTGATGGTTATATGACTAGGATCATCTTTAAAACTAAAAAAAATACTTTAATTTTATCAATAAATATAAACTGTGTTATTTGTTTTTATTTTTCAGAAATTTAAACCTCACATTCCTCATAGAATGGATCAAGATTTTATTTTCCACTTTTTCTTTTTCTCTTTCTCTTTCTTTTCTTTTCTTTCTCTTTCTTTCTTTCATCTTTTTGAGACAGCATTTCACTATTCAGTTCAGGCTGGCCTCTAACTCATAGATATTCTCCTACTGGAGTCTTTCAGTGCTGGAATTTCAGGCATGTATCACCATGCCTGGCTAGGATTTTTTTATTAAATATTTCTGTTTTCTGATTAAAAACCACTTAGGTCTATTTAATTTGTACCTTGCTAATATTTATATTAATGGCAATTTGCAATTGGTTTGTTAATGTACTAATCAATTAATGTCATCTGAATGTTTCCTAAGACTTGAAACAAAGTAAACCAACTACATATTAAATTATTAATGAAAATTGATATTGTTATCTCTCAGGAATTATACTCTAAATTAAAATTTATATTTTAGTTTTTAAAAGTTTAGAAACCATAATATCATAATCTTTATTTCTATATTATGAACTAAGATTTTAAAACAATTGCTCAGCTAATTTCTAATTTCCAAGATATTTTCAGGAACCCAGTTTTACATCACTTCCTCATTTACTGGCTCATTCATTAATTACTGGTCATGTCTCCTTAAATAGGACTAGTATACCATCTCCTACATCTCTCTTTGGGCCAAATCGCATTCCATGTTTAACTATTTTTACACAGCTGGTGCATTTTAATGGTGATTTGTAAAACAATATCATATATGTTATAAATATTAATTCAATAAAATAAGGATAAGAGAAATATATACAGTAACGTTAAACCAAGAATATTATGTGTTCTAATGGAAGCACAAAGTATAATGAAAATAGTAACAAAGAAAATAAACTGAAGAAGTAGGAAAAAAAGCTTCGTGGGGAGAAGTAGCCTTTGATTTGATCCTTACATGGCTATGGTGGTGTTTTGATTCTAGAGAATAAGAAGAGCTTTTCAAATTAAGATCAAGTGGCTGAAGTCCCCAGAATTCCACAATACTGGAGAATAACGTGTGACCTAATGTAACTAGAACACCAGTGCCACTTTGCTGTGGTGCAGTGAGAGAATACAATATTAGCAGTTGGATCCACGCACCAGACTGAAGGCAGAGAGCAACACTCACAGGCACAAGTCCTGTTCGTAGCAATATCTTTGGTTGCCCATCTCCGTAATCATGAGATAAATATTTCAATTGGTTGTACTTTTAAAAAAGGAAAGATCAGATAAGAGAAAGACATATTTACAGGGCGAAGGAATATGGATTCACTCTGTGTAAGGAAAAAATGAGTCACTATAGCTGTTCAATTACAGATACGGTGGGCAGAGCTATGTTTTAACGAGTTCACAACTACCGAAGTGAAGGTTACCATATTTGCTCATACTGGTGAGTCAGCATCTCTAGTCTATTGCAATTTCTTTATCAGTGCTTTCAAAAACAGAATTTCAGTTTCTGTAACTTCTAGCTCACAGAGGTTGCCTAAAAATAGGCAACTATATAAAATATAAATATATCTTTTGGACAGAAAGCAATACTTTTTATGTTTTCTTTTATGGATAAAATACTATTTTAGTTCTCTAGGAGTACCACAATAAAATACAATAAATACAATGAGCTGAAACAATAGAAATTTATTCATAATTCTAGAGGCTAGCAATCTGGAAACAGGGTGCTGGCCCTCAAGTTTCCAGGACGGGATCTTTTCTTACATTTTCCTAGCTTCTGGAAATGCCAAGCATTACTTGGTTTTCCATGACACGTAGATACATCACTTCATGGTGTTCTTCTCACACTTATTTATATTTTGTTATTTTGATTGGTCATCCTATATACATTTTAAATAAAGGCTTTTCCTAAGTAAAAATTTAGTTCTAAACTTACTTTCTATTTATTAACTTATGTTTATTTGGTAAATATGTTTAAACTCCTCCTCATTCAGTAAATTTATGCTTTTGGGCAAAGAAAAGCTGCATTCAAACCATATTGCCACAAATTTGTTCAGGTGGAACAGGAATGGGTGACACAACAGTCAAGTGGCATGCATGGTGTGATGGCTTTTGGACAGATGATGAAATGGAACTTTGAAGAAAAGAGCAGCTGTATTCTATTGTGTCTTACCATTAAAGCTATTAAGGCAGATGAAAACTGTATTTACTTCCACTTTCATGAGTTTGCACTGAATCTCTCATTGTCATAATCAAGTCTGGAAAATTATATCTTTCAGCAGGCAAAACTTAACTTATGGACACTTTCTTATTATCACACTGTATAGTACATGCCTTGAAAACCCTGCTATTTACTACTGTAAATGTTTGAGATCTACTCTGAATCATACTGAAGATCATGAGGGCATATTTTAAAGTGTTCTTGGTGGTAACGAGTAATGTTGAAGATGAACATTGAAAATAATTCCACAACTATTGAAGATTATTTAAAATCTTTTCAGGTAAATTGAAAAACTCCAGTATTCATCAAAGCCACAATATGTCAAAAAGTGTATGGTACTCTGAGTTATTTATTCATTCCTAAAAGTTTTAGTTTAAACAATTGGGGATAAAAGCGATAGACATAAGCACCGCTCAATTCCCTGAGTATGTATTTATTTACATTACTCTTCAGTGCTCTATTAGTATAAAATACTAGAAGAACCATATTTGTATATTTAATTCAGATGTTTGAGCTTCTTTTTAAATAAAATGACTCCCATTCACTTCAAAGAGATATGGTTTAGAATAATGAAAATTGTAAGCCAACCATGCTGGCTCATGCCTGTAACCCCAGACTCAGGAGAGTGAGACAGGAGGGTCACCATGAGTTCAAGGCTACTCTAACTATATAGTGAGATCCTGTCACAAAAAAACCCAAATAATATCAATAATCATATTATAATAATAGGCAATTGAATATTGGTTCAAATAGCTATTGGAAGATAATTTAACATGGATGTTTAAATTTTTCCTTTTATTATAGTCCCTTCTGAATTTGATCTTTTATATTTACACAGGAAAACAACTAGGTCACATAAGATATTGAAATCTATTAGTACCTGTATTAGGCTATTTAGGCAAATTATTATACGTAGCAAAATCTCTGCCTCCATCATTAAGAGAACATACTGACAGCAAACATTTTTCTCTGAAGTACAATACAAAGTAAATAATTCCCCCAAATTTTCAAAGAACTGTAAGAGAAACAGTTCACATGTGTCTTTCCAATATAAAGTTATTCTTCCCATTAATGGCATTTGTTTAAAATAAAAACTACTTTTGATACATAGTAGTGAAGTTAAACATTATAAATAGTTATCATGAAAGATTTTTAATCAATCATTTCCAGATATCTCATATTTTGATGAGAAATAAGTCTTATGAAACATACGTTTCTCATTCTTTTTTCTAGTGTCTGGTCAGACTTGCTAGAATTATGATTTTCTTTACCCCTGACATATACAGGATGTATCATGAGATGATTCACTGCTCCTAACATTTCTTCTGAGGAAAGTTGTCTTGCATAGCTATTAATTTTTTTGGAAGAAAATCATGCTGCTTTTATTCTTTTCTTGTTCAAAATTAAAGATAAAAGTCTCAAAATTTTTGAAATATGAAATCACCATAAGCATATTTGACTCGCAACTTTACCTTCCAGAGCTGACTTTAATGAATTAAAATTTAACTTTGACTTCATTGATGTTTGGATGAGGCACAGAGACTTTCACAGGTGTCACCCTTGTGCTAACCTGATGTGACTTCCTTTCTGAAGAATGTAACTTACATTGTTTCTCTATCTCCTGCTATAGAGGAAATTTCAGTAAACCAGGGACTTGTGAGCTTCTTTGTCTTACAAAGCCATACGCTGTTGGCTCTAGGATAACCAGGCACCTTTGTACTCAGCTTACAGCTGTCCTTATACAGTTATATACTACTTTGCATATTCTCTTTGAAAATTAATTATTTTTACTATCCATCACCCTTAGTTTTAAAAGTCATTGCTTTCAACATTTGGATACTTGATATTTATTCCTGGATTAAAGAAAGGACAAAAAATCCTGTTTTAAAATCTTTTGGCTAATTTTTACTTATATAAGGTTGCCCAAACCTGTGTGCCTCTTTTCTTCGATAAGGTCTAATAATATTGTGCATGTAAAACAATAAACCTTATAATATATTTGAAATATGTAATAATTATAGGTGAATTTATCCTCTGAAAACCAAAATAAAATTCTGTATCTATTTTGGATCCAAAGAGGAATTTTTATAGATGCTACTGATTTTAGGAAACTATTTCTCTACACCAATTTAGTATGAATGTATTTGCTTTAAATTGGTCACTGGATGTGCCATTGTGCACATATGGTACATTAGTCAACGTTCAGCATTTAGTCCGATAGAGATCCGTAAGATGACTGCAAGTAGAGAGAATAGGGTGCCCATACATTTCTAATGTGTAGTGACATCTCAGTGGACATAATCTCTCTCTCACATAGATGAGCAAGAGAAATAACTACGGTTCGGGCCCCAGGGAAGCTGTGACCTGCAGCTGATGACCTGTGAGGGAGAACTGGAGAGGCAGCAGCACTGAAGGAGTCCATGCGTCTTCAGCATCATTCCCCCAAATACCAAGAAGCTCAGTGTTCCTGTGCAATCCTGCCCAGCTCTTACTGGTCCCTATACCAAGGGAAGACCCCCACCCTAAGCATTGTGGTCAAACACCATTAGTCACAGTCAACACAAGCCTCAATGGCAGGCTGCTGGGTGCAGTGTTGCTTGGCTGTAACCTCAGCACTCAGGAGGCTGAAGCAAGAGGACTGCTGTGAGTTACAGGCTGTATAGTGAGCTCAAGGCCAGCCCGACCCTGTCTCAAAAAAGAAAATAAACACAGACTCTCAATGGTAGTGAGCCATGGATTTCATGTTGGAGAAGGACGTAGAACAGGAGATAGAGCAGGGCCACGATAGAGAAGGTGGTCATAGGGCTGAGGATTTAACTCAGTGGCATAAGTGCCTTGCCTGGCAAGTGCAAGGTCATGAGTTCAATCCCCGGTACCAAAACCAAAACCAAAACCAAAACTGCCCCCTCACAAAAAAAAAACCCATATCTTAAATCCTTTTGAGGATTTAGCTCAGTGTCTTAAATGCCTGCCTGGTAAGTGTGAGGTCATGAATTCGATCCCCTGTAAAAGAAAAAAAAAAAAAATCAATTGTCAGAGAAGATGGTCACATTTTGTTCTCCAAAACACCAGGGAGATCTGAGACAGCCTCACTCCCCACAGTAAAACTGGCAAGGGTGCCCCTTTGAATCTGCAGAGGGCCACTGATCACCTAGGGTACTAGACTGGAACTCTAGGAGTCCCAGTACTCTACATCTGGGAGACACAGGAAGAAAATGACATAAATGTGTTTGTCCAGGAACTTAATTCATTCCATGATCATCTGGAAAAGATGACCATGTTCCTGTTCATGTGGGAAGGATGGCTGTGATCATGTTGATCATCTGATGCAAAGTTCACAAACAGAAACAAAATTCCGCCAAAAGCTTCTCTTTGTGAACCAAATTGTTCACCAAAAAAACATGTGCATGAACTGAGGTACTGATATAGCTCATGAACCAAAGTACGTCTCCCACATACATGTAGAAGATAATATGACCAGTGCTTTAAATTAAATAGTCTAGTTCATGGGCAAGCCAGCATAACCCTCACAAAAAATGGCTGTAGAGGATTCAGGCAAACAAACAAAAAACTACAAAGACATTAATAGGTTCTGATAATGTCATAGCTTTCTTTAATCTCTAATCTCTCTGCATCCATCCTGCCACTTTCACAAGTATTCTGTCAAATTCCCTCAATGATAGTCATCTAAAAAAAATTGCAATGGATTTTCACCTCCTAGTTTTTCAACTACTAACATTTCTGTCTTTTCTTCCTCTTTCTACCAAATTATCCCTTCCTTTTCCTGCTTTCCCTGTTGTTCTGCCCTCTCTCCAGCAGTTTAGTACAGTCATAAGGGGCATTGACAAAATTATGACATAGCTAAAATAAGTTTTAATGTTCATGATTGACACATGGTTGAGTTTATAGATGTGGTTAAAACCGAAAAGTATTTTCTCCTTTCAACAAAGTGACTATGTCTGATTCTGAGTATGTGAAAGTGGTACATAATGGTCCATAAAAAATAAAGCCAAAAGCATATCATTAAAGAGCAGAATATCTTCATGTCAATAGCAAAGTCTTTTCATTCTACTTGATACAATCCCTCAGTAGAAGAGAAAACAAAGGAAAAGAAAAAAGAAATATGAAAAAAGAAGGCAATAAAATGCCTCCCAAATCTTAAGTCCCTCAAAGTAGATCCAGCAAGAATGGAGTATAAATCAAACACCAAATAGCTAATTGTATGTAGTGATCAAAAAAGAACCAAAGAAACTTAATGAGCTGAAAAACGTTACAATCAAACAGATCATGGGATTAATAAACAATACTATCAGTGAATTTACAAGTCACATAAAAATTGAGTTACTCAAAACTTTTCAAATTAGTAATGACAAATTTCTCAAAGAAATATAGTCCATTCCAAATAAAACAGCCAGAGATAAAAATTCTCCTGAATTATGAGCCATTGAAGTAACAGATATGAGGGCACAATATCAGATCTGGAAGACTGGTAGGTGAATGAGAAGATAGTCAGAGATCCCTTAAAAACAATAGAAAGGCAAGGAAAATTGGTCCAACAGCTACATGAAATAAATAATTTAAGAGTAATTGAAGATAGCAAATATCAGAAATAAATAATTTAAATAAATAATTTAAGAGTAATTGAAGGCAGCAAATATCAGAGGTCAGTATACAGAAAATAAAAATTTGTTTATAGAAATCAACAGAAAATATTCCAAGCATAAAAAAGAATTTAACATACAGGTAAGCAAACTGTTTAGGAAATCCAAATAACCATGAGCAGAGATGGATGGATATCTCCACTACACATCATAGTCAAAATCCCAGAAGTTCAACATAAGGTAGAATCTGCTTATTTTATTAGATAAAAGCAGAAATCATATGTAAAGGTAAATCCATTAGGATTGCAGATTTCTCAATACTTAAAGCCTAGAAAATCTTGAAGTATTTCCATACCCTAAAAGAAAACAACTTTCAACCCAAACTAATATATACTGCAAAACTATCCTTCAATATGGATGGAGAAATGAGGACATTCCGTGGCAAAGAACAATTTAAGAAACTCATGACCATCAAACCAACACTCTAAGAAATTCTCAAGGATGTACAATATAGAGATGATGAAGCCAGAAATGCCACACAGTTTAATGAAATGAATATGTCAAGTAAGGTCATCAATTAAACAAGAGGGGAAAAAAAGAAATGATCAACAACAAAATAATGCTATTAGAGGGGATAAATCAATATTTTTCAGTAATTATTCTCAAAATAAACAGTTTTAATTCCCTAATCATGAGACAGATTGGCAGACTTCCTTAAAAAACAAAACCTAGTGTTATGCTGCTTTCAAGAGACACATCTAATTCAAATGGAAATTCACAGACTAAAAATAAAAGGGTGGAAAAATGTTCCACTCATCTGGCTCCTAAAAGCAAGCAAAGGTAACTAATTCTTAGAAAAGTGGAATTCAAGAGTTAAAACTGATCAGAAGAGGCAAATAAAATCATAAGTTAAGGAAACAATTCAAAAGAAAGGGTTACAAATTTAAATATTGATCTTGTAAGTAAGATCAAGTAAACAAACATCAACAGATCTTGGGGGGACAATGAAAAATAGGCTGAAAAGTTTTTTGCAAATGGAAAGGGATTATAGAGATGGAGGGAGGGAGGAAAGGATTGACAAGGAAATAAAAAGAATTAAGATATGCTATGTGCATGTATGTACCAACTCCCCAGGGAGAATGCAATCACTATGTACTTCAAACAATGTACTAATAAAAAAAAAAAAAAGAAGGCATCTCAAAGGGGACTGGGTACCCAAAACCTATAACTGATGACTTCTTGATTTAGATTGCCTAAAAACAGTAATTTACAGCTGGAGAAGTTAACTATTGAGAGTTAAGCCATGTATCCCGTGTAAGAAGCTGAAGTGTATTCTGCAACCAGTGAGCAACAGAAGGGTAATCACTGGACTAGCAAAGCAACTTTTAGGACTAAAGCTTTTTCCATGAGGATCTTTCTGAAGGATATCTTTTAGGGTGCTTGTTTTTGAAATCTAGGAACAATCATGTTTTGAACTTATATCTTAAGTGTTGCATGTCTTCCTGCGTTTCCATACAGGGCATTATCCACACAGAGTCTTACATGCCTGAGCTGGGAGGTGTTAAGGAAAATGTACCAAAGGCATGTATGATTCTCTAAACATTAGTGCTCCGATAAAGTCAACGGGTCAGTGTTAGCATCTCACTAAGGAGTTACAGGTGATAGTATGGAGCAAAGTTTATACATTTTCTTTAAAATATTAAATCAAAATTTAATTTTAATTAATAAATTAATGTGCTTTGCATACATAGTAGCAACAAATATTTTAAAATGTGTACTTTTAGGATGATTAAGTTGCATAACCAACATATATATTATTTCATGTATTTTACTTGTGATAAGAACGCTAAAAACTACTTTCTTAATGATTTGTCATTGCTAGACACCATTTTCTACTACAAATCTGTTGAACATTTTCTTACTAACTAAATGAAATTTACCTTACTATTTCAAACTCAGTGACTAGTATGTCTTTTACTGATAAATATATTTCATATATATGATGTATTATTTTACATATATACTTGAAAATATGTGCTAAGGATTTTCAATGCTGGAATTACAGCAGTGAACAAAACATTGCTAAATTTTCCCTTCTTGAAGATTGTCCTCAAACTGAAAAGGCAAACAAAAGCACAATTAATAAAGAGATGTATAAGGGGCTGGGGATTTAGCTCAGTGGCATAAGCGCCTGTCTTGCAAGCACGTGGTTGTGAGTTCGATCCCTGGTACTGATAAGAAAAAAAGATTATATATAATACATATATATATATATTATATAAACTATATATTATAAATATATAAAGTTTATGTATAAAATATATATTGTGAATATATATAGTTTATATATAAAAATATATATTGTGAATAGGTATAGATATAGATACAGATATAGATATGTCCTATATAAAGAGATTTTATATATGTATATATATATATATATATATATATATATATATATGATGGCAGGTTTCATTGTGATTTATTTTTAAGAATTAAAGGATTAGTTCTTGTGATTGTGGAAGCCAGCAAGTATGAAAATTTCAAGACAGGTCAAGAGCTAGAAATTGTTGTGGCCGGAGTTGATTTTGCAATCTTGAGTTCAAAAGGAAGTCTTTCCTTTTTGCAAGAGCAAAATCCTAGATAAGGTATGAATAATTTCCTTCCAAAAGATAGGACATTTAATCCAATAGGAAAAGATTTAGAGAATGAGTCATGAAAATACCCGCAGAATAATCTTTTCAAAGGACAGAATATGTACAGTGTGCAGACCCTGGAGCAGGAGTGGCAAGGCAGGGCTTGAAGAACCATGAAATGATGTCCACTATAAGCAGAATGCAATAACTTAGGGAGAGAAAAAGACAAGTAAAGAAACAGTAGAGTCCTATTTGGTCTTTTAAGAGCTTTGTTGTTTATTCTAAGAGCAATGTGAAGCCATGTACAGTTTTAGCGATTAAATACATACCTGACTCAGCTAGTAAAAAGTTCATTCTGATTATGATGTGATAAAAAGAACACACAGGGCCAAGAATGGAGATTGGAAAACAAGCCTAAAATCAACTAGTGCTGTAATGGAAGTCTGGGAGACCATGCTATCAGTATGCTTAGTGAGAAGAGGCTATATTCTGCATGTATGTGGAAAATAGGCAAAAAAATGTTCTGTTTCATGATGATGTTCTGGGTAGGGGTTGTAAAAGCAGTAAGTATTGCCAAAGGCTAGGCTTCAGCAATAGATTGAAGGTTATGGTCATTTACTTAATGGAAGACAAGTTTTTAGCTTGGAGCATAAGTGTAACTTCAGGGAACTATTAGACACTTACATTGAGACACTATCTTGGAAACAGGAGAAGGGAATTTGGTCATCATCAAAACGTAAAGGTAATATCATTGAGTACTGTACAAAATTATCTAGTGACTCAAGAATGTAAGAGGTCTTAGATCAGAATCTGAGACAGTCACAAATCATGCATCCTTCTAGAAAACTTACTAATATTGCAAAGATCTAAACACTGGTTGTCCCTTTGAGACACTATTAATTCACAGATGAATTGTGATCATTCCTGTATTTTTTGAACCATTTGTTCATTTGTCTTCTAAAATTTGATTATATTCTTTTTGGAACTTGAAAATATGCTACTGCATATATGAATATGGATAACTATTACCACAGTCTTAGATGTGGAATGTATTTTTCCATTTTACAGATAAGAAAACTTGAGGACTTGGTGAGATAATGATGATTATTCACAGTCATTCAAATTTTTGGTAAAGACATAATCCAAAGACAACTTTCTAGCACTTCCATTAGATGATGTTACTATACCTGGCATTTACTGTGTAACTGTTATCTAAGTTTAATATAGTATTTTATTAGCATATACTTCATGAGGCACTGTACTTCCAGAGAAATGTAAAAATAATTATAGTAAGAAAAATCCATATGTTTTCTAAATTCTTGAAGTAAAAGTAAAACCCAAAGAGGCCCTGGATTTGATTCACACATGGATTGCATATTTGTGGTCTGATAACCTTGGTGTCCATCTTTTCATGTGGAAACTGCTGTAGACCCCGTTATATGACATATGCACTCAGGGTTCAAGGACTTTTATAGTATAATTGGTGATCCATGTGTTTCTTCCTTATGCCTGATGATGCTTTAAAAGAAAGAACAGAGTACCTGTAAATTAAATAAACTATGTTCTACATTTAAGATAGTCTTGGAAAAAAATATCATGCCTAAGATGAGAATGGAGAAAGGTTTATGATAGCCAGAAAAAATAGGATTAATCATTTAATCATATATGACTAAGTTAGTACTTCAGTGTTAAGAAATTTAAATTTTAATCACATTTAACTTATTGATTGTGTTAGGCTGTTTGAGACATTAAGGCCTGACAGGGCATGTTTTAGTACCCCATTAATATGCAACTCAGACACTTTCAAATATCCTAGCTACATAAAGCACATATTAACCAACTAATAAAACATAACCCAGGGCAACCGAGGGCTATTACATTCTTTTTGTGTGTGTGTCTTACACTCTAGAGTCTGATGTCTCAAGAAAAAAAGACAAAACAAATCAGTATTAAAATTTAAGGGCATGCCAAAGAGAAGTTTCCGTAAACTATTATGACATTTGTGTGTATGGATTTACCAATATTGCCTCCATACACACATTTGGGAATGCAGCTTCCTCTTAAAAAAATGAGGTGAAGCATACAAACCACAGAATTGACCAATCTAAATTTTATACTTCAGTGGTATTTACTACAATCATAATGTTGGGGAGCTACAAGCTATCTCCACAGCAGAAGTATTTGTTGTCCTCCTCCACCATAACGCATGCATTCATTATGTAGTCACCCATCCTCCCTCAGTTCCTTAGGCTTTGGAACAGTCAATTGCTTTTCTCTATAGAGTTGGTTTCAATTATTCTGGATATTTCAGATAAATTGAATCATAAAATATTTGTCCTTTCATATCTTTTCTTCATTTAGTGTAATGTTTTTAAATTTTTTTTTAACTTATAGCAAGTGAAGTAATATGCCAGCCCCAAATAAACTGCCCCAAAATAGCCCAGTTTGGCATGAGGATTAATTCGGACCATAGTCACTTAGAAAAACACCAGGTGCACAGGAGATGCTCTCACTTTCCTCTTTTTGCCTTTGTACAACCAGGAGGAAAATCCATGTAAAGATGTTCTCCCTATGTCAAAGAAAGAAAGTAATATTCTTCTTATCAAGAATAGGGAGTTGATACCAAGAGAATTATACACAAACAGCTTGATAAATTACTCTTCGGAGTCTCTATGCCTTGTTTAGTTAATTTTCCATAGTTGCCTCCCTTTATTTAACTTAATATAAAACATTTGGATTTTGTCACTTTGGTTCTTCATTCTTTGTGAGGATCCCTGGATCATGTAAAATTTGTACTGAATAAGTCTGTATGGTTTTCTCCTGTTAATCTACATATGTCATTTTAATTTTCTCCCTTAGCTGAAACAACACGAGACAGTAGAGGTGAAATTCTTATATCAGCACATTGTTACATTGTATGTCTGAATAAAATTTATTATATGTCTACCTCACATCTAAAATGCGTTCGTTCATTCATTGATAGACACTTGGAATGATTCCACTTTTTAAGCATTGTGAGTAGTGCTACTAAGAACATTTATGTAGATGTGCTCACCTGTTTTCAATTGGAGGATGTGCCTGGTATGGACTTGCTGGGTTTAATGAGTGAACTTTTAAAAGTAGATTTCTGCTCAATATTTTTATGCTGAATATTTTAATATTTTGCATTCATTTATGTGTAGAATAAACTCAAGACATTACTTTTTACAAAAAATACAGGAAAACAGTCAAAATGATTTTCTACCAAGAAATACTTCAGGATTTTTTAGAGTTTGAATAAAAAGAGAAGATTTGGAGTCTTGTAGTGGTACACGACCAAATTTGCTTTGGCAAGAGTATTAGAGTCAGGAACAGAAGTTTGTCCTCTGAACAACCTACTATTTTTGAAAGGAAAAAATAGTAAAATAAACAATGGTGAGGCAGAGTGAAAAAGAAAAAAAATGTGGAGTGTTCCTGTGTTGTAGGAGGTAAACATAAAGAAGATGGACTTTGAATCTGTAACATTACATTATTTGAAATAATATGAAATAACAATAATATGCTTTAGCATTTAGTGAAAAAGTTTCTCAAAAAAAAAGAAAGAAACGGAGAACTAAGAAAAATAACTATAGAAAATTATCTTTTCTTTTTTTGGCATCTCAAATTCCATAAAGATTATGTTGGATGAAGTTTCCTTAATATATAATAAATATGGATTTTACAAAGTTTATGTGCACAATCTTTATTTAGGTAAACAAGGTAATATACATATATACATTTTGCTTGAATATTTTGGGTTCAGGTGTTAAGGTATATTAATATCAGAGGTTTCTTTGAGAGAAAAAGACAAAATAGAAAGAACAAAATGTCAGGAAGACTTGTGCTGACGGATGAGCTTAGTAACTTGAAAATATTCCATGAAACAAAAGGAGGGAGGAAATTTCAGTGGCTGCCAGTAGCACTCAGAAAGACCTCGATTCACATATAAACATTACAACAGCTACTACATCATGCTTCTGTGCAAAAACTTGCCCAGACCTTTCATCCTTTTTTACTGCCTTTCGTATTTTAATGTGGATGCCTTTTCCAGTGAATGGCAACACTACCATTCTGAAGCATTACATTTTATACTTGTTATTATAAATTATCAATTGATTACAACAAAAGTATAGAATGTTAACATTAAATGATAGGGTTGTAAAATCATAAAATTAGGAAAATATTAAATTATAAAAATATGTTTTAAACACAAAAAACACAGCCAATTACGTTTTTGCCCATCATACGTATTCATTTTAATGTAAAGGTGCACAGTGAGCAGAACTGAGTGAGTTAGCTGAACGCGTCTCTCTCATTTACTCTGAAGAGAGCTGTCTATTGCAAATGCTTATGGGAAAATAGATGTACATCATACAGGAAGAGTTAAACATGAAGTGTGACAAAAGGGCAACAAAATTCAGAAATAGAACAAATCAATATGAACATTTTCCCTCCCCTTTCTTCCCTTTCCTCCCCTTTTTTCCCTTCCCCTCTCTTCCCTTCTCTTCTCTTCCTTTCTTGCTTAAAACTAAATGTCAGTGTTTTTGCTTGAGACGGTCTTGACAAGTAAAACAGACCAAATGCAGTAAATTTCTTGTAGACCTGAATTGACTATATTTAAGGTTAACAGAGGGCTATTTATGGGCTAAAGAAGGAAACATATAGTTTGCATCTATTTTCTTTAATATACCATGTAGGATTACTTTGATCAGTGCAGTTAACTCTTATATATCCATAATACAGATTGTAACTGTACTGATAAAATTCACAGGTATTTTAAAAAGCTTGATTAGAATCAACAATTTAAATCACACATGTAAACTTGTCTTAAAACAAATCTCCTTTGAGGATCAAATAAACTAATTATCAGTATTTTCAGTTTAATGGAGGTAGTTCTATTCAATCTCCTTTAATGTGTCTGATATTTTTAATCTGACACTTAAAATTTGAAAAAGCCCTAAAGAGTAAGAGAAATAAAAGGTTATTGTGATCCAGAAAGATCAATGTATCTAAAAGTTTACCTTAGTTTTCTGTAACTGTCCTGTGTGTTTTACATGTTTTTGGCCTATAAACATGATTTCTGGTTTGTATGCATGATAATAACTTCATGAGGCCTTATAGAAAAAATAAGTGAATGTGATGCTGGTGAAAAGAGGGTTGGTGGAACTAAAGAGGAGAACAAAGAACTGAAACGCATTTTGTGTATGTACCTATTCCTCACAATGAAGGCAATCATTATGTACTGCAAACATGTGCCAATAAATTATTTTACAAATTCCAAAAGCCCTAAACCAAGATGCAGACTCCTGAACACAAGCCATGTGATATCCTGAAGATACACACACCGATGTTATTGCTGCTCTACATCTCTATTCCTTGAAATCTGACAGTTCTTGGCCAGGTGTGGTGGCGCATACCTGTAAGGCTGAGTGAGGCAGGAGGATCCCAGGGGTTTTGAAGCCAGCCTGGGCTACATAAGTGAGTGCAGAGGTCATCCCGAACTACCTGGGGAGAACTTGTCTCAAAAAAAAAAAAATCTGAAAGTTTTGCCCTGTTGTCCTAATTTTGCCACTTGCTCAAATTTATGGTTGCATTTTTTAAATTAGTAGAAATTCTGAAAATCTGCTTCCTTTTTCCATAAATAATTGCACATGGGCATTAGAACTGAAGGAGTACGCTTTTCTTATATCTCACAATCTGAGCAAACTGTAAACTCCAAAATGATTCTTGAGCTCAGCTGCATGCTTTTGACAAAATGCAAAACTTTAATTATTTGTATAAAATGATAAGTATTTTACTTTGAAATTAAAGTTTTTGTGAAAAGTAGACTCTATGAAGATCAAGAAACCAAACACAGACTTAAAAATCAGGACTGCTGAAATCCTACTGGGCCTGGGTAGAGTCAACTATTGATTCCATAGCAAACTCTGTCAAAAGTGCTCCACACTGATCTGTAATTGAATCAATAGTGCCTTGAAATCCCACTGAGAAATGTTCCAGGTTGTAACGGTGAAGACAGGCATCAATCCTGATCTTTGTTAACCTGAATGATGGAGATCCATCTTTAGCCTTCAGAAAAAGATACAAATGATTTTTTCTTTTTCCTAAAATTAAGAAAATAAAAGGTGGAAAATAGCATGACATGTTAAGGAATAAAAGTTCCTGATACTAGAAAAGGTAGCTGTAATGCAAGCAAAACAAACAAACAAAAGTCCGTAAGAAACATCAAGAATGATCACAATTAGGGAAAGAAATAAATGATTCATTTTAATTTTGAAATGCTTATTTTAGTTTGAGGTATGTTTTAACATGCATATTTTAAGATCTTGTTAGAAAATGTTTATTGAAATAAGTGTTAGAGTGATTTGATTCAAATATATTTCTAGTATAACTAAACAAATATAGTCCATTAACTAGGATATTAGACTATTTATAAATATATGTAAGAGGTTAGTTCTATATTTTATGTGTGTCACATATTGTTATAATTTTCTTACTTTGTATATGCAGAAATGGATATATTTACTTAATATTAAATAGAGATTTTGATAAAAATAATGATAAAATTTGGAAGTCAGTTTCAAGAGAAGTTCTAAATAGAAATTGCTTTTGTTTGTTTTTTTTTTTTTTTTTGTCTTTTTGAGACAGAGTCTCCCCACATAGTTCAGGCTGGCTTTGAGCTCACTTTGTAGCCCATGCTGGTCTCAAACTTGCAAAGATCCTCTTGCCTCAGCTACCTAAGTGCTGGGATTACAGGTATGCACTACCATACTGAGATTGCTTTTTATTCATAAAATTTTTCAATTATAGTAGCAACATTAGGGAAACACTTCTGGCTGTGTAGTTACTTAATTTAGGAACAATAAAATTATATGATATCATTAGAATTCATAGCCATGTGTTTTAAATTTATAGTTTTATTTATAAGAAAACCAAATCCCATGTCTAGCCTTTATAAGCCCCCAGAATATGAACTCTACCTTTTGCCTTCTAGTCTAGTCTTTTTCTGTTTCCTTTTTAAATTTATTCTATATTTTTAATGTAAGGGTAGGTACTTTGCCTTTTTAGCAATGAACGTCACCAAAACACTTATAGGTCACAAAATCTCACTTCCTGTTTTCTGTTCCTCACAGCCACTGATCAATGGGAAAGATTCTTTTCTTAAATGAAACATATGATATTAACTCTAGTGTTTTAATAACTAGATTTGCCATTTGCACTGTGAAAATTAAAAAAAATGAAGACTGCAAAAAATAGGTAAAAATTTTCTCCTAATAATAGTATAAAGGATACAATTTCTGTAGTAAGCTATAACTTCTAACTTTAAAACTCCTTTATTGTAATAAAGTAAGTGCTAAGATTTTTAAGGAAATTCTTATTTTTATTTTTGTCCTTTGTCCTGGAATCTGTATTCTAAAATGGTTTCAAAGTCTGGTATGGCAGCTCATGCTTACACTGTGATAACTCTCGTGGTTCACGAATGCTTCTGTTTGCAAACAATTCCATTTGAAAACAGAAGCATTAGCAAAAGTTTGTTTTTGTTTGCAAAATCTGCAATGGATGTTGAACAATGAACACAAATGTGACCACTTTTCCAAAATTATACAACAAATTAAGTTTGTGAGCTAAGGCACTGCTGTAATCCTGGCACTCTGGCAGAATGAAGCAGGAGGGTCTCCAATTTAATCCAATCCAGGCAACTGAGTGACTTATCTAGACCTGTCTTAAAAAAAAAAAATGTTGGTGATATTGCTTGGTTTCACAAAGGCCTTGGGTTCAATTCTCAGTACTGAAGAAAAAAGCAAAACAAACATGTCTTGAGATATCTGCCTGTCTGCCTTGTGTAATTCTCTGTCCTTGAGGAAGAACTTGGAATCTGTGGTTTTGATGGCATAAACTCTGGAGACTAACATATCGAAAAGCATTTTGGAAATGTAACTAAGGTTGGTTTTTCACATGGGCTGTGCCTGATAATACAAACTCTTTAAATCTGGCTATAGAAGGTGGTGATTGAAAATGTCAGAGATTCAGTAAAGTAAACACACTCCTCTGACCTTGAGGGAGTAATTTCTAAGCTGGAGAGGGCAGCCTCGTAGCTGTGGTGCTTAGAGTGTGGAGTTTTACACTGCTTTGGATCTACCCCAGGGGAGGGCAGAGGACACCTCTGGGTCTGTCTGGTGGGCCAAGGTGAGCTGCTGCCTTGCTGGTTCCCCTCTTCTGCTCTGGCTTTCTTTCCATGCTCTGCTTCCCAGGAACTAAGCAGCTTTGTTCTTCTATGATTTACTGCCAGGATGATTCTGTCTTGAAGTCAGCAGATCATGGACTGAAACCAAGAGCAAATTAAATATCACCTGTTTTAAATTGCGATTTAGGGTATAGTTTTTTGACAACAAGCAAACTAACGATGAGTCTCTCCTAGGTGCAGAGCAAAATTCCATTCGATAGTCAGCAAGGGAACAGAGACATCAGTCTTACAAGCACAGGAAACTAAATTTTGTCAATTCCCTAAATGAACTTAAGAGAGGCCTGAGTCTTGACTCTTGTCATGTACATAGATCAGGAATATCATGTCATAGCTTGACCCATAGAATCTTGGATAATGCATGTGTTTTAAATGGCTCATTCAAAGTAACTTGTTATGGAGAAATAACAGGTTTCAGATGCTTGTATGTTGAAGTAGACAAAGAGAGAGACAGAGACAGAGTTAAGGGCAAAAAGGGAGAGGAAGAAAAAGAGAGCGAGAGAGAGGAAGTATGTAGGCCTCCTGCTCCCACCTTTATGTAGCTGTGTCATCCCCTCTTTTTGAGTGTAAATGTGGCCTGTGCCTTACTTCCAATAATGGACTAAAGCAAATGTGATGAGCTGTCACTTCTGTTGACGGCCATTTATTATATATGTCTGTCTTAGCAGAATGAAATTAAAGAGTCATCCTTGCTGACTTTGAAGAAATAAGCTACAATGATATGAAAGAATCTATTAAAAGAGCTATGAGAAATTGCAGGCAGATTCTAGGAATAGAAAATAGGGACGTTAATAATACAACTTCTAAGAGATGAATTCTGCCAATAATGTGAGGGACGTGAACATATTTCATCAGTCAAGACTGATAAAACTGTAGCCCCACCTGGAGTACACCTGAACTGCACACTCTCAAGATTGAAAGCAGAAGATTTAAATAAGTCACATAAATCAGTCACATTCTCATCTCCAGAACACAGTGCCCAACACCTATAATTTGAAGGAAGAGAGGATTATTTTGGTTCACATTTCTTATTCCATGGTTGCTGGCTCCAACACAGGAATAGAATGGGAGGGGGCATAGCAGAAGAAAATGTGCTTCACACAGAGCATCCAAGAAGCTGAGGGAGGGGGAGGGAAGAAGAGAGGGAGACAGAGAGAGCAAAGAAAAGAGACACATATATAGAGAGAGACAGAGAGAGATAGATGCAGAAAAAGGGAGGGAGAGTGACAGAGACAGAGAGACAGAGAGAAACAGAGACAGAGAGACATCCATATCCCACCTCTAATCATTTTCTTCCTCCAACCAGAAAGTCAGCTATAATGTAATGCCCCCATGAGCCAGTCATTTTCCAAATGTAAGAAACAAAACACGTGTGGGGCATTTTATCTAAACAATAACAGCACGCCTCTATGAACACCATGAATTCTATCCTGATAATAGGAATCGGAGGATAAGTACCAAGACTTCCGGTATTCAGCGTATTTTTTGCCTAGATCACTGGGACTTAATTTAAAAGCTTAAATGGAAGTCCCTTTCTAGAAGTCTTACTAAAGTCTAATAAGACTCATTTCTTGATGAAATAGAAAAAGCCATAAAAATATATTAGAATACCATTTCTAATGATATTAACCTATGTTCATTTGTTGCCCTTCTATTTTTTTTCATTTCTTTCTTTTTAACCTTTCAGTCCTATAGCCTATATCACTGAGATCCATGGCAACGAAAAGAATGTAGAGGATTAGAAATTAGAAAATGCATGAATCTGTGGTGCGGATGTCCCACAGGTTTCATGCTCCTAGAAACATTAGGATGGTTTAGGCCACGGTGATGAACCTATGGTCCATGCGCCACTGACTGTTGTTGGCACTGCTGAAAACCCTAAAAGCTTTGCCATCATGGGTTTAGGACATAATGACTATTTAGAAAAGACTTCAAGAAAATGTTAGGAAGATTTGAGAACCTGAAAAGACTTCAGTCATACTCTATCTCCTAGCCAACTCATTATATCACTAGAAAAAAAGTGTAACTCTAGATGTGAGGTTAGATAGGAAGGAAAGGAAAAATTGTCCTCTTCTTTCTGTGATACGGCCAGTCAGGAGACAGGACCTCAGAATTTAATGCGTACATGGCATTTTTGGTTAGTGATACTCAATGTCACTTGGAAGATGTGAAGATATTCTCATGTCCCAGCATGCTTTGCACATGGCAGAAGAATTATTTTATCTCTTGGTATTGCATAGAGAAAGCAGAGAGGACTTAAGTTCTGAAAAAAATCAGAGGAAAGGAACAGCAGAAAATTTCATCAGGAATTAAGTAGAAGCCTAAACACTATTTTCCCTTTCATATTTTAGTAAGACAGTAGATAATATAATCAGTCCAAATTGAAACACAGGCTGCCTAAAACTCTTTTTTAAAATACGTATTCAACCACTACCAGTATCAGGAACTATACTAGCAGCTAAATATATTAGAGTGAAAGTAAATTTCTTGTCTTAATGAATGTCTTATTCGTGTGTGTGTGCGTGTGTGTCTGTGTCTGTGTGAGTGTGTGTCAATGTGTACTGTAAATGAATAACATTTTCAGTTGTGGTAAATGGTACTGAAAAATGGAAGCAAAAAAGGAGGTAGAAATATGAACTAACTTCTCAAGGGCTTACAGACCTGTTATTGCAGTGCCTAAAATCACACCATATGATCTCAAGCTCTTCATGGTAAACAAATACCATATGACATTCATTGTTTTTCTATGACACTCTCTGTTTCCACTTACTGCCTTTTATTCTAACTTAAATTGGTTTTTTAGACACAAACTTCCATCTTTCAATATAAGTCACCCTGAAAATATGTCTTCCAGGTCCATCAAAATCAGTGTCTTTTTATTCAATGGAAATTTCTGAATCTGTTTTGTTTTATTTTGTTTGACCGTATACTTTGGCCCTTAAATGACACCATTCTCCAGGAAGGCCATAGTTTCCCTGTCTGACACTTTGTCTTTTCACCTCTATAGACTTTTCTCCTTGGTATTTTTCTCTCGTCATCTTACCCACTTGCACTGCGTAGGCTCACCCCTTTCCAGTTTTCCAAGTCTAACGTACCTTTATGTTTTACAAGTGTATTTCCCCAACAACACATTTCTCTAAATGCCTCAGACTTATACAATAAGACAATGACTTTCTCAGAAAGTTGTCATTTTTGGCACCTATCTCTTCCCATCCTGATAATCAGTATTTGAGCTCCATCTCATAGAAAACTCATTCCTTATCTTGTCTCTGTACTGGTCATCCTAATTTCCTTTGCATTCACTTTCTTCTCCACATGGGCTTTCTTAATGTGTGTTGGTACACACAGTGATCATTTCACTTTTCTGACTTAAATTCCTCCAAATTGCTGAAAATAAATTTTAAATCCTCTACCAATAACTTAAATGTACAAATTATTTGAAATCACAACAAAAATCTGTAAATCTCTCAATATTTAAATCTACTACTGTTTCATGAGTTTCCTTTTTATTTTAATGTGAAATGAAATAGATTAATTAGTACCACACAGCTATGTCATTTTTATTTAAAATTTGAAAGGCATAAAACATACCAAATAAACTCAGTAATTGCAGGTCAAAAAGGATATATAGTATTAAAAGTGACAAAAAATGACATGAAAGAAAAATACCATACAGTGTTTCTAAGAACAATAAATAGTAGTTATCACAATGAAAATCACAAAACTAATAAAGCATCTTTTAGAATTTGGTCTATACATTCATTTTGTTTCTTTTTAAAATATTTTAAAAGACTACACTGATGCTTACCAAATGTCATCATAAAACATGTCAATGATATAAGAGTTTTCATTATTATTTAACCAGAGAGTTTATGAGTAAATACTTTGTTGGAAAAGTATTTGTAGAAAATCTGTGTAAAACCTACAAACACCTAATCCCTATTATAAAATTTATCTATCTGTCTATCTATCTGGCATCTGAGCCACCAATTCAATTTAGAATTATAATTCATTGCCTCTCTATATAGTATATGAAGGATGTAAACTTCTCTGTAGAATCACAAGTCATTAAATGTACTTTCTTTTTCCTCCAGAAAGAAAATCTGAAGGTATCCAGAATCATCTAATTTGTCCTTTCAAGGAAAAGATGAATATTTGTAATACTGTACTTTGAAACTTATAAACTAGTTTAAGCCACTTGGTTTTCTTTTCAGCTTTTGGTGCTAAAAAAGCAAGGGCTTCTATGATAATTCTATCTTGATGGTCAGGAAAGGAATGAGAGAATGACTTCCTCAGCTCTACCTCTCTGGCTACATGATTTTGAAAAATTCCCCGTATGTATCCAGAGAGGCAGAATTCAGGTGCAAACCAAATTCAGGGCACAGTGCTGTATTCCATTCTATTCAGTTTGCTGAGAAGAGGGGTACAAGGATCCAGTTAAAAAACGTTTCTTTTGTTTTGTTTAAGAACTTATTTTTATTTTAAAATCTACAATCAAATTCTTACTTACATTGGGTCCATCAGAACAATAACAGGCTACCTTGTGTATTAAAAATTCTGTTACATGTTTTAGGAAATTTAACTTGAAACCATCAGAAATTCAAAAACTCACAAATTTCAGCCCTCCCACCCGGAGGTGAAGGACTATTTGATTTATGTTGTTCATTACTGCTTCTGTTGCACTTTCCACTCTGCATTCATTGGAAATCCTCCCCATCTGACTCCACTGTCTCTGAGGGTCACTGAGGAGGAGGACCACGTAGTACAGTCAAAAACAACACGTGCTCCGATAAACGTGCTTTTAAAAATGCCCTCAGATAAGTTCACTCAAGTGTGTGATATAGACTTTGACTTACTAATAGAAACAATATTGCTTCTGCACATAATATTCTCAAATCAGGGCTGGGGAGATAAGTTTAGCAGCGTAGGGCCTGCCCGATACATGCAAATTCCTGAGTTTGGTACCCGGAACAACAACAAAAAACCCTCAAAATTCTATCTCATATCAAGTGTCTACATACAGTGATTACATTTGTAATATGTATAAAGAAATTCATAATAAGTGATTTTTGATATTACGAATACAAAACAGCATATTCGTAAAGGAGTTATTCAATAAAATAATAAAATATCACATCTTCTAATAAATTATAAAATATTTAAAAATATATTTAATGATGCATGGTTATTTCCTATTAGTATAGTTTTTGTAATAACAAGAAAGTACTAATAAAATAATCAGATCATGTAAGTAACCGTAGGAGAAGTTTCATTTTATCTTCTCAAATAAAATTTACCATTTTGCATTCAGACAGTTTGTTAAATAAAATAATTTGAGGACACTGAAAAAATAGGAATTATTCCTGAAAATACCACAAAAATTAACTGAGTTTCTGATAAGTTTTATATAAAAGGCAGTTAACATAATTTTGCAAATTGCCTGAAAGTGTAGATGAAGATATTAACAATTCTTTTATTAAAGGATAAAGTGACCATAATACCCGAGGCAGTACACTGATTAAAGCAGGTGTGATGGAAGATAACCCCTAAGCTTCATAACTCCTTGGATAATAGATCAGTGATTCACTTTAATGTGCTTATTAAGCAAAATGGAAAATTGGGTCAAATTAGACAGTGAGACGAAGCTGTCTGTACATGACATGGCTTGCCATGGAGACAATCAAAGTGACATTTCTTAACCTAAGTCTCTAGAGATAAGATATTTGCCATCAAATTAGTCAGTTACCTAACCTTTTGGAAAATCTAAGACTGTGATCAGTAAAAGAAAATTGCATTATAAATGGGCAATTATGGTATAATTGTAGGGGACAAATTTCCTTTCTAACAGTAAATTGAAACTCTATCTCTCGTATAAATGAGGGTGTTGAAAAAGGCAGTAATGGTTATTTGCATAAAATAATGTACCTGAGTCACATCCATATAGCTCTTTTGGATAGCTGTGTTAAACTTTAACATTCACGGAGGAAGAAGTTCTCCGTGGGCCAGTGTAAGAATCTAATAATTGGTGATATCAGTCATATTTTTATCAGCTTTTCTGAAATTGAAATATGTTATTTTTCCCACAAGGAAAACATTTATTTTGCTTTGTAAAGATGACAGGAAATAAAGGCATGCCTTCAGAGTATGCTGTTGAGTTCACATACAGAGAAACCTAAGTGGTTATTTTGGTAAGGAGTCCTGCACACCTCTTCTTTGTAATTAGACACATTCTAGATAAATATCATTTAAATACATGTTACAAGACTTTTTTTGGTCTCAAAATGAGTTGAAATATGTGTGCATTAAATAGAAATCTGATTGATGTAACCAGTTTAAATTTGGGTAATAGCTATGTTATCAAAATGCTGATTAGTTTGACTTTTAAGTATCAATATTTAAAAGACCAGAGATCTCACTTTATACATATCTGGATATATTCAGTGAATTATGTCTTAACCCAGGTTGGGCCTCATTCCTAGAGAGGATAAAGAATTGTCTTCCTTCAACATTCTGTTACAGCTGTAAAGTTAGTTCCTTGGATAGTGAAATTGCAAGAATGTTTGCTGCAAACAGAAGCTATCTGTACTGAGCCTAAAAGCATAAAAACTCACTTTCCTGGTGGATGTTTGAAAGTTTTGAAGAGTCTACCCCAGTCCTTCCATTTCCCTGAACCCTCAAGTCATAAATCTGTCTGGAATAATGCTCCTCATTTTCTTTTTCTTTTTTCTTTTTTTTTTAGCGGTACTGGGGATTGAACTCATGACCTCATGCTTGCCAGGCAGGTGCTTATGCCACTGAGCTAAATCCCCAGCCCTCTATGCTCCTCTTTTTCAATCTCTATCAGTTGTTCTCATATCTGAACCCACAACAGAATGTTTTATCAAAGTACAGATTGCTAGACCCCAATCATAGAGCCGCTGGTTCAGAAAAACCAGTAGGGAATCCAAAAATTTGTGTTTTCCACAACTCACAGAGTAGGCTGATTCAAACTTTGAGAGCTATTCCTCTTCACATTTGCACTGCCATCTCCTGTTATTTACCTATACTGTCTTCCCTCGTCCCTTAACTTATTTATGTATCCTAAATGAAAATATAGGCTTGCATATAACAAATTGGTGTAACCTTACACTTTGCCAAAGCACACTAACAACAGAGCTCACTGTTTTCTCCTGTTCTCATTACTCATTTCTTTCTTGCTGCCCAAACCTTCTCACACAGAGATGCTTTTCTCCTGGTCCTCTACTCTGCTCAGGAGATGCAATTTCAATATTATTGCTCTGCACAGTTCTTTATTACTTTCCTTTTACTCTCATGCAATTATAATTTCCATTTACTCAGTGTAGGTGATAGCATTTATGTGGAATGAAGAAAGGGATCTGCTTAAACTAATACATACTAATGCTTGAGATCTGGTTTGAGTGCTGACATTTTAGAAAAAGATGCCTCTGAGCTACACATCAATTTCAAAAACTGTGACAACGTGAAGTGAAAAGTATCAGAGAACTGAGCCATGTTTCTTCCCTCATTTCTGTATCACTGGCCACGCCTAGTCAACACCACAGATGGTTCATCTAGGTATACAACAGTGGACAAATCAATTAGTTGGGGCTGCTTCAAAAATTTAATACATTTGTAGAGTCCATATAAAATTTATGTTTAAATAATATGTTGGCATAATCCATTCAATTAATAATTGAAACGTTACAAGCCTTAAGATAAGAAACCTACCTAAACATTTCTTTGTATTGGCATTATTTCATTAGAACAGTTATGGTTTATAAGGTGAAAATGTTATCTCTGCTATGGTCCTGATATTTGTATCTCCATTAAATTCACAGGTTGAAATTCCAGTTTCCGAGTTGGCTGCCTTAGAAGGTCTTTAAGAGGTGATTAGATCTTTTGGGAAGTGATTGGGATTAGAGTTACAAAAATGACTCTCGAGAGCTACACTGCTGCTGCCAACATGTGAGGACACAGTGAGAAGGGAGGAGATCATCACTGAACCAGGAAGTGGGTCCTCCTCAGACTTTCCATCTCCTGGTGACTTGATCAGAGAAATCCCAGCCTTTGGAAATGTGACAAATAAATTTCTCATATTTATGTAACCTACCCAGTTTATGAAATTTGTTGTAGCACCCTGTGCAGACTAAAATAATTGCTTACATGACAAATGATGCACAGGTTTCAGAGGATAACCATATTTCCTAGTATGAAAGGTGCATTCTAGGAAGCTGAGACACAAGAGGTAGTAAAGACTGCAGCCAGGGCTCATTCACTAGACGCCACCAGCGGGACTGGTTTTCAGCAAGCTCCACAACTGCAAAGCCCGTCTTCAAGGGAGGCTTTCCCAGGATTTACACAAGAAAGTCTAAGAAAACAAGCAAGAAAGGTAAAGACTAGAGAGTCAAATAAATAAGCAATCAGGAGTGGGAGAGAAAGGTGTTGGAATGAGTTGAATGATGGTGGACACAGTCTGGTGGCACAGTGAAGTCTGTCTACCAGCTCTATCTACCAGCTCTGTTCACTCATTTGATGGTTGCAAGCAATGTCTCAACAATCAAAAATAGCAGTGTTCATATAACCAGTTCATGGCCAGCTTTTAAAAATCTGACTTTCATACACACACACACACACACACACACACACACACACACACACACACACAGTTTTCCCTAAAATTGACACTATCTGCCCCTAAAATAAGACCTTGGGCAAGTTACCAAAGACCCCCCTGGGTCTCACTTTCACCACTTAGCAAATAATTGGATTAGACAGCCTCCAACTCTGAAGCATATATTCTTTTATCTTACTGAAACAACTCTTTCATAATTTGCAAAAAAAAAAAAATTCCTCAGTTGTAATAAAAGCCTTTATCTTCTGCTAACTGCACAGTACTCTATAAATGTTTGCTTTTCGTACTAGCACCCGGGGCAATTTCTTTTACAAGTGGTTACTTCAGTATGAACTGAAAATATTGCAAACAGAACCAACCATGCAGGCAGTATGTGCAAAACTTTTATGATAAAATTTCACAGACTTTATTTAGGTCATTTACATTCTCCCACTGAAGCTTATAAAGCAAGATTGGAAAGGCAGATTTTCACATTTCCTCAGGCAGAGGTCAGAAGGAACTTTCAGAGGGAACTTGAAACTAGGCAAAAACCCAAATGTGTAAAAGTACAGCCATTTGAAAGCTAGTAAAAATGAACTGTTACTCAGTATAGCAGATGGCAATATTTTATAAACCATTTTGTAACACTACAGAATTCCCTGCATTCACTAAAATTCAGCTTCAGGAATACCATTAAAAGACTACTGCTTTCATCCATGGTATTTTGAAGGGATGTGTTACTTTGTGTACCTAAAAAGAATTTGCTAAGATGTGAAAGAATTTCATTATGCCTACAAAGACAGGTGAAAATCAGGTCGTAACACAGCTGAGTCTATTTTTCAGTACTATGAATACATCATGCTATTGAAGTTACTGTGACTCTGTTTTATGGAAATTTTCTAGTTAAAGCATGAGCTCTATCTTTGTTTTAGACTATAACTTTAATACACATTTTAGTAATTTGTATTTACCTCTAAATGATTGCTACTGAGAATCCATTTGCCACATATTGCTAGTGCATTTATAAATATAATCTGCTTATCTGATTGGGGGAATAAATTTATGGAAAGCCCTGAGAAGTCTTTTGAGTAGAACAATAACATTCAGTGAGAGAGTAAAATAGCTAAATGGTGATAAAATATTTACAGGTACTCCTACTTTAGTTTCTGACAAATAATATGGAAAAGTAATGGAAGAATCATACAAAAAAGATTTTTAAAAAACCTTTGTGTACTTTCTTTAATACTAGGATAAAAGGATTAGCAAGATGTTATATTTGATTAAGCTGAATATGATCAGTGACCATGAATGTAGAGAATTAGGGCCTAAGAGACTTGGAATTTGACCAGCAAAAGACTCTAATTTAAAAATATAATTAGAATATTTTCTTAAAATTAAGGAAAACTAGACATGTTTGAATCATTTTTAGATTAATTAGTCCATGAGGGTTATTAGAATTATAGTGGGTTTTTTTATCAATGATAAAGTATAAATTGTGGTCCTTTTCTATAGAATTGGTTTCATATAACTTACCTAAATTTTCTGATGTAAAATTTTGGGTTACTTTTATAACACTGTAACTGCCATATTCCAAAGTATTGAACATCTTTTCATCACATAGAAATAAACTAGGGTTTTATTTGTGCATAGAAAACTAATTATTTCCTGCTTAATAATTTGGAATGTATGATACATATCTTTTATACTAAGTGCTACACTGATTAGAGAAAATTTCACTTTCAATCTTTTAACGCCTTGTCTATTTATCAAAGAATCTAGAATGCTATCCATTATTCCTTTTATTGTCGTTGGTTAATATTTCTAATATGGGATCTGTGATAAAAGAATTTATTATTACCAACAACTAATTGTACAATTATAAGAATAGAATTATGTATAACTATTGTAGTTTTTTTTTCATAGACACCACTTGGAAGTGGGCATGATTACTTGCATCTCATAGTTGGGACTGAGTAGTATCTTAGTGCTGTGACAATTAAGGCATGAGACCAAAATTTGAGCCCATAACTGTCTGACTGCGATAAGTCTATGTTTTTTGATGATATAATTTGTGCTACCACACTACACAAAGTTAGTGGACACCTTTTGCCTACATTAGCTGTGGTAACTAATCCCTGGAGTTTGCAACCTCCTGAAAGGTAATATAATAGCATTTTTCAAGAATGTGTATTACAATAGGTTGACAAAATCTCCTTGGTAAATATACCATTGGGAATCTGGCTCTCTGATGCATCAGGCCATTTTCAAAATTTACTGTACACTAACTCAGCTTTCCTGTAAGTCCTCAATCAACATGAGATTGCTTTCAAATTCATGCCAATAGTTTCAGAAAAGACCACACTGATTTGAGTAAAAAAGTGGGTCAGAGATGGTAAAGCCTAATGGTTATCCATACACTTTTTCAAATGTAAAACAGTTCAATTCTATAAGCTATCCAGTAAACAGGGGTGCCACTGCCAAATAAAAAGAGAACTGTTTCAGTTGGCAAATGTTCATCATATCATGGAAGAGGAAGAGAGCAGGAGATATATGGTAAGATCCAGAAGAATGTACGTATTCTATATCATATTTTACCCACAACTACCAGTAACACATTTATGAAAATCTGAAATAAAGAAGAATCAGCCTGAGTACAACTGAACTGTTCACAATTATATTATAAACTATTACTCCAACGTTATTAATCTCCAATGTTGATGAAGAAAACGAGTAAGCACAGCAGAAAGGAATAGCTTCTAAAGATACGAAGGTCATACCCTGAGTGCAAGGGTACAAAGAATAACATGGGTGTAGCTTTCTGTTGCCATGCTCATATAATTAACAGAATTTTAGTTCAACCTAATAGTGATGCTCGTAGAAGACATTGTGTTTAGCACTACAATGAAATATCTCTTCAATTGCTTTGTATAGGTTATCTGATTTTTAAGAAACAAACAGTAATTTTTGGATGAGTTTAAGGAAATGCATTTATTTGTTTATTTATTTGGCACCAGCAATCAAACTCACAACCTCACTCTTGCCAGGTAGGCTCTTGTGGCGCTAAGCTATGTCCCGGACCACAGGGAAAGTATTTATTAAAATGACATTTTAAAAAGATAATTGTTCTCAAACATAGGTAACCCATAGTTCATATCTCCCCAAAGAATTACTTTCAAGTTGATATATTATTTTAAGGTAAAATGGCATATGTTAAGGCAAAAACAAAAACAAAACAAAAAACGCATTACTAGAGCAATCCTTTAAAGTACAAGTCAGACAGTGTCAGCCTTTATCTAAAAATATGGCTCCTCATGCTATTTAGAACAAAATCCAACAGCCTGGAGTGGCTGCCTGTCAGACTGGTCAGTATCTCCCATTGGCCTCCATGTCTCTTTCTCTACTTGATACTCATTCAGATTTAGCTGTACTCCTTCCTCCCCTCATCTGAACAGTCCAAGCAGGACTCTACTTCCGAGCTTTGAAGTCACTGCTCCTTTCACTTCAGTCCCTTTCCCTTCAGACATTCTAGCTGTCCCTCTCATTCCTTTGCTTAAATGCCTTCTTACCAGGGACAGTGTGTTTCTGAACACCCTATGGAAACTGGCATCTTCCCTCACTCTGTGTTTCTTTATGCTGTATGAGGGATTACCTGTTTTTTTGAAAATACTCATTCTTTAGATTCCCATTTCAGTGGGCAAACTTACTACCTTATCCCTGTCCAATGGACTGTTTTTAGGCAGGTGTGATGCTGGTTTGAGCTTTGAGAGCACAGCATTCTTGGGCTTGATGGCTAACACTTCTGACATCGTTAACATGAAGGACATACCCACAGCCTCTTGATTCCAGGAGGAAGGTAGAAATGCGGAGTGCAGGCATCCCAGCTCAATTATCTCATTCGAGTTCAACCAAATATAGTTAACCACCAATCTCTGAATGCATGAATTAGTCCAGTTGAAATCTGCAGAGCCACTTAGTCCAAACCTTAGCTTTTCTCCAGATGATTCAAGACAATTGACCACAATTAATTATTGCTGGGAATACAGCTGAGGATTTAGTGGTTATTACAGCATGTTTGTGATTATGTCTACGTATATATTCTGAGTTTTAGAGAATATTCGTTGTGTCACATGCTATATATTTATTTATTCATTTACATATGGTCATAGTCCTTTAATATACATCTCTTGAGAAGAGGAACTTTGTGGCTATTATTTATTTCTATTTCCCACCATATAGAATGGGACCTGGTACTCAGTAATCACTCAGCAAATATATGTGTAATTAGTAATCAACTGTGTTTTATTTGCATTATCTAAAATGTACAGGATCACAGGCTAAGTGGGCTAAGCAGAAATAGTCTACATCTTCAAGAAAATTGTAATCTAAACTGGTTTATAAAAAATTAACCTCTCACCAAGATTTAGAATCCTATAGTTATAATATTTATAATTTTTTTCCTCAGGTAGAATCTATCAAACTAAAATGCTAATATAAAAATATTTTCATTTATAACATTTGTTATAAAATGACATAAAACTAATTTTTCCATCATGTTATAAAAACAGCTTATAATACACATATTTGCCCTATCATAATATTTATAATTCAGTTACTTCTTTGTTTATTGTTTTTTTAAAGCATTTTTTTCTGGATTTGGGACTGGTTCAGCCCTGGTGACAGTAATGAAACTTTATTTATTTATTTATTTTGGGGGGAGGAATCAGACTCAGGACCTTACCCTTGCCACACAGGCTCTACCGTTTTAGTTTATTCTTTCCTGAACTTAGTGAATGGAAGAACTCTATACTCTTCTTTCTTCCCTTCTTCTCATTCTGTCTTTATCAATTAACATTTAAATAACCAATGTTTGCAAAACAATACATGTAATGTACTTAAGGTTAGAGAAAGATGTGTAAGAAGTACCTGGTATGATTCTTAGGATCTAGAAAACATAGTAATCCTCGTACAAACATATTTGTCCTCAAAACAGGCTAGGCATCTTTCCTTTCATAGCAAGTATGACCACCCACATCTGGTTCTGATATGTATCTGCAACTTGAATTTATGTAAATCTCCCACTCCATGAAAAGTTTTAATGTTTCCTAAATATCTCATTCTTCCTTGCCTTTCTTTCATATGCGGTATTTGTTCTATCTTCATGTATAAATACTCACTTTGTCTTTCATTGGAACAGATTATGTAACTTTTATAAAATCATTAAAAATGTTCCTTAGAATTTATGCATTCATGCCATCCACATGTTACCATTTACTCACTTCACTTTATGGTATTTATGCCTGCATTCTCTGTATGTGTACACTAAATTTTGTATAAATATAATTTTCTGGGTTCATCATTTGAGTCTTACTCTCACAGGGCCTACTGACTTCAAAAACACAACTTACCTAAGAAAATATAAAATTTGTACATGCATAAAGAGAGCCTATATGTAGATTGCTGGAGTTTAAAAGGTAGATACTCAGAAAATATCTTTTGAAAATAAGGAAGTAGGCAATCATGGAGAAGGGAATTCATAAATGGTCAAATAGAATTGTATTAATTAACATTGTTTCAATGACTCAGAGAAAAGCAGCTTATGTTAAATGGCAGCAGGCAGGAAACACTTCAAAAGGTGCAGAACTTCAATAAGGCCTGGCCGTCTGATGTGTGCACAGAAATAGGATAGGAGCAGCCAACTCCAGAGTGAATTACTGTAGTGGAAAATAACAATTGGAAAAGATTGGGGGTCTGGAATAAGCCTTGCGGACCTGTGGGAGTAAGTCTGGGTAGAGGGAGCATATTGATATTTGTTCCTTTGGAGGAAGTTGACTTCATGTTGAGATCATCCATCCTTATGGATCCTTATGTTTGTGAAGCCCTCTTATTAGTTAAATCACATGCAAATTCACATTGAGATGTGTAAACATCACTGACAGTCTGCCCAGGTGGCTTTGTTGGCCCTTCTTAAATTTTTTCATTTTCAAGACTGACAGCATTGATCACCTGTGTCTGTTCAACATTTTTTTCCTGAGACTGACATACTGTCCCAGGACTCACATCTATCAACATGCCTCTGATTTATTGGCTTAATAACAGCAAATCATTGGGTAGCCCAGCTCTATTTTGCTTGAACACTGACCTGTGACCTTAATCTGGTGCCTTTCAAGCTTCTTTGTTTTTTCATATCAGACCAATTAAGTTGAAGCATTGTGAAGAAATTATATGACAAAAATGTCATATTTAAGCATTTAAAGTTAATTTTTCCTTTTAATAGGTAAAAGGAATTCTTTTCTAAAGATATAATTATAAATCCTTTCAATAATATAGTTATTAAAACAATTGACTTTTTTCACCTATCAGTATGTTAAAAATTAATCTAGAGAAGGGTATAATTCTAATTTTTATTCATATTGTGTGAGAAAATAGGATGAAAATTGTGTAAGCACTCCTTTTTCATAACAAATGTTATGAATCTGCACATCTTTTCCTCAAAAAAAGTAGATTTACTTAAATCCACTGGCCAATTCCATAAGTAAATTTGTACCAGCAACTTTTATAAACTATTAAATCTAGAACAAAAATAGAAATCTCTAGACATATTTATGCAACATGCAATGATTTACTAATTGCCTTATTATATAAAAATAGAAAATATAAAATAATCAGTACCAAATTTGCTAAATATATAACATATTTCTGTCATCTTATCAACTATAACAGAAATACTGTTACAGTTTTATGAGTGAGGCAATACACATATTATATTAAACCACAGAGGAGTATCATATTTTCAGACAATATTATTGGGAATTATTGTATTATGTTAATTAGAACAGATTTGCTTTAAGAAGTTCTGAAAACGTAAATGATCTTCCAGTGCACAAATAAAGACAAAACCGTGTGAAGAATCACAGCTTTCAAATAGAAACATCTTTATTAGGATTATGCAGAATATCCTTCATATCAGGCAGCGAAGGCATTGTGTTACAGACAGTTATCAGACTTCCCTTGCTTTTCATATATAATTCTCAGCTTATTGTTGAAGAATTTGAAGAGATATGAACTCATGTAATGAAGTGATACATCTCCTGAGAAAATAAAACTATCTAGAAGCAGCTTTAAAAATATGTGTATCCTTGGAGTAAAGGAAGTTCTATTTATGCAGACATTCTGGAAGGATTTACTAGTTGCCTTGTTACTTACATGATTCCTTCATATAAAATTGACCAATAAAGGTTGCCCTCCTCATCTAACTATAAATGAAAAGCATCCACTGACACAACTATTAACAGGTTGAAACAGAAATGGGAAAAAGCTACAGATGTGTTAGAGTAGCTTCCCATAAAAGATAAGCACTTCATTATTTGTATCCTAAAGAGTAGTTAAACTTGGGGGGAAAAAAACAGAAAACAAAACACAAATATTCAACATTTTGTTGGAGAATGCATGGTAGTATACAGTTACCAAATTATTATATTTAGGAAATAAAATTCTCTGAGAAAAGTATATGTATAAGTAAATGGGACTGGGATAGAAGTCAGAAGTAAGACTAGAGTTGTAGACAAAGGCAAGGTTAAGAAGCACCACTGATGTGCATTGTATGAAGCTATTAATGTTATATCAGTGAGTTTGCAAATATGTACCTCAAAAAGAGCCATAGCTCTCAGTATGCATATTCTTCTGTAGTCTCTTTCCTTATATTAGTGATTTGTTTTTAAACAAAAGAATACAGTGAAAGTTATGTACTGTTTCTCCTAAATTGAAATTGTAAAGAAGAATTGACACTTACACATAGTTTTTATGGGGTGCTGTCTCTATATATCTTCACCTTAGAATCCAGAAAATATGCCATTACAAGAAGCAGTTCCTAAGTCTGAGTCACACTGGGATGGATGACTTTCTGGCATTGGGATGGCCGTAATGCTAGCTGACATCAAACTCCAATCCCATTAGGGAACCTAACAAAAACTGACTAGAAGACTTTGTCAGTCTTCAGAACAATGGGAAACTAAGGTCATAAATCTTTGCTTTACATTACAAAATTTTAGAGAAATTTGGCTGAAATTTAGAGAAATTTTACTGAAAAAAGAATCAATTAAAGATTTTAAATCTGAACCACATTTTAGAGAAATCTTCTCTGTTGTAGTAGCAATGAAAAAACAGATAAGGATTTAACAAACAGCTATACCAGTTATTACAGTTACTTGGATAAGTATGATGAGGGCTTGAACACAAGACAATGGAAAACAATAGCTCTAAGAGGTGATGTATAAATAATCAGTAGGACCTGATCCCTTTCACATCTCACTGGATTTACATGTGATGGGGAGATAAGCAAAGGTAGGAAATCCAGGACGATGTCAGTAGCAATATGTCCGTCTCCTTCATTCATCCAAAAGATGCACATTGAACCCTTGTAACTGTGAGAAAAAAGAATTCTTCCTGCTACCATAAAACTTCAAATCTAGTGAGGAGAGGTTAAAAATTAATCTGCTGAGGCAACTAGTGTGAGGGAAAGGAAACCAACAGAAGAATATGGAATAGGATCGAGTTATGGAGAATAGACAGCAAAGGAGGAATGCCGTGGGAGATTACAAAGATCACAATTATAGTTGGTAGTCAGGTTGGTTTGGTGGAAAGTCATTGTATATTCTAACAATAATAAATGATAAACAAACAGGTTAATTATATCTTCAGGAATTCAAAAGAAGCAGAGAAACATAGGCTATCATGAAAGAGGATGGGGTTGAATCCATGAGTTAAGAGAGGTGGGCCTGAGGAAAATGTTATAACCCGTGCTAACATTGTAAGAGACCTTTATGTTTATTCAAACAGCATTTGGAATTCATTAAGTGAATCTGAAAAGCATAGGGATTCCAAAAATTTTACTTATTATTATCATCTGGCTTTACTGTGAAGAGTGAATAAAAGAGAGAAATAACTAGAATACATGTAAGACTACCAGCTGGGAGTCTGTTCTAATAGAAATATAATTGTAGAAAAGACATATGATAAGTACTAAAAAAAAAAAAACAACATCTGCCAAAGTCACCATGATCTTAAATCAAGTAGATGCAGGTGGAAAGTATCCAGTTTTGAGATACATTTTGTGGCAATATTAAGAAATGATAGTGGTTTGGCTGTAGGGTAGAAGAATAAGTAAGAACTGGGTGTCACTTAGTAATTATGTCATATAATAAAAATGGATACCTGGGTTGCAAGAATGCCCAACTGGATAAATGGCAGTGACTGGTAGAGGAACATAATGGTGCTTAAGGTTTGGGACATGATGAGTTTGAGATTCCTTTTGGAGATAACGGGCATGTATCAAGTAAGAACATGAACATTACCAAGCATCAAGCATGAGGGAAGAGAAAAATGTCTGATGGCACCTGGAGCTATAGGAGTAAGGATTGTCCAGACAGACAGTGCACAGTGAGCAATAAAGTTTAGGACTGAATCTGGAGTTAATCAGACATTGAATTGGTAAGTTGAGCAGGTTTAATCCAAGGAGTGGAAAAACAGAGGACATGGAGAGAAACTCCAGGTAATTTGCTGCCAATGAAGGACAAAGGTATTTAAGAAGAGTGGAGTTATCCATTCTATAAATGTTGCCAAGTAATAAGGAGCCATGAGGTTATTGTTGAACATAACAAGACAGTATTAGTTAAATGACTGGCATAAAGGAAAAAGTAGATAAGTGTAAGGACTTAGTGGAATATAAAAACCTAGAGAATGACTGAGGTGAATTTCCAGATGTGTGACTGTGAAGAAAAAGGGGAAACAATTGAACAAACATAATATTGTTTCTTCTGCATCCTATTGTGGTTTTGCTTGTTTCCACTAATGGAGAGCAAATCTAACAGTAAGCGGAAAGTTTTAAGTGAAAAGAAACAATGCAATTAACAGGAGATAGGGTAATTAATGCTGAGTATCCCTTAAGGTATAACTTTATTGTTTCCAAGAAAAAGACAGCATGTTTGTTTAAAGTGATGGCAATGGATTGATTAATTTCCAGTAGTTGAGGTTTTGCTTTGCCAGTTCCTTCCAAAGTTTTTTATCCCTATCTCAAGTCGAAATTTTGTGTGTCTAAAATGCCTAATAATAGTTTCTGTATCAGACTGAAGAACTAAATGAGGCGTCTCAAGCCATGACTTTATCATAGGACTTTGAGAGGCTTTTGTTAAGGATGTTTGCTATTTTCTTTCTACTAAAGACTGTAAGAGACATAGATTAATATTCCTCTTGGAGGTGAGCTCACACTTAAAGAAAACATTTTCAAAAAGTTTTAGGAGCCTAGATAAGCCATTTTACTGTAGTGTTATAGAATGACCAAAAAAATATAGTAAACATAGAGTCATATAAACTTTTTCCTGTCACAAACCCTATGCCACAAAATGTTTATATACCATTAAAATAGTTAAAATAGTATGACTTTAATATTTAGTATACCAAAGTTATTTTTCTCTATGAGCAAAAGACAACATTCAATACACACCCACTGCCTTTCCTTCATCTACTAACGACACCAACCAGAGGAATCATTTGGTTTTCTGGGTCACAGTGACAGGAAGTAGTGGAACAAACTTTGCACTTTTTTGTTTGTTTGTTTTTTTTATTTTGTTTTGTTTTTTTGTTTTTGCCTGGACAAAGCACTTATTACTTCCAATATTCTTTTGTCCACAACTAGTCACATGGTTGTGACCTGACCTCAGGGGAAGTTATAAATATAGAAAAAAAAAAACCCACAGAATTCTCAGTAAGTACCATCTCTCCCACAGCCCTAAACATGTTTATTTGATTGTTAGACACATTTCTTAAATGGTGGATAAAAGCAACAGAAACATTTAGTTTTTGAGTAGCTAAACATACACATGCTGTATTTACTTTTTAACTTTTTTTCAAAGAATAAATTTTACACAGAAATAATGGGTCTTTAAAAGTAATTATTACATTTACCTGTCATATAACAATTGAAATGTAATTAATAATGAGCAAGTCATTAAATAGTTTTTGAAAAAGTACAGATTAAATCCCTGCCTCTTCATTTCTACCTTTCATCTCTGATGGCCTGTTTAAGATAATAGCTATTCAGGCTTTGAACATCTAACAGAAGTTCTTTCTTGATATTTCTATGTTGTTGAAGATAATTGAAAGAATTATCCTTCAATTCCATTCTTTCTATTACACACTACTGCACAGGTATTGTGTTGTTTTTCAGCTATACTGAAACTTGCTCAGAACTATTTATTGTTTGTTAGTGGGTAATCATCATACCTGGTACTGTGATTCTTCATTTTCTAAAGAGACATTAATATAAACAGTAATAATGCAAAGGTTACTTTGTGATAATAAATGATGACAGGAGTGTACTATTGTGAATACAGTTGCTGATGGAGCATAAAAAAGGTTGTGGATATGTAAAAATTAGTTACGGCAGAGGGGTCCCAAAATTTTGCTTATGTGAAATTCAGAGTTGGCAAGATGCACTGAGTGCTGCATTGCAAAAACGGAGCATGTTGAAAGACCACGAGAGCCACCCAGTAGGGAATGCAGGATCACTAAAAAGTGCTCTTTGGAAACATTTATGAAAAATAGCAAAAGGAATATAAATAAAAATATCTACCATCAGATTATAGAATTTATGAGCACCAAGTGTTCTACTGTAGAACATTATACATTTGCATTTTTTTCCTCTTTGAAACCTGCATGCAAGAAGAAATTCTTCCTATACACATCTGATGTTTAATCGTGTGTTTATGATCTTGGGAAACCTGTATATTTTGACTGATTGCATAGTGTATTCTGAAAGTGTCATATGCCACTTGTCATAGAATTAATGTAGTTATTGCCATGACTTGAATTAGTAATTTACTTCATTAAATGATGGAAATGGATAAGCTCTGACATTCATTCATTCTACAGCCCCAAAATAAACTAATATTATAAATGGCTGGTCAAAACATTATTTTGTATCAGACAAACATAAAGGTGCCTGATATCATAAGGTTTGGTATTTTTAGAAGCTACCACATTTTTCAGTGTTGTTATTTTTAGGTATTTTGCTCCAATAAGTTTTAGAGAAGATTTTTAAAATACTTTCATCTAAATTATTTACTGGTATTCCAATGAAGAGGATGCTAGAGAGCAAAAATAGAAAATGTGTATTAGAAAATAAAGGGCAAGGTTTTCTCATCAAATTAAAAGTACATTTTATATAGCAAAACAAGGGTAATTAAAATGTCTAGACCTAACTCTTCATTAGTTTGGCAATAGATTCCATAATACTTGCAAGTTGGTAATATGGCAGCAAAGTTCCAACAATATATCTGTATAATAATGGACACTTTTCCTGAAAAAAGATTAGAAAATAAGGTAGCATCAGAGATAATATTACAAATGATAACCCTTTGACCCCATGAATATCAGGACTTTTTGAAAGACAGCATCAAAATTTAAATGTTTATCTGTTTCTAACTCTCAACTGTCCGCTTTGTGGATGATGTGTTATAAACTTAAACTTTCAAATAATTCCTTCCTATCATCTATCATTGGTTTTAACTAATTACCCACTACCTAAGTAATAAATCAAAACTTCAATAAAGCAAAGTACAGTGGGGGATGGGCATAAAATGCCACATCCTCAATCCCAAAATCAGATTCCCACCTCAGAGTATGCTATTTTTATTACTTACTACTGTATTTTGTAATAATCACATTATCTCCTCTGTAATTTATCCAATAATCAAATGAGAAATATAACGTAACTCTTGGTATTTGCCTATAAGTTTGCACAGACTTTTGGCAACATAAATCCTCCCAGTAAAATCATATTTTCACATAGATAGTACCCAAGAAAGGAGAGTACCTATGTAAAGGAGGGATTAGTTCCCAGAGAGGTCCTCTATTCTGATCTCATGCCTCAACCAAAATTGTAAAAATTACATTATGATTCATGTATTATTTGTTAAATTCTGCATCCCAAACACTAATCTAAACAACAGGGATTCATGTACTTATATTTTAAATGAAAATAATATCTTTGCTGCTGAGTTTATTTTCCTCTGAGAAAGACTATAAACACATAAAAGAATGAATGCAGTTAGAGACAGTTAAAAAATAATAAAGGATTTTGTTTTTAAACAAAGATTGATGAGAGAAATGTTTTACCTATGATAGTCACAGATGATATGAGGAGTAATTCTTGGGAAAGTTTGAAGAATTTGAAGAATTCAGTTAAAAGTTCTGTTGACAATATTGGAAACAGTAACAGAAATTGAAGATTATAGAAAAGAAACATGTGTGGGTATGCATTCATGCATAAGCACTTCATGATTAAACTATTTGTCCTAATTCTTGCAAAGTAAAATTTCCCTTGTTTGTAATATCTTTAATGATTAGTTCATTTCCAACAGGGAAAGAGTAAAGTGGTTTATAGAACTACTTTAAATGCTTGAATCCCAGTCTTTTTTAATGAATCTAGTCTAATAGACCACTAAGGGCTGCTGAGTTGGAAAAGGAACTCAACAGGGACATTTTTGAGTGTATGTTGCCAGTTGTTCCTAGAGATAAAATGATTGTTGTAATCATTTGAAGAAGAATTTGGAAAACTGAGACAAAGAAATATATGCCTGTGGATTTGGCACTGAGGGTCTAATCCTAGAGGTGGTTTTGTTCTTTTCCTTTTAAAGTGTTGGTTACAGAAGGAACTTGGACAAGGATTTCAGACCAGCTGAGTGTCTGTAGAGTAGAAGTGTTGCCCTTTTGATATTTCCCAGACTTCATAAGCCTTTCATCCAGTCACAGCATGAATGACATCAGTGACCTGTAGATGTGAAAGAAATGTATGCTAAAAATCTTTTGGCCTTCTCTTAAGCAAGTGACACTAAAAATTTTGGAAAATTAAAAATCTAAATCTATGACAGGCCCCAGGCTGTGGAGAACATTTGAAATATGAGCAACTCCTCTCCCCAATTCTGTGAATGCCAGATTAACCAGCAAAGGATCCAAGGAATCTAGACTGCACCAAAGAGGTGAGAGAGAATCAACTTAATTATGAACCTAGGATCAGCTATTGCATGAACATTGTAGCTTCTTGGGTAATTCCCTCACAGCCTTTTTAGAAGGCTGAAAATGATTATAAGAGATATTTAAGAAGATTTAAGAATTTAAAATTTCATCAGTGCTGATATCTTTTTCTTGTATAATATCTGAATATCATAAAGCTATACATACAGTAGATCTGAGCAACAGCATGCTACCCATGTGGTGAGGTACCCATGACATGTAGCCTTGGCCTTAGGTCTCATTTGCTTTTATTGGTTTTTTAACTGGCTCAGTCTTGGCAATGAGCCATAGTAGTCTCATGTTAATTAGTCTCTAGCCACAGCACTGCTACCCTAAAAAAAAAGAGCTCTGTGAGGTATTGATGGGTACCAGTCAGATTGGACCTGAAGGTGTTCAGGCTGGAAATGGCTTTGAATTATATAGTTTCTTTGATATGATTCCTGCATCACAACTTATCTAAAAGTGAGATATATATATATATATATATATATATATATATATATATATATATGGATGATTTAAAGACTTAAAGGCAAAAATGAAGCTTTAGAAATTTTGAAAAAATAGTAAGGATTTAAATAGGAAAGACATTCTTTTAGAAGACAGTTTCTCTGAACATATTATTTAACTGAGCTTTAAAATTATCTTAAAATCTTTTGGAATGATTCCTTCATGCCATTTTCAAAATTCATGGAAAATAGTAACAATTACTAATGGTTCTTTGAAAGACTAGCTAGATGAACATGAAGGCACACATGTACAATAAGTAAATTGATAATTATTGTTCCAAACCCTGAGTCTTTATTTTTAAAATTTTTTTCCTCCTTGTGCTCTGCAGTGTGTTTGTGCCATCTCTGGTTTCTTAGGAGCTTTTCTGTCTAAAAATAGCAACAAAGACTAAGAGCAAAAATCTCTTATGTAAGCATTGAAAGGACCGCAGTCAATCCCTCCAGATTCTTCTCTTCTTTATTTAATCCTCTTCCACATGCCCACAATCACCACCAGGAACTTCAATCACATCAAGACTCCTGAGTACACATGTCATATCTGTCCTTTATTATGACTTAAGATGTGACTCAGATAGTTTTTTCTTTGTTTTCTCTGTTTAGCTGAAGGCTTTTGGATTTCTTCCAAAATGTTTTATTAGGCCTACTAGAAGAAATGAAAAGCTGAAAAATTCTTTCCTAACTTTTCAATAGTGACCATACCCCTGACACATATGAGGATTACTTTGACTGACTTTGTTTCTGGTTAGTCTATTCTGTTTCATGGGTCAATTTATTCAACAATCTATAACTATTACAGTCATAATCATTAGAGTTTAATATGCTTTGGTATCTTTGCTAGTTACCTACAATTCCATAACAGATTAGTCCAGAATGCAGTCAAATAATGTTTTGGTTACTCTTCTTTGGTTGCTGAGACGAAATACCTGACGTTCAAAATTCAGGAAGGAAAGATTTATTTCTTACAGTTCTTGGAGGTCTCAGTCCATACTCAGCTGGCTGCAAGGCAGAGTGGCATGGCAGGGTGTCATGGCAGGGGGGTAGCCAAAGGTGCAAACTGGCAAGAGAGACAAGCCACACTTTCTTCCCACACCCTTACACTGAATCCTGGCTCCACACTTGGGTGAGTGCAGCATTCACACCACTAATCGCAGCACCAGACAGCAAACCAATTAGGAACGCCAGACTCAGTACTGCCATTATTACATGAGGCTTATGGGAGGGCATCCAAGTACACTATAACAAATGACAATAAACATTTATGAATTTCAGATGGTGGGGGGTCAGAAATTTCATAGTGGCAGTGCAATTCTGTAGTTTGGCCTCAGAGTCACTAGAGATGTCAAGAAGTCCATTGAAACTGAAATCGTGTCAAGGTTGAACTGACTACTGTATTTGTTGTCAAGACTGCTTCTTCACATAGCTGGCAAGTTAGGATCCACTGTTGGTGGACAGTCACCATTCCTGGCCATGCAGGTCTCTCCAAGTGAATTCTCGAGTGTCCTTGAACTTTTGAGCTACTTTAGCCTCATATGAGCAAATTTAAAAAAAAAAAAAAACTACTTAAAGGAAGCTGAACTTTTAATGATTTCCTCTTAGGTTCACAAAGCATCATTTCACCATATTTTGCTCTTGAAAAGACGATCACTTAAGTCCAATCTTAATTCACAAAAGATATTTTATTTTTGTCACAATATTGAGTACGAACCCATGAGGCTCTGTCTATTTAGACATGATGGTGTGTGTGTTTTGCTTTAAAATACTTGGATGTAATGATTCACCTTGATAGGTTTTCTCCTCTTTTATTATTTGTAGGTTTACTCAGTTATCTTTATTTTATTCTGACAAGTTTTGTAAGTTAAATCATGGGGAAAATTACCCAATATATCCTTACATCAAAGCATGTGTCACTATTTCTCACAAATGTAAATAATTTACTCTTTATAAGACGATATTACATATATATTCATTAGCATAAGGCCCAAAACAATGAATAAAAAAACTATTTATTATTATTTTTCTTTTTTTGGTACCAGGGATCAAACTTATGACCAAGAGCTGACTAGGTGGGTGCTTGCACCACTGAGCTAAATTCCCTGTCCAAGAAAATATATTTATGTTAGGAGCCAAGTTATGTAATTTGCCAGCTATGTCAAGAAGTGCTCTTGACAACAAATACAGTAGTCAATTAAGCCTTGAGATGATTTCAGCTTCAGTGGACTTCTTGACCTCTCTAGTGACTCTGAGCCCAAACTACAGATATCTTTTCTAAGCTTTCTCATTCTAATAATACTGTTTTACATTCAAATCATAAAATAGCTTTATTGTTTATTTTTTGTTTATTCTCATTTGTTAAATCATATATTTACAGGATTTATTAAAGTTCTGTGTTGTACCTGAGTAAACAGAAACTTAATTGAGCATTTTTGTAGCTATAGAGATCTTTATAATAAAACTATGAAATGGGCACAAGCTGATTCACCCTTTACTTTTGATTAGTAATCCATAATTTACTAACCATAAAATAAATTCTAGTAATGTTCACTATTTGCAACAGTTCTTAAAAATCAAAATAGTATATGGAAGTCATATTGCAGGAGTGGTCTTTTATATTAATGATCTTTTATATGAAATTTATTACCAATTTCCTACATTGTACCAATGGTATATAGTAGTAAAGCAAACAGTTACAATTTGCTACTAATAAAAATGCATTGTGAATCTTAGGGCCAAATAAGAAGTTCTTATAACCTTTATAGAAAAAGAATGTGAACCATTTATAAATCTATATTATATATGTCTTCCAATTGTTTCATATAAAGCAAGCCTTTTAACTGATTAAAAATGTACACATCTTCTTTATTCATTCATTAAAAGATAAAATTGAGTCATTTCTAGGTAATTGGATGGACCTTGAGACCATACTGTTAAGTGAAATAAATTGGACACATAAGCATAAATATCACACCCTTTCTCTGATGTAAGAAACTGAAAGTGTAAAAAGAACCCAAAATATATACTAGATATTGTGAAATAGGAAAAATATGTTCAAATGAGAAGGGGAACTGGAGGTTGGTTGGGAGAGAAAGGGAAAATAACAAGAAAAAAAGATAAAATAGAAATGAAACATTTGTAAATAAAGAGAGGGAGAGGGGTTGAAGGGAGGATATGGAAACAGGAAAAAAAAAGAACCCAAATATATCATGTACAGGTGCCAATACCCTGTGATGAATGTGATCTTCATGTATATCTAAATTGTACCTACAAACTCAATTAATTAACAATAAAAAGATATAAAGACACATGGGTGCACAGGTAGATGTACTTAAATAAATGTCTCTTAGTGTTTAACTTTTGCTTCCTGATGAACATTACATCATCTCAGTAAAATACATATAATGAGATGAATTTTATCTGCATTAACTTGAAGTATGTTTTTGTTATAACCATTTGTTTCATATTGTGTCACAACCTAGTGGATATTGGTGAAAAGAGGATCAAATGAACTAAACACAGTAATGTAAATAAAAAGCAATGTTTTAATGCACAGATAATAAGACATATAGACCTAAATGTGCAAATATCTCAGAATTGGAGCTCAAACATGAGGTAATTTTATTTTTCTAACAAACACTATATAAAGATGCAATTCCATTTCAAAAGTCCTATTTGCTCTTCAAGTTTATATCATGGCTGAGTAAAATTACCAGCTTTTAAAAGTTGTATGAAGATGCATATGATTTGTTATGTTTCTACAATATGATTGATAAGCCAACTAAGAAATGTGACCACTTCCTTTAAAGATATAATCTTCAGAGATTTGGTTCCTGTTCTGTGTCACCAAAGAATAATATCTCTGGATACTCTAGTCTTATCTTTGCTGCAGTGTTTACCAATTTGTTAATTCCAATAACAAGTTTGAAATGTCTGATTTTTATAATAGTGCTTATACTTTAACAGCACATGACTGTAGATGTAACATAACAAAACATAAATATAAAAATATCAGTAAATTCTTACCTGTCTGAAGCAGACTGAGTAGCTGCATAAGTCATCCTATTTTAACTGCATTTTGGTCTTTCAGGTGCAATATTTACCCATCATCAGCTGAATAATATAATAATTTTTACATTATCTTGGTAAGATTGCAATACTCATTAATGGCTATCATTTCATTTACTGAATCACACATTTTCTTATAACAAACCTTCAAAAGACAGCATTGAGAACTATCAATGTACTACAAATGCTTGTAACTTGTACATAGTTTAAACATGACAATGAGATACTTACTCTCTGATTACTGGCACAAAGAAATTCTAGCTCCCTTGTATATTCATAGAGTCAAACTGGAAAAAAAAATTATGTTTCTGAGACTTCATTTCTCACATGCATAATGAATGATGTCGCTGTCAGCAATCAATCCAAAATAGCATTGGAATAATGTACACCAAAGACAGACATGACATGAAGACAAATAAAAACCAATATTCATCCATGTAACAAATTTATAAGTCAGCATGGACATCAGCGCATTAGAATTAGAACACTCCTGTCCTGTGTTTGCCATGTGTTTTTCTATTTCTTTCTTTCTCTCTTTTTTTTTTCTTTCACTGAAAGGAGTAAAAAAGGAGAAGTAGTCAATAAAAGTACAGACCTCCTAAATCTCCTTACAGGATTACCATAATGCATAATATTTACTAGGATTACTGTGGAGGAAAGATAACAAACTTTATCTAATTTCTAAATTTTGGAATGACTAAATCGATAGGAAAATACATAGGGAAAATTAAATTTTAAATTACTAACTGCCCATATAATTAGGTTCAGGAAATAGAACTAGTACCAAATAAAATACACAGTATCCTTGTATTTTAAAAACTATATATATAAAAAAATAAAAAGTAGCATAAAGTTATGAATTTCATGAATAGATAACCTGAGATCAAATGATAAAGAAGTAAATGTAAGACAACAAATGACAATCAACTGTGTTTCTTCCATGTAGTGGTTTAATTTTTGTGCTACCTAAACATACACATTCCCTGAATAAAGTTAAACATTCAAGGAACTTGACTCAGAGCCTGACAAATTCTAATTCTTTTTGTATAAAATGACAAAAATTGATAGGACTAAATGTCTTACAAAATTTTCCAAAATATTAAGAGATAAGAATGCCATGAGATACCACACAAGGAAAGCATTCCATTAGGAAATTAATTTGTAACTTTTTGCATAACTTATCTTTTTTCTTAAAAGTTAAAATACGGGTCAGGGATTTAGCTCAGTGGCATAAGCGCCTGCTTGGCAAGTGCAAGGTCATGGGTTGGATCCCCAGTACCAAAAAAAAAAAAGTTAAAATAAGTCACTGATTAAAGCCAAAAAAATATTATTTTACATACACACACACACACACACATACACACACACACACACTGATCTGGGGACCCAGCCCAGGCAAGTGCTACACCCAGAGCCTCTATTTTTCTGTTTGGATCAAACACGAATATCCTACAAAGGAATACAGTAATACAGAACCTCTACTGACTTAGCCTTCTGTTTGCAAACATAAGCGTTTGGCAAAATTTTCATCATTTAGAGCACTCTGCATAGGAACACAAAGGCAGACATCTTCCCCAGTATATGGAATGAACTAAATTCATGAAAATGAGGTACTGTTGTATTCTTTTCAGTATACTTTGCCCAAGAAAAATCACTGGTAGAATCTTAGTTTAGTTTTTAAGTTGGTGTTGCAAATATAATTACATCAAGAGAGTTTGCTAGAAGTGTGACTATTTCCTCTTTAAATTCTTTGAAAAATAAATTTCTATTTGCATTTGTATACATACAGAACATAACCATGGTATTTAAACATTTTGTGTAAATTCTTAAATTGTTGAGTATTTTTTTTCTTTTGGTAACAAACAGTTTTTGCAATCTTTTAAATGTATTGGAAGTGTGTCTTTAAATTTATTGGAAGTGTGTTTTCTGTATATCAGTCACCATGCTAAATGCTTTAATCAAATTCTCACAATGAATAACTCTAGTGGAAAGGGTGATTTCATTTAATGGTAAAGACATTATAAATGTTTGTTCAAATCCAGTGTCAGTAAAGGGGCAAAACTACTATTCACCCTGATCTTAGCCTCCAGTTCTCACGGCCGCCCTCTCCCGTGCTCCAGCCCTGCCTCAGACTCAGAGCTCACCATGTTGTGTTGCTGTCTCAGATCCCCTGATTTCTCACCTTTCTGAACACACTTATTTCTTCCAGCACTAACAATGCTTTCTCCGACACAAGCCATTTCCACCCCTTTCCTACCTGACAGACTTATTCCTTTTTTCTCTAAAGTAAGGTTTGAGCCAACAACTTTTGCAAACTCAATTATCTATCATCTTTTCCACTTTGTCACTAACACCTTTTTTGCTTATACTCTGTTTTACTATGTGTTCTTAATAATAATGAGAATGAAATAGTCAGATACGGATTTCTAGAATGTGCATCCTGATAAGTATTCAATACAGGTCTCGTAGGCAGGTGAAAGGATAAGACAATGGATTAAGAGATAAATCAGAATGGCCAAATTTGCTGAAAAACATGTCTCCTGCATCATTTTTTTTTGTCTTTGAGGAAATTTACATGCACAAAATACATGCAAGAAAAATTGGCTCTGGCCCAAGTGTTAGAAAGTGGATATATAGGCACCAAAGGCCTCTGTAGCTGAATGTACACTTCTCTAGCTCTCTGGACCACTTTTTCTTCATCTACAAACTAATAGAATCAACTGAAAAAATGGCATATTAATATATCAGTTTTGTTCAGTATTCCAGTTGTAACTGAACAGCTATTTTCTAACAGGTATTACATTAAACACTATTAAATCAGCTATTACAAATTTTTCTTTTTAGAGGATAATTATAAAACATTTTTTGAGGAGAGATAGATGTCTGTTGTCATATCTGAGACTTATCTCGCAGGCCAGCTTACTTACCACAAAGGACATGTGGTACTTGCAGCCTAAAGGACTACAAGGTTCTGTGTCATTATTATGCTGCACTAGCATGTGACACGACCTCGTAACCACTTGGGAACCCTGAGTAACAAAGAGTTGAACAGAGGTAAATAATCCTTTGCAGTGTTACATTGTTCAAATGTTGTGATTGGTTGATACCACAGGAAAAACTACATCATTTTGAATACCATCCTAGTTATTTGATGTTTTAAAAAATTTCTAATAAACAGGTTGTGAAACATTTTTAAATGAATGTATATATATATATATATATATATATATATATATGATATACTGTATACCATTATCTTAAAATTAGTTACACAGTAACAAGACATAAACCAACAAGATTCTTATAAAAAACAAATAACTTGAATTTTCTTTTAAATGAAGATAATTAGTATAAGTGAAATGAATTAACATATATTATAATATTTTTAAAACAACAGAATACATAATTTTGAGAAGTATTTGATCTCTTTAGTCTTTCTTCAAATTTGCTCTTTATCTGAATATATAGAATATATATTTCAACAATAAGTGAAATATTTGCCATATTTGAACTTCTATGTCTGACTTATTTCACTTAACATTTTGTTGTTAAGCTGTATCCACTTATCCACAAATGCATTGAGTTTTATCTTTCTTTACTACATTTTACTTATCTATTATCTTTTGATTGACTTATAGGCTGTTTCCAAGATCTTGATGTTACAAACTGTGCTGCTGTAAACATCGGTATGCATGTATCCTGTAATGCGATAATATAAAATCTTTGGAGAAGATACCAAGGAGGGGAATATTTGGGTGAAATGAAATTTCTATTTTTAATTTTTGAGGAATCTCCACAGTGGTTTCCATAGTGGTTGTACTAGTTTACATTTCCACTAACAATTATACAAATCATCAAAATGTTGACACATCATGACCAAGCAGGCTTCATTCAAGGGATTCAAAGATGACTCAAAATGTGCAAATCAATAAATATAATTCATCACATGGACAAAAGTTACTGATCATCTCTGTAGATGCAGAAAAAGCCCCTAGCAAAATCAAACACCTGTTCATGATAAAAGCCCTGAAGAAAATAAATATGGAAAGTCTTTATCTTAGTATGACAAAGCTCTTACATATTAAAATATTGGAAATACACATATAGTCCAAAGACTAGAATGCTAGAAGGATTTAAGTTTTGGTCATTTTTGCTGCTTTTAAGACTTTTTCCACAGGGTCACACCTTGAGCACACAAAAAACACTATCATAAAAATTCAGTAATTTTTAAGTTTTAAATTATTCCATCATAAACCGTTGGTTTACAGTTTTTATTTTTTTAAGACAGATTTTAAATCTTTCCATCTGACAATATCAGACAGGACATTCAGAATGAAAACAAGGGGCCAGGAATTTAAGTGATGCAAGTGCTTGCCTGGCAAGTGCAAGGTCGTGAGTTTGATCCCTGATTACAAAAGAAAAAAAAAATGAAAGTAAGTTCTAACTAAAGAGTAGATGAATTTTATGACTGGAAATTAATAGTGAAACCTCAATTTTCAATGTAATCAATTTGTAAATGATATTAAACTTTAGTAAAAGTATGACTTTTTAGGAACATCACATATTTGTGGAATTAGTTACTGTTTAAATTAGTAATAAATGTTCATTCTTGACTATTTTTTATTCTAAGAAACTTCTGCTTACTTATCCAGTTCTCTACTTCTACTAGGTGGAAAAAAATAACAGTATAAACTTCAGAATACTTGTCATGGGATTTCTTCTTTCTCTATACACTCTGAGCATTAATTTATAATCTGAGATTTCAGTAAAAATGTTTGTGATTTTGAAAATTATTTGCTGCATCTTTATTGCAGGGTCAGAAACATCTTTGCATCTCTCACTTGCAGCATGTGTGAGCAGATGAAATATTTACTGTGCTGTGAATATCCAATAAACAAGAGCAATGAACTCCATATTTCTCAAGTGTTTATTAGTGATTGCTCTATGAGCAGCCTAATGATGCTGAATAAGCATTTAAAGATGGTCTGCAGTGTAAGTGCACTAGCTGATGCTCTCTAATTTAGCTCCATTGATCCAGAAGTAGCATCTAAAGACTATATTGCAATATAATGCACAACAATGAAGCCCTCTTTGAGGAGAAACAGTAGACTTTTGATATGTATATAATTCACACTGAAGAGATTGTGGCTACCGAGATGCCAACTAGCCATGAGCCTTCAATGTTTCTATGAAATCCAGCAAATCAGGTAAATCAAATCTGGTTAAAAGTGTTCTTATATAGAATTGTGGAAATGTATTCCTTTTTCAATAGGCCCTAGAGATTAATAACACATTAAATATATTATAAATGATATAGCAATTATCAGGAGTAAAATATTTCCTTATGTTCCTTTCCTATGATTATTTTTCTGCCTGAACACTAAGCAACATATCCTCCTGATCTGTGAAGTAGAACATCAAAAATGCTTTACTGAAGAGAAAAAGAAAATAGAACATTGTTTCAAATATTTGATGCATTTTGATTTCCCATTTTGTATATAACAGATAGAAAACGTAATTTACTATAGCATGTATATCATTTAGACACCGTATCAAATACATGTATTTGGCAAAACCAAATCTTTTTTCCTGGCAATGAACTATGTCTTAGGATTTCTAAACTCACTATTATACAAATGGAAAATGAAAAATATTTATTTTTGATTTATAAATGATAACACATATAGAGTTATACTTTAAAATATATATTACTATTGAATTTTACAATTTATAAATTGATTTTGAAAGAATATACCCTTTGTATGAAACTTACTGCACCAAGTGTGCTGTTTCCCCGGTTCTAGGCTGGTAAGAGCAGTAACATGGTTGATGAGATTTTGAATTTAATTACTGATTTCACCCCCTCTGGCATGTATAACCTTGCATACTTTAGCTACTCTGAGGTTAAATTTCTTATCTTCAAATGGTGCATAATTAGGTTCAACTTTTTGTGTTATTGTGAAGAAGACATGAATTGACATATGTAAAGTCTTGATAGTGTGAGTGCCAAAAACTCTCAGCTAAAATAAAGTTTCAGTTTGTCCCAACATTTTAAAGCACCTATCTTTAAAATGTGTGGAGGGATTCCTTAAATCAGAATTTTATAAGACCTATCAATGGAATATCTAGGGACCTGGCTGTTTAGCAACATCTTAAGGCAATAATAAATAGACAAAATGATAAAAATTGGTAAGCAAACATCTCAATATTACTCCTCATTGGATTACTGCAGAAGTTCCTAACCATGAAGGGCTAATGTAGTGATTTTGCCCTTGCTCTATACTTAGCGCTCATTGTCTCAGATATGGATTCTTTCCAAGAGAAGCCAAAGGCACACTGCACACTGGTGACCTGGTGATGCTCTAGTCATACACTGAGGTTCATTACCACGTGCAACAGAGCTCAAGCTCCAACATTGGAAGTGCAGGGCGCTGCTCTCTCAGCACAAACCCAGGATTCATATTACACTGAATACTGGTCTGACTTTCAATCTGAATATATAATAACTAACTTTTATAAGGTCCTGCAAGATAACTGAATGATTCTAATGTATGGTAAATAAAATGGGGGTCGAGGGAGAAGGGGAAAAAGAAAGGAACTGAAATGTGTTATGTACATGTACCAACTACTCACAGTGACTATTATTATTATGTACTGTACACACATACTAATAAAAGTTGAAAGTAAAAACTATTTTGAAATATCATAATTCATTCAAATTTGCTATCACATGATCTCACGTAATCTTTGGATAAAGCAGCTAACATTGAGAGAATAGTTCAAGACTGTTTTGACTTATAAAGTAGTGTTTATAAAATAGAGAGTATTTTGAAGGCTTTCTTGGCTTGATTAAATAAATATAAATAAATAATAAAAATAAATCAAACATATATGGAACACACTAATTAGCTCTTCCTCCATTTTCTTCCCTACTGTTGCTAAAATTACACTTCATGCTTCCAATTGCAAATGACTGTAGCCTATAAAGTCAGAAGATATGTAAATTTTGAGTTTGGATGATTTTTTACTTGAGTTTTCAAGTATACTTCCCTTGATAATTTCACTTTAAAAATTTTAAATTTGAAATATGTATGTGATGTGCTTGGACTATATAAAATACATTAATTTTATTAATTAAGTACTTAAAAATTTTTCCTTGTGTTTTGCTAATAGGCTAACATCTGCTATAGTAGTATGAAATACTAAAAAATGTATTATGACATTTTTATAGTTCTCAAGCAATTTGATATAAGAAATGATAATTCAACATTTTTAGTATCTCAAAAAAGCCTAAAAAAACCTGCTAACAATGAAATTTATTAAACATCTGCAAACAATTTTGATAGAAAAGCATAAAACCTTTAAGAATAGGCCAGGCATTTAGCTCAGAGGCGTAAGTGCCTGCCTGCCAAGCATAAGGTCATGAGTTTGATCGCTGATACAAAAAAATAAATAAATAAATAAATAAATAAATAAATAAAAAGATGTAGGTATAGAAAAATCTTTAATGATATTTAAAATGTTTGCTATGCTTTTAAGTAAAAGAGTTTAACTGAGAATAGTAGCATACTCCTGTAATCCCAGCACTCAGGAGGCTAAGGCAGGAGGATCTTTGCAAGTTCAAGACCAGCCAGGGTTACAAAATGAGCTCGAGGCTAGCCTGAACTGCATAGTGAGACCATGTCTCAAAAAGACAAAAAAGTAAAAGAATTTTTAAAAAATACATAAATCATTTAGAAAATCCTTAGAAGTTGAGGTATTCTGCACATTGTATTTAACAGGTTTTTAAGATATCAATATAATTTTAGATATAAATTTAATAATTGTAAAACAACAAAAGCATCCAAACAAATTATTTCTTTCTTTTCTTTTCTTTTCTTTTCTTTTTTTCCTTCTTTCCTTCTTTCATTTTTTATTTTGGAACAGGGTCTGGCTATGCAGTCAGGCTGATCTTAAAACTTAATATATAGTTGAGGCTGTCCTTGAACTCACAGAAATCCTCCTGCCTCAGCCTCCCAAATGCTGGGATTTCAGTGTGTGCCACCAAGGCTGGCAGTTTGGCTATTGTTGATGCTATGTATGCACACTATCAAAGTTCCACACATGAAGGTCAAAGCTTTATATGTAATTCTTAAAGAAAAATCTATCTCTCTTCTTCCTTTTGTTTTCTTTTTTTTTCCCCAGGTGAGCCTTTTCTTTTCACACAGCTCCATCAGCAGCTGCAAACATAAATAATACAGAAATCTATACTCTGTACCTTCTTCCATCTCTGGTAAGATTATGCAAAACTATAGTAAGATACAGACATCAGTATCTTCAAAATACAGGACCTTTTCATGCCCATAAGGATGTCTCTGTGTACACATTTTCAAATATTCCAGTGAAGAAACAAAAACAGAGAATTCATTAAAAAGGAAAATTCCTCAGCATCACCCCTCAGAGATGAATTAACTAGCCTGTGCTTAGTTAGTCTGATGAAGCTTCTATCAAGTTAGAATTTTAAGAAGTGCTTCAGGTGATGCCAAAGCAAGTGGCCAGTAATAAAAAAGTGAACCTAAACTGAACTTTAACCTGCTGGATGTTTTCTGTTGAGCTACGAATCACAATATGCTGGACCACACAGTGACTGGAGAAAAGCTCACCAGCAGGGAAAAGTCAAGCTGACTGCGGTGTTTCCAACCTGAGGCTCCTCTTAACACACTCCTGTGACTTTTAATAGAAAAAAAAAAAAAAATTCGTGCTAGCTGCTAATACTCCTATGGCACTTGCTCTGGGTTTGTGTCCCCAAAAAATAAGAGTCCAATAAATTTAAATAATACAAAGGATGTGTTGAATAAATAGTTTTTAACTCTCTTCTATTTTAATCAGAGAAGGGAAAGTGGAAAAGGATAGATACACAGCACACACCCAAGAACACCTTGAATGGAGTCTGAGATGAAGGGTAAGTACTGGGGTGTTTTTCTGACACCAGATGAGCACAATGTATCTTAGGTCATGTGACCATATAAATTTTGATAATTTCCAGCTACAAAAATGAATTATTTCTAAGTTATTCCCTATGCCTTCTCAAAGTACCAGTTTGTGGACTATCCCAAAGCCTTCGTGTCCTCATCGCACTTGTTTTTTACTTCTGCCTGTGATAAAATGCTCTGCCTTTGTCCTGAAATGTGAAGGCAGGAAAGCGATCGACCTTCCAGGGTGTCTTCCACATGCTCTGATAACGGCAGTCTTCAAGCTTCTCTCCCTCCCTCCCTCTCTTTCCCTCTCTGTAGTTCTCTCTCCTCTGTTCTTTTAAATGTAGCACAGATCATGACATAAGTAAAGTTTTCATCTTAGGAGTAAAAGGTAAGTTCTGTATGACAAAAATCTAGCAGCTGTGATTAGACATCACACCATCCAGCCTACAGCAAGAAGTCTCAAGTTATATTATGAGCATGAAAACTGGCCTGACATTTAATTTGCTACATTTCTTCATCCTACTAAAAGAGGCAAGAAGAGAACTGTACCCAGTTACAAATTGGCTCCCCTGTCCTCTCTTTCCTGTGAATGTAAACCCACAGTTTTTCCCCAAGAGCCTATGACATGAACAAGGGCATACTTAGTCTAACAAGGAGACCTAATAGGTTTGTATCAAACTGAACCTCACTCTGCAGGTGTTTAATTCTTAAGGACTGTCAATCTGATTTTTCTGCAAACTGTAATTGTACTTTCTGATTTTTAAATATGCAACTTTTCATGAAGGAGTGATTTATCTCTTTTTTACAAAAATCTAGTACTCTTTTGGCAATAATTTCTTAGTTAAAAGCTCTGAATTAAAGACCAGGAGAACATGGCTATCATTTCCATTTAATTCATACAGGCCCAACATGTACTATTGGTACATTTATGCAGTTAAATTCAGCAAAAAGGAGAAGAATAGAAGCAATATCCTACACTTCTCGAAGGCTCGTCTCTGCCCTCTCTCCACATAAACGTGTCTTGATGTTTTATAAACAGGCCAAGCATCAATTCTGTAAAAATGAGTGCACCACATTATCTTTGGTTCTCTCAGTAAAAAGGTATCTTGATTGGTTTTTCTGGGATGGAATGAAAATATTTTCATTTCTGGCACACTATATTCTAGTATCTAGTATTTACCAATTCCACTGAATACAACACAAAACCTTTCAACAAAATCAAACACGAATTTTAATGCTGATATTCTCAGCATGCTGTCTGCTGTATGTAGTTGGCATTAGACTAGAGATTGCAAAAGAGGCTAAAGCAGCATTGCCATGCGCCTGAGACGTTCACATTTTACAGTGGAGGCAGACTGCTCACGGCTTTGTCACATTCAGGCAATGTTCACTCCTAGGGCCCGAAGGCTGTTTATTTTAAACCCCTGTAACTCTCTGCCTGCAGGTGCTGTCCTGGCATGAGGCACACTTGGCCCTTGTTTAAGATGAGCTGCAAGAGTCGGACTGTGTCTGGGAACCACCGTTTCCCAATTAAAGGTGATTTGAAGCCCTGGAAGGAAGTAATGCCAACCCACCTCCCAGATATCCACGGATCTGTGACTCAGTTACCTTCAGTGTAATCTTTCATATAAAGCAAAATTTGTAGATTTCATCATTTCCTTGTCTATTTATTCATCTCGCTTTCAGCATTCTTGGATCCTTTTCCCAAGTAAGTGTATTTCAATCCTTGTGCAGGATACAACTGAGATTATATATCTATGAGCTTGACTCTTGCTGTTAGCTAGACTTTAGCTCCTCCTCAGTTATTGTGTACTGTGTCTCTCCTGCAGTGCCTTGCAGGAGAGGCAGCCTCTGTCCAGGGCACTTTAGGGACCTCAATAATGCAAACATAGATGCTTTCATTTCTTCTTAAGGTTAAACACTGGATCCGGAGTAGTGTCTCTTCTAATACAGTTAATGAACTCCACAGAACCTGTCCATATGTAAGGAGAGAGAATGACACAAGAACATGAATACCTGGAATCAAGGTTCCTTAGGGTCACATCTGTGATGAACTATCTGTCACACACGTGCGTATTAAAAGATATATCCCCATGGGTCAGCAACCCAAGTAAGAGTAGGAGACAGCCTAATATTAATACATCATTTGACTCACTCTTCCATCACTCATTGACAGGCAGATATTAAAAATAGACCGAGGATAATTAGAACTTTTACTTTTTTCATTTCTTTCCAAGAAACGATGGATCATCTTCTGTGTGCTCTGAAGTTCTCTGGGTGCTATGGAAACATTTGTTCTCAGTAAGTGCTGTAGCAATGTAGACATTCAGTTATCGTTTTTTGCATGGTGCGAACTCCCTTGTTACAGCACCTGCATACATGATTCACTCCTGCTTGGATATTACTTAGTGTTATACGGCTTTGACACCTTTTTTCTCCTCTTGGATGTTCAATTTCTATTTACTAAGTTAATTGATAAATGAAATAATGAATGAGATGTAATGGTGAGTCCTTCTTGTTACTGTTCTATTCTCATGCCTTGTCTCTGTAGATAGATGTATGCTTTATCCTCTTTTTCCAGTTCATATTTTTCTATTGGTAGCAAAATAAGACTCAACTGCCAACAGATGAAAAAACCAACCAAAATCCTGAGGTTATCAAGATGACCTCTTTTAGGTTTCTTTTTGGAAAAGAATAAAACCAAATGAGAAAAAAAATGGGGTCAGTCAAAACAAAAGGATGGACATAGCACATGATTTAAAACCATAATACAAGGTGATCTACAATGGTTACCATGATGTCTCTTGTTATCTTCAATAGCATTGCGCATATCATCAGGTACAATAAAATTGGACATAGCAGTACAGAACAATATCAATAAAAATAAAAATTGGACACATTATAGGACTTCCAAAGAAGATAATAGTCAAACCATAATGGGTATCATAGTGAATCTTATTTGTCTTTAAAGTAGTTGCCTATACTCTCTGACTTGATAATATCAAACAACAGTTTCAAATAAAATCAGTCAAGACAAGACAATGATCAAATAAAACAGATTCAAATAAAATCAGTCAAAACAAGGCAGTGAAAGCAATACAGGGTTTCTGATTAAGTTAATAGGAAATTACAAATGGTTACTATAGTATATCCTGTTATCTTTGGAACAGCTGTCTATGCCCTCAAATCTGGTACAAGTAGACAAACTGAAACAGAATATAACAGAACTAAACAGAGCAATGAAAGCAATATGGGTTTCAAATCATGATACAAGATTAACAATGTCTTCTGCCTTTCCTTTTTAGACAGTTCCTCCCTTTTCATTTTCCCAGGGTACTTGTACTTTTTGTATCCCACTAACTCCTTTATTTTTAGATTAGGGAGGCAACTTGCTATTTACCTAAGTTTTTCTGAACCTTTTTACCCCTTAGCTTGGTCTCAAGTTGTATTCATTTACCTACAAGAGCCACAAGGTTTTCCTCCATTATAGCTGAGTAGTTCTCCATTGCATAAAAGTATCATCTTTCCAACCAATCTGAGGCTGATGAGTGAGCTACCCCCCCCCCACTTTTTCTGGTTCCCTGTCACATAGAGTATTATTTTCTCATCTTTGACTTTTAGTCCATAAACCTTCCTTCAGGTTAATTATATTTCTTACATAGAGCACCTTGATAGACCCTATCTCCTGATCCACTCTGCCTGTGTTTCTTTTTATTAGTGTATACAGCCCATCCATGTTAGTGCTTATGACCAACCTTCTCTGCCTCATCTCTACCATGCTATTTTTCTGCTGTTGGTTGTCTACTTTTCCCCTTCATTCCAATGCCTGCCCCATTCAGTGAGCCTCCTCTGCCACTATTTCTAAAACCATGGTCTTTTTTTCTCTCTCTAGAATGTCCTTCTGTATTTTTTTGTAGGGTTGAATTGGTGGTAATGAACTCCCCCAGTTCCTCTTTGTCACTGAAGCATTTTGTTTCTCCATTAATTTTGAAAAATAATTTTGCAGGGTACATCAATTTGGGTTGGAGGTTATTTTTTTTTTTCAGGCTTTGGAATCCTTCACTCCAAACTCTTCTTGATTTGATGGTTTGTGTCAAGAAATCTGTCGTGATTCTGATGGGTTTTCCTTTATAGATGATCTGTTTCTTTTCTCTAACATCTTTTAAATTCTGTTCTGTAGTATATCCTGTCAACACATGGACTTTCTGGGATCTTGATTATTATATATCTGGGTGTAGATCTATGTTGGTTATAGCTGGCTTTAGTTCTGTATGCCTCATATATCTGAATATCATTTCCTTTTCTTATGCTTGGGAAGTTTTCTTTAATTATTTCTGTAAATAGCCTTTGTAGTTCATTTGTGTTTATCCCTGCTTCTTCACTCACTTTTTTATTCTTAAGTTATAGATCCTTCTTGTCATCTTCTAGCATTTGTATTGTTACTTCCTGGTTTCTTGTTATTTTTAAGAGCTCTTTCCTTTGTGATCACACATTGCAAACCTGTCTTCAAGGTTTGATAGTCTATCTTTAGTTTCTTTCAAGAAGATTTTCCAGCTTTCAATGGAGTTTTTAATTTCCTGATAATCTCTTTGAATGTGTTTCATGTATTTTAGATTTTTTATATTCTGCATTGAAGCTTTCTCTCCCTTTTCTATGGTCGTCCATTCTTCTATCTGTGTCTTCTTGAGAGGTACTTAGAATTTCTTTTATTATTTTTCTTATATCTTCCTTTACTTTGTTAGTATTTCTGTATTGAGTTCTTTTATAATGTGATGAAGATATTTATGTCAGATTCTGCTTCTTCAGAAACTGGAGGTGTGCAACTCCCATACTCTTTTTTGTTTACCTCTTATGGGCCAGTACTGCTTGAGTTGGAGGCTGGAGGCTTCCTTTTGTTTCTTCCTGTTGTCACATTTCTGGTTTCTTGCAGACAAATGGATAATGGGGGATCCTTGTCATATCCTGTATTGGCTACAATTATTCTGAAGCATGCTGGCTAGGGATTGCTGCCATATCCAGTCTGCTGATCACCACTGGAATACAAGCAGGCATGGGGCAGCCTGACCCTTCCCTTCTGAGCTGGTCAACCACTGGGAGTCTTCACTGTATTAGTGTGTGCCGTGACGATGGGGGCCGGTTAGGGATAGCTCCAGGGAGACCTCGTCCTTGGCTATTGGCTTGTGCACAGGGGCAAGATTCAGTCCAAGTAATTCTCACCAATCTGCTCTGCACTAGGAGTGGCTGAATGAAGCTGGCTGAAGTTCTGGTTCTGCCCTACTCCAAAATTTTGCCTGGCCAATCGCCCACTCCTGCAGGATGACTGACCTCCCTGCACTTACAGCAAGCTGGTACAGATCTCCAAGCAGGTACTGTTCTCTGCTCCACCACTCCCCTCTGCAACCTTGTCCTCCTGTGGAGGCCCTCAAGCTTGCCAACCCCCAACTTCACCATGACTGCATGTCTTCGGATTCCAGTGGTGTTTCTTACGCAGTGGAATCGGCTCCAGTGAGAGAGCATCTGGCTATAGCCTTCCATCCATGTTTGTCTTTTCTTTGTTTTTTTCCCCTTTAGTTTTTTCCTGGGTCGAGAGGATCCATCTCCTTCCTTGTGGTCTTCTCTAGGATATTTTATTCCAGCATCTGAGCTCTTTCTCTCAGAGAGGCTCTTTAATTTGCTGCTGATTGACCCACCATCTTCCCAGCTTTGCCAACACCACCTCGTGTAGTAAGTCTCTGATAATTGCTTTATTTCTTTTACTACTCTCAGCCCAAAATCTTAAATTATGGATTTATGTTATTTAGTTCACATTTTCAGATACATGCTAAATATCTGCTTAATTACTAAATAGACACATTTAATTAAATAATAGTTGATCATATAACTAAAAATTATAATGGAAATAAGTCAATAGAATTTTGATTTCAACTATGCAAGCTAGTCATATAATTATTTTTACTGTAAATATGCTCCAAAACAACTGTCCTTGAGAAATACTTTGATATCTTAACTTTCCAACTAAATCTACTTTGAGTTGGGTTTTTTTAGCTGTAAGTGTGTTTTATTTGCTTATCTTGTCCAGTATATGGTTCCACAAAGCTATAGCAGTAAAATCTCTGGATAGAATTTTTTTATATATTTACTTTAAAAATATGAATCTGTGGTATATATATATATATATATATCCAGGTAGCTTCCAGTTAGGCTTCATAGCAATTGACACATCTATAATTCCACATACAATTTTATAAATACAGCACAATTTTAAGTATACTCAGTCTACAAAGAATGACTCTCAGCACTTCATTGCTGTAAACTCAATTGAGGGCAGCATATTTTAAATGCAGTATAAGCAGCGAATATTTACAGTTTTCAATGGATAGGTTCTTCTAAAGAACCTCTGCTCACTATTTGCCAGAGAATATAAATTCTTTCTCAAGAAAGAATATTGCCTGTCTTATAAATGCTGTGTCTTGCACAAAATCTTGCAAATCCAACAAAGTTTTACTTCTTAGTAGACATAAAATTTGTCATTCCAATCCTGGGACTGTATATGTTTAACCTTTTCCAGTGGGTCTTATATCCTTGAGAGAAGTCAGCTCACTTGAGAGTGCATGTGTATTTCAGACAGCAGCAGGACCTTGACCACATTCTCCTATGTATTTTATGGAGGGGACTTGAGAAAGCTCAGGGGCACAACCATTTGTCCTCCAGGCAAGGATGATGATGGTATTTATTAAATGACTGCTAATGACATGAAAATATGTCATCCATCCTGTAGTAGTATTTTACATGCTGTTTCACCTTTTAAAGTTTGTTTTCTTTTTTTGTAAAGTGAGACTTTGAGCATAAACAAAATGAAAAGCATAATAAAATCTTCCTGTTTACAGAAGAAAATTTCTAAATTTTTAACTCACATTATATATCATAGTTTTCAAACCATCCTAAATCTTATGTTATTCAACCGTACATGGATTTGTTCAAAATTCATAAGAACACTAATGCTTTTTCTGTGCTTTAAAATCCATGTATTCCATTAATTAAACAAATAGAAAATCCATCCTATTGGCAGAAATGGGGTTAGTGTTTAAAATTTTTTTCAAATTATCTTCCAGGCCATCTGCTAATTTCCTTCTCTTTATGTCACTGGTCCTGGTTAGTAGTACTTAAAAAACTAACATTGATTTTTCCAGTTTAGAAGACCCCACAAGTGGTTATTTAACTCCAATTTCAATTAGCTATATATTGTTGTCTCTTCATTTATTGTCCTTATCAATATGCATACTTAATTCCTCTTTCCTTTTTTTCTTTTTTCTTTTTTTTTTTTTTTTGAGACAGGGTTTCACTATGCAGTTCATGCTGATCTTGAGCTCACTATGTACCTTAGGACTGGGCTTGAACTCACAGCAATCCTCCTGCCTCAAACTGCTGAGTGCTAGGAGTACAGCCATGCATCACCACATCTTGCAATGCTTTTCTATAAAACTCTTTACCTTGGAACACTGAATTTTAGTTTTGGTTTTTGGATTGTAGATACATTCTTTTTAAGTTTGACTTTGTGTGAAAATTCAAAAGCCATGTACTACCAATTGCATTGGCTAAATATTTACTGTTTTAGGAAAATCATCTGGCTGTTTTCACAGATGATAAGATATATCACATTATTTCCTTGGGTTCAACTTTTTGTGAACCCTTTTGATTTTTTTCATAAATTTTATTACAGTAACATCAAACATCACAACCTATGATAAGCACAAACAAATCAAGAAAAATATTTGAGATAAACTGATATAAATCTAAAAGATATAGAACGAGGATAGAGACAGAGAAAGACAAAGGGTGATAAATTGCAAATTTTTCACTATAAGTTTTTAAATTTTTACTGACCTAAATTCAAAATATCTATAGAAATTACTAAAATGACAAGTTTGACTGTCATACACACTTTCGATTAGGACATTGACAATTTCATAAGTAAACCCATTCATGCTTATTGAATTGTCAAGTTATTGTTCAAGTTTTGATGTATATAAAGAAACAAATATTCAAAATTTTAATAATTAACAACTTTGTGCTGCTTATCCTGCTTTAGAGTTTTGTATAGCAAAAAATTTCACATAGAAAGAAATAATTTGTAGAAATTAAACCTTTACTATGTTTAAGGATAATGTGGTTCATCCCCCATTTAAGTAGGTTTATCAGATAAAATACTGGACACCTGGTCAAATTAACTTTTAACAGAACCACATATTTTTATGTGGAGTTGAACATTAAGGCAAAAACAGCAAAGAAAACAAAGTTTCCATTTTTTTTAATTACCAGTCTTAGTCAATTTCCTGTTACTGGAACAGAATGCAAAACACCCATTAATCAAAAGAAAGAGGTTGCTTTTTTCACAGTTTTGATGGGTTCATATCATGGTTGGTTCTGAATGATATAGTGAAAACCAGGCAGAGAAATGCTGCTCGTACTATAGTAGTTAGTGAGCAGAGGGAGAAAAGAAGAGTCTGGGAGAGACATGCCTTTCTAGATCATACCCTCAATGACCCATCACTTCCAACCTGTTCCCATCTGCAATAGCACATTTAGCAATGGATTCATCAATGGAACAATTCATTGATAAGAATAACGCACTCAGGTCCCCTCAGTGTTTAAATTCCCTTTCTGAACACTGGTGTCATTTTCGGAAACATTCTAAATCTCAAACATAACATTATAACCACTGCTCCCAAAAGTGTCATGTCTATCTATTTATACAAAATATATTCAGTTCATCTCTAAGAGCTGCCAGAATCTTAACAGTTTCAACATTGCTGAAAAGTCCAAATCCAAAGTCTCCTTGGAGACTCAAGGCTCACTCTTAGCTTTGAGCCCCAGTCAAAATAAAAAAGAAAGACAAACACTGCTATCATATAATGACACATGGTAAATACTTCTATTTAAAAAGAGAGAAATAGGGCCATAGAAAGAAATGGGACCAAAACTCACCACAGCAAACATTAAATCCTGTAGTTCTTCATCCAGTTTCTGAGACAGGTTGTGGCAAGATGCTAGCTCCTAACACCTTATGACACTGTCAGTCATAGCCCTCCTAGTCTCTGTCTTGGACTGGCTTTGCTGTCTGGCTGTGGCTTTCCTCTGTGAATGATCTCACTGTCTGGAGACTTCACTGAATTTTTGGCTTCGCTGTAACAGCTCCAAACACCACTCTCAATGGCACATTACTGGACCTCCCAGGGCTTCTTCTGAAATAGGAGTGAGTTACTCTACCATGAATCATGGTTGCAGTAGCTTCTAAGTTACTCTATAGCTGACCTCCTGGAAACACCTAATTAGCCTTGAATGAGCTAGGTTCCCTGGGAATCTTTTCTTGGCCTTTCACTTTTTTTTTTTTTTTTTTTTTTGCAGTACTGGGGATTGAACTCATGACCTCGCACTTGCCAGGCAGGTGCTTATGCCACTGAGCTAAATTCCCCACTGGCCTTTCATTTTTATACCATTAAGTCTGAGAAGGGTAGGATACAATTTATTCCTGAGATGCCCTCAAGGCATCTTTCCATAGTTCTAATGCAAAGTACTTCAGTTTTCTTTAATGCTAATCTGTTCAGCAGTTCAAGGCCCAAATTTTTAGTTGCTTCCTCTCTGATGAAACTGTATACTTTTCAAGTAAGCTTTTTGCTACTGATTCTTATTGTAAATCTGGCTGAAAACATGTGACAGCCTAAATGTTAAGCTGCCTTGAAATTTCTTTCCCTTCATTATTTAGTACACTCCTCTTAAGTCTCCTGTAAAGTCTTAAAACATGTGAAAAATGTAAGACAAGTTTTCTACCAAAGTATAACACATATGAACATGAGTCCAAATGTTAATGTGGTTCTTGTTCTCAATTAAAACTTTCTGAGCTTGTTCCTTGCAGTTTGCATTTTTTAAAATCAGTATTCTGGTTCTTTGAGCTTCCGATCAAGGTTGGCTTACATCATTCTAAGGCTTCTCTAGATGGCGTCTCTAAACATCTCCAAACTTTTCCCACAGGTCAGATCCAAAGGAATTTGAACCATGATCAAGTATAGTTATAGCAACAATCCCTCTCCTGACACAATATATCACTTTTGCATTAGTGGTATAGAATATCTCAAACCTATAACTTTCTACAAGCCACACATATGAACACATGAGGCTTTAGGAAATACTGGTACTATTGCAGTGCTAGACAAGTATATAATTCTCACTCCAATTTTTTCCTCTTTATGTGTCACAAAATGCTCATTTTGTACTAACAATGATTTACTGTACTATGTTTTACATACCTATACTCTCCAGTAGATTGTTTTTGTAAAAATTTATGTCCTCATCACATTTGTAATTTATATGATTTTAAACAAAAAAAGAATTTAATATTATAAGACTAGTTTTTAGTGATTTTAAAATTTTTTACAAACTACTACGTATGCTAATTTCTAAAAATATTATCGAAATATCTAATTACTAAGGGTTGAACATATTTTATTAACTCATATGTATTACACATGCACACATGTAAACATATATAGAAACAGATCTATATACAGATCTATGTATGTATTAAATGTATGTATGTGTAATTTTCAGCCAAAAATCAGAAGCAACCCATTATGGTTTTATAAAAACTGAGGTAAAGATGAATTCAAAGAGTATACTCTTGAAATAATGGTGTATCTACTTATCAAATTGATAGTATTTAAAGAATTTAAACATTTTAAATCTCTCAGACACATGGATAGATATTCCTTCTAACTTTTACTCAGTAAATATAAAACCTTTGTAACATGGTTATACAATGAAATACCTAAATTAGACATTAATGAATATTTATTTTATTGAAAAAAGTTAGTTCAGATAACTAAGAAAGTTCTGACATTCTATTAATATCAATCTCAAAAGACTCTGTGAAATAAGCCATATAAAACTTTTGAACACACCAAGTAAGTTTTTAAGGCTTTCTAAAAGTTATTCATAGTAAACCACATGCATGAATATTCTAGCTGGTTTAGTTTACTTGTTTAACTAAAAAATTTTTACATAACTATCTATTTTTTAAGTGCTAAGCCGAATTCTGGGGATGAAAATACTAATAAGTATGATGTATAGAGATTTTGATAACTGATCATATATAAAATATTCCAGAATAGCAACTCCATCCAAGGATACAGCAACTTTTTAAAGTTTATTATTATTATTATTATTATTATTATTATATTAGGAACATCAAAAGAGGTTAGTGAAGATTTCAATAAAATAAATATTAGAGTTTTGAACCTGTAATACTTAGTTAACATTTAGTTGTATGAGCGTACAGGCGTTAGGACTGGAGACAGGTGAGATATGATTACCCCTAAATTCTAAGAGAATATAAACATAGCATGCGTGAATGAGTTTTGCCTAAAGAACCAATCACAGCCTGACTTCCTTATGTTTAATCACTCCTAGATGACTATTTTCAGTATAACACTGTTAAACATCAGACTGAATATGATTCTCACACCTCATCTCATGAGAGACACACATGTATTATTAATAGAACCTCATATATTTACAATAAACATTGAAAGAATAAAATGATTGAATATCCAGGGGTAGTATATAAAAATGTATTTGGTTCTGACATCAGAATTCTGCAGCTCACTCAAAGTATTAGTTTTACCATGTCTTGTACTGAACAGCCCTTCGGAGAATAGCCCAGCCATATAAGAAACAAATTTGTTATTTATCTGTGAATGTAAATTTTTTGTGAGTAGTAAAAACTGCCCAAGTATAAGGAAGAATGGCAATGATTAGATAGAAAATTACAATATTTTTGATGAAATTATTGAAGAATCACTAAAATTTTCCTTTTGTAAATACATAATTTTCTCTTTTGTAGTCATTCCCAGTTTTAATTTGACTAATGAAGAGTATAACAAAAAGAAACAACAGAAAATATCTAGAATAATAAATTACATACTTGAATCATTTTTAGGGATAAATCTAGTGACTGAATTGAGTTATATAACAGTTTCCAATGAGTTTGACTCACCAAGACATAATTTATTTTCTTTTTCCAATGTCTTCAAAAATTCCTGTGAGTTTAAATCCATTGTTATGGTATATAGTATAGTATTAAAATATACCTAAAGTGCTTTAGATTTAGAAAACAACAAAAGCTGACTTCTTATAAAAATATAACTGTTATGAAACAAGGATGAATCTGCTTAAAAACTATAGGACATTGATAAAATACCTTGAAAAGAATTTTCAGCTCATACAGCATTTGCTTTCTACATGACTATGTGATTTCACACTAAACATGGCCTAGAAAACCAAATTAGTCTCTAATGCGTATTGATATTATAAAGCAAGGACAAATGTGGCAACCTATTATACTTTCAGGAAACTAGCATTGCAACATTTAGTCTGAGGCAAAGAATAGGAACCTAGGCACAAGGAACTACTAGTAAAGGAACATAGAAGGCATCTGGGAGCTCTCAGTAAATATGAATCTGCAGGCCTGCCTTACAGTGCTAGCAAACCAGATTCCTGGATGTCTAAATACAAAGAGTCCACTTTGCCTTGTGAGTGCACCAAGAGCTAAGCAAGTGCTCTTGGTGCATTCAAGAAAAGCACATACTTCTCCCACACTGGGAAGGTTGGCTGGGAATCTGAACAGTTTAGGTTGACTGTTACTTTGTTTTACTTACCGCTATTTCCTAAACTAGTTGAGTAAATGCTGAATCAGGAGCAGAATTAGAAGGGAAGACCTCTGCCCCACATAATCTGACAATGTTCCAAATGGGCAAGATGCCATGTTAGCAGATAGAAGAAAAATAGCACTCTGGGAAAAAATCAAGATGCCCCTTGATCTACACTCATACATACTGACACAGACTGTTGAAGTTGCAGTTTCTGCATGTCTTCTGCATCTAACTTTATGAGAATGAGACTTCAGTTCAACTAAGAGTTCATTAAATTTAAATTGGACCAAGTGAGGCTGTAATACATTCTGTTTTAATTTTAGTATTTATTGATTTAGTGGAAAACTAATTGCTCTTCGACTGTTTATTCTGTTGTAGGTCAATTTGTTAACATGTTATTTTTTCATCATACTAAATTTGAACATTAAGAATAAGTTCACAATGTTTTCTCAAAGCCTTAAAAATCCTGTTAATGAAACACATACTTATATAGTATTAGGAAATTTCTATGTTCTTCAAAATTTTATCTTATTTCACTTAACAACTATAGCAATGGTTATTACATTTTTCTCCGGAAAGTATGGCTACTCCCTTCTTTCTACTTCCAGAAGCACCAAGTTAATAGGTTGCCAGTCTGGATGGAACACAGTATACTCTATTGTCCTGAGAAGAGGAAGATATTGAGAGACAGAGAAGGGAAGGCAGGCAACCAAATGTCTGTATCTTATCCATGGTTTTTTTTTTATGAGTGTAATACTTTATTTTATTAGTTTTTGAGTCATCAAGTCAATAAATGATTTTTAAAGGAAGGACAATATTGGTTTTTCAACTTCATCTTACAGTGTAGTAAAGTTTGAAATTGGATCCTCTGGTATTATTATTTTGAGAATCATGAAAATGTTGCATCATGAACTAGAGACACTACTGCAAGTCCCATGAGGGCTGGTGTGCTAGAGATTCTGGTCAGTACCAGATGGTCACTACCACTGCTATGCACAGTACCTCCGGCAGTGCAGAAGAGACAAGGTCAGAATACACCTTCAATTTTAGTAAACCTTCCCTCAGGTTCCGATCAGTGCCACTGGAACAACTCAAGAGACCATAACCTTTTCCAGCCAAATAATGGTCATAAATGTGAAATATACTCCAATCTATAAACTTCTAACTTATCTGAAAATGTATTAAATGTATTTTATATTGTTTTGTATTCATGTTAAAAGTATGAAAACTATTAAAACATGGTAGAAAAGTAAAAACCCAGAGGTTTCCATTCTGCATTGCCACATTTTCATAATATCATGAGTGTAATCTTTACTTTCCTCAGCAAAAATCTGCAGCGTCAGTAGCATCCTAAATAGAGGAAAAAGTGTTGGTGATCTTTGTAAGTTATTCAGGGATCATTCTAAAACTCTCTTTTGGAATTCTTAATAGCTTCATTTGATTTTATAACTTAGTTGTCTCGAATGTTTTAGTATAATAATTGAAACCTAACACGTCACCCAAATAATACAGAACATTTGTTCTTCAAGTCCTTGACAAGTATCAATTAACACAATTCCAAAGTCTTTCAGAAACTCGATTCTTTCTCAATTCTCATTTTCCAAAGAGACTCAAGTGTTTTTCACATTTTTAGAAGAGTAAATACTCATTTGCATGCATAAACACCGACATTCATCAATCTTTATGCTTTTCAACTTCATCTTTCTTTTTTCTATAAAAGGCTTAAAGTGAAATAAATCAATAAGCATTTTAATTTCCTTCAAACTGTGCTCACTGGAAACTAGATACTACAACCTATATATGCCTAAATTCTGAATAATTACCATTTTGTTTTCCTCAAACAAGCTTGGTTGACCTACTTAGAAGCACACAATATAAACATACATTTATCTTTTCTAATAGCCTTCAAGGAAAAAGCAATAAGAAATTTGATACAATTCCACACATTTTTGAGTGTTTATGGGAATTTTGTATTCAACACAAAAAAAAGTATCACTAACAAAATTAGGGTGTATTAGGTAAGCAGGAACCAAAAGTAAATACTTTAAATAAATATATATATATATATATATATATATATATATATATATATATTTTATTAATTTTGTTACCTTAAATGTTAAATGTCATCTTAAACTCATGTCCACAAGTTTTATTTTATGCATCAAGAAATGCCAGGGTAAAAAATCTGTAATTCATATTTAATTTTAAAAATATGTGTATATATTTACATTATATATGTTGAAAATATATATTATATATGTTGAAATACATACACATTGGATACCTCATGAAATTTTAAAGTACCAGGAAAGATATCGCACAAATACACATTTCAAAATGTTATGAAAGGAGTTCAAGGCCAGCCAAGGCTACATAGTGAGTTCAAGACCAGACTGAACCACATAGGGAGACCATTTCAAAACACCAAAAAAAAAAAAAAAAAACATGCAATCATGAAAGGACACATTAGGTCCTATGATTGGAGTTGCCAAATTTAGCAAATGAATATATGTAGACTGTAAGTTAAATGTGAATTTCAGATAAACAGTCGTTTTTGATATATGTGTAGAGGTTTAGGTCTCATGCCTTTTAATATTTAATAAACAGAGAGTCTTAATTTGATTTTGGAAAGCAAGAACATTAAATATACAAAAAGTAAGTACAGAAAGGTGGAGCTATAAAAGGATTGAATTCTGTTTCAGGTAAGTAGAAAACCCCAAAGATAGAACAAAGCATGCACACTCAAGCATTAAAGGGCACCCCAATTTGGTTGGGTTATAGAATACAGAAGGAAAAAATAAAATTGTAGAAATAGATCATGCTGAGATTATATGGGATCTAGACTATGTTACTAAGCGCTGTACCAATGATATGCCAAGGTGTTACTCGAGACCAGACTTTTAGAAAGGAATGCAGATAGCTTGAAATGTTCATTTTACCAGCTCTCATGGACATCTCTGACTACTTCACAGGATACTTTTAGTACACTAAAATATAATTTTAAGAAAAGCAAAAAAATAACACTAATATTGTTACTAACACAAAATATAGTGAATTATTATCAGGCCTAATAACTATTGCAATTTTGAAGTACTGATTATGAATAAAATTGCTTAAATTATTATAAGATTTATATGCATGATATTTATTGAATTATATCTGAATTTATTAAAGTGTTACAAAAATATGACTTCTAATGGTGGCACTACTAATTATAGTGACTTTCTGGCTATATTTATAAATGAAAGAAATGCTGAACACTAGCAGAGATAAGTGCAATCATTTTTCAGAGAATTACAACTATGGGAATTCTATTCATAGAATCTTTAGGCACTTGAACCTCAAGTCAAGATACCTTTTGCCTGTTGTCTCAATTATACCAAAGAGGATCAATTATTTTCTGTCTTCTTGTAGTGCCAGGGAGGGCTGTCTTTTTACCAAGTCTGGCAAAAAGCATTTATTAATGATGCATATTATGAAAATGTTCCATGAAGATCAGATGACAAATTATTTTTAGTATTACTTGTTTTTAGGTATTTCACATCTTAGGTACTTCTATATATTATTTGAGACAGAAGTCAGTCTCCCTTTAATTAAACAGTGGCACTTATAAGCCATCCCACTTCTAATCAAGGCGAAAGCCATACCTCTAATACCTCTTTACCATGTGGCTCAGTGACATTTACTGAGCTCTTTGGACTCATTGCTTCACTAGTGAAATATTTTAGTATCTGACTCACAGTGATCTTTTCTAACTCAAGTGCTACATTCATTCTAGGGGACCTCAAAGATTTCTGTAGAAGACCAGCCATGAACTGTATTTTCTTGACTCTTTTGACCTATAAGCAGCACATCTTGATTTTTTCCTGTTCGCCATTTTTCTTTAAGAATGAACCTTACAATCATTCACAAATTCTCTGGTCATAAATTTTTTTCTACAAACGTTTAATCATCTGGTTGCCAATTCCCATCTTTCAACATCTCTTATTGGTTACCCCTCATCTTCCTTTTTCCAGCAGATGATGCAGGCCCATTTAATCTTGTTCCACTTAGTGCAACACATTTGTTTGGTCCTTTTCCATTCATTGTGGATTCATCTACTCTCAAACAGCCTTTCCTTTACAATGCCATCTTCGAATCTATTTTCAGGAAATGTCAGCTATCTGCCTTGGTCAAATGGACACACTGGTTCCAGAGTGTTGCTAAAGCAAAATGTAATGATGAGTATTATTTACAATGACAGGGGCTTCCATCTAACCTGACCATGGAATTACTCGATGTAACTTCTACACTTTTCTTAACTTCTCTCTCTTCTGCTCACAAGAGGGATTTTCAATTCATCTTCTTCCTGTTCCTCTAAACTAGTCAAACAAAACCTTAGGTTTTAATAGGGAAAATATAAGTAAATAGATGGCAGCTCCGTCACCTCTAACCAACCTATATAATATTTGTCTACATTTGCTGCAAGTTTTTTCTCTTTCTCTCTTCTTACAATGGGAATGACTGTCCACTTTCTAAGAAGAAATTTTTTTTTCTGCCATTGGAAAGACTTTTCAACTTATTTCACATTTGTAGGTATCCTACTGCACTTATGCTCTCCTTTTATTCTGGTTCTTTGTTTAAAATAAACCCCCTTGCATCTTCATATTTCAAAAATCCCTCATCCCTTCCTTATTTTGATCTCTCAATGTTATGATTTGGGTCTAGATGTCCCCCTAACGCTTGATGCTTTCCTAGGTGCGGCTTTTTCAGAGCTGAGTGAATCTAGAGAGTGTGATGTTGGGATTAAGGGTAAATCAGTCCACTGATTAGTTTGGCACTGCCTTCATCCCAGCAGCCTAGATACAATATAAAAGGGCCAGAAAGATGCCGTTAACGTTCCATGTTGCTTTACTACATTCTGTCCACGCTGAGCTGTTCTTTGCCAAGCCACTCTGCCTTGGAGCCAGCCAACTATGGACTAGAACCTCTACAAACTGTGAGCTAAATAAACCTTTGCCCCTTTAACTTTGAGTGTTACATATTTTGTGTCAGCATCAAGAGAAAAGTAACTAAGGTACTTACTTTATCACCTAACCTTCAAAACAAGATTTCACAAATTGTTTGACTAAAGCTGTCTTCTCTATTTCCTTAATCTTCTGCTTTTATTTGTTTGTTTTTCAAAATGATTTTGGAGTATCAAAATGTTTGAAGAAAAAAAAAGAATTTTTATATAAAGTATACTCTTACTATGCTGTTGAAAGATTTCAAGCATGTTTCTGATGCCCAGACTAATGTATGTAGGTAAATTTATTTCCTAAATTAGCTGAAATAACTCTTTTAGAGCCTTGATCCCATTTACAAAAGAGACAATGCAATTTACTAAATGGTGCCCCAGTGACCTGCGAGGTTAATTCAGATCAAACATGCAAGTAGTTTTTAATCTTTGTTGAGAAGTTGAATCACTGTCTAATGTGGAACTCTAGTGACCTCTATCAGGTCCTGGTCTAGCTGCTCCTGAAAAATGTGCAAATTTATCCACATTTTTCTTCAGTCATTCTCCCAAGCTAAATTTCAGCTCAAATTCAGGTCTAAACCTAACTATGGAAGGGGCTAGACCAATAAATGCAAACTACTTGATAGGAATTTATCATAAAATTGTATATTTGGGAGAGGCCAAGGTGGGCAGTGGCAAATATAAAAAAAAGTGTAAGTTTATAGATATTGCTCTGCAAACATATCACTTTCTTTTCATTATTTAAATATGCACATATATGTATAATGCAAAATATTCATGTTGTAAATAATACTAAATATATACATATTTGCATAATCATATATTAACAAGTACTTACATCAAGGAAGTTGAATTTTGGGGTACTCAATATGTGTTTGCATATTTTAAGAAGCAAGAATGTGATACAGGAATGTAAAGAATTGTGCAAAAGGGAAGACAAAAGGAAAGCTCAATAAAATTAGAATTATATACAAAGCTATTATGAAAATTGATGACTATTATTATCATGGAAAATCATGTAAACATTTTCATTCAAGTCACTAGTACCTGACCCAGTCCCACATACAGTCTTTTAGAATAATACTGAAGAAACAAATTGGCAATTTTAAAGCATGGGTGTTTCTAAGAACCCACAAAATGCCATTTTCTATTAACTGCTGATTAGATCTGTATATATCATATGCTGATGACCTGAGCTGACTGTACAGTCCTGCAGGAGTTTACAACAGAAGTCAAAAGTCTTCAGTGGAAGGCTAAAGGCTCAGAGATACAAGTCTGAAGAGTCTGCACTGGCAGTCAGGATGTCCAAAGCTAAATGAAAGACTGGAGCTACTATGAAGAAACAGAAATGAGCTTTCCTTCTTTCCCCTTTTTATTCCATTCAGGCTACAAGTCTATATATGGGTGCCACTCATATACAGAATGGGTCCTTCATCTTCAGTAAATTCACTCAGGGGCACCCAGAACTATGCCATGCTAAGACAATCAGTTGTGTGTTTTTTTACTCTAGTTGATAACACAGTTAACTAGCATAAGATCATAAATATATTCATTCCTTGTCATCTCAAACTATTTCTAAGAATATTATCCCCACTGTGGAGTTCTTAGCTGTGACCATCAAAATTAGTCATGGTACATTTCAAAAACAGAGATGGTCCCACCAGCCCCACTATACCCACCTAAGGTTTGAATCAATATTAAGGATGAGACATAGCTGTCTGTATTTTAAAAAGACAATTGTTTTGATAATTCTAAGATTCATCTCACATCAAAACCTTTGCTACTTTAAAATCTGATCATTCTGACCTTATTAATATTAAATTGTGATATGATTATCTTAATTTCAGGACTAAAAATGACATATAAAAACTTCATCAGCATTTTAAATCAATTCTTGTTTTATATCTGTTTGTTCTCTTCCTGCTTCACATTATCCATGCTCTTAATAGAAGGAAAGAGCACACAAAAACCAATATCTCTGGAAATAAATTTACTTGAAATCTAATTCATAACTAATTAACTTATTCAATATTCATGTTGAAAATTATTTTAGCTGTTCTCAGAAATTGCCTTTGACTGAGCATTACGTTTACTCTGAAAGACAGTCTGCTGTTCACCTAAACATTGTTGATTCATGGGTCACCGTAAGAAAGTTTTTCATTTATTGTTATAACCAAAGTATAAATAATCTGAAATTATGAGTAGAGGTTTTGAACATTTGAACAGAACCACTGGATTTGTTTGATACAGAATTTTTAAAAATTTAATACTTATCTCTTCAGTTGGAAAAAATACAAAGATTTAATTGATGTTTTACACTTAACATTCCTGTGTAACAAGCTATGCCCTAAATAATCTCTTTGCTTCCCTGCTGATAACAGCTATGAAATATTAAATGTTGATTTCTCGACCATCTCCAGGGATTGAGCACAAACTACTTCTTTCCAATTCCTTAAATCTTACACATACAGGACACCTTTTCTTCACTGGTTGTAACTTCAGTATATTTAAGCACATTCAATGAATTCAGGTTTTACAGAAAAAAAAAAACTCAATTTTTTGTCAATTAGAATTTGTAATATTTTGTTTGAAAAAAATGTGCTGTTTCACCATAGAAAAGTTATTTAAGAGTATCTGGATTTTCCAAGTAATAACTACTATGGTTTAAAGTATAGTCTTCATATCCGATTAAAGCAAAATATTGACATGTTAATAATGACACAAAATACAGAGAACAGCAAAAAAAATACAGAGAACACATATAAATACAGATTTATATGTGTGCACACATCCATATTAATCTCTATATGCATAGCAGCCTTTGTTGCTAATTATTATCTCAAATATATATTAAAAATCAATTTAATAAAAATGTTATCTGTACATTTGGTTTCATTTTCAGTATTTTAGGATAATATCATATAGAGAAGCATATTAATTTAGGCATTATTTAAAGATATTGGTTAGATACTTCAGTTTAGAAGTTAAATTCTGTGTATAGTTAGGCCTCTTCCAACAAGAGCAAAGTAAATGAATAAATATTTTATTTGTATTAATACCATGAAAATATTCAGGCATTTCTCAAAAAGGCCAATTTTTTCTTTTAAAAATGAATGACATAGTATTGTGTATTCTATGATAAATTTTCACAAATAAAATAATAAAAGAATAAGAGAAGAACCACTGTAAGTGTTAATCTTCTCATCTGTCTTATGATGAATAATATATTAAAACAGAATTGGGTATGGCCCAGAAAATTATAGAAAAGGTTAACTTAAGTACTGATTTTAGTATTTACTTCTACTCTAAATGTAACAGCCTTTCTATCTCCTGATGTATCACTATTACTAAAACAGAAATCCATTAGAATGGGTTGGTCCACACTGAATACCAAATGAACACCCATCATGAATATAATCTTATAACACTGAATGTAACTATCGAGTGCAATTTGCCAGGATTTAGCTACATGAATTCCATTACCATTAATAAAATATGAGGCTAAATAGTCTTGATGCATTTGACCCTGAGAACATCATGTTTCCAATTTTCAGGGAAAATATAGAATAATATACAACATTTTCCTCAATAGACAGAGAAAATAAATCCTTATCACCATAACACAGCATGATCTAGTTTTACAGCTCCCTTTGTAGAGAAAAAAAAAAGAGGTACATGTAGCTCATTTTAGAAGATCTTGATTAGCCTAAATAAAAAGTAGTTCAGGTAATAAAATAAAAAATACTCATCTTCACCTGTTTTCATTGGAAGCCATTTTAAATTAAAAAAAAAACTGTTGGCAGCTGAATTCTGCTGGTACTGATATATCTTTGAAGGACAATCCTTTAAGTCTTAATTTAAATATATAAAATTATACAGAACTATACCATTGCTCAGTAATGTCAAGTCACTGTTACTCCTCATGCTGAGGCAGGAAGTCAGGCATATTTTCCTGAGACTTCGTATGTTTTCTTGTCTTTTTTTCCCCCTCCCAAAACCTGTTTAATAAAGCACTGTTGTGTGCGTGAATTAAACTCAAAAGAAATATAAACAGGCAAACATGAAGGCAATTGCTGTCATCATTCAGTTCTTCACATCTATATTGTTTGTACTTTTTAATCATATTTCCGTACATACACCCATAGCCTTCCAGGTTATTACATTTTTCTCCGGAAAGTATGGCTACTGAATTCAAAACATAAAGCAGTAATATTTATATCAGTAGCTCTATTTGTAACATGATCCATTATAGAATTTTCCCAATGATATATACACTCTGACCCATACATTGACAAATTCTTCAAGTACCTACTTCTATTCTTAATTACCATAATAATTTTAGTCACAGCAAATAACCTATTCCAACTTTTCATTGGTTGAGAGGGAGTTGGAATTATATCTTTTCTCCTAATCGGATGATGATGTGGCTGAACAGATGCAAACACAGCAGCCCTCCAAGCAGTCCTATATAACCGAATCGGTGACATTGGATTTGTAGTTTCTATAGCATGATTCATTACACACTTCAACTCATGAGAGCTCCAACAACTATTCATTATACAAGACAAAATCTCCCTTCTACCACTAATAGGATTACTATTAGCAGCTACCGGTAAATCTGCCCAATTTTGGCTCCACCCATGACTTCCTTCAGCAATAGAAGGCCCTGCATCAGTAATCAGCACTACTCCACTCTGGCACAATAGTAGTAGCAGGGATCTTTCTACTAATCCGATTCTCCCCTTTAATACAAAACAACTATCTTATTCAAACAAGCACATTATGTTTAGGAGCTATTACAACGCTATCTGTGCTATTACACAAAACAACATTAAAAAAAATCGTAGCATTCTCCACCTCCAGCCAACTAGGATTGATAATAGTTACTATCAGAATTAACCAGCCTTATTTAGCTTTCCTGCACATTTGTACACACGCCTTTTTCAAAGTAATACTCTTCATGTGCTCTGGCTCAATTATCCATAACCTAAATGATGAACAAGACATTCAAAAAATAGGAGGGTTATTTAAAATTTTACCTATCACCACCTCTTCTCTAATTATTGGTAGTCTAACCTTAACAGAAATACCGTTCCTCACAGTCTTCTATTCCAAAAACTTAATTATTGAAGCTACCACTACATCATATGTTAACACCTGAGTGTTAGCTCACTCATATGCTGAGAGAATAGTGGAATGATGTTAGTTAGCTCTTGGAATCAACACTATAAAATGAACCACTAAATCTCTATTCTTTGCCCAGCTATTCTAACAATATAGCATGAGGCAAGGTATCTAAATTCTTTAAAGTCAAAATTATCTTATATGCAAAATAAGTAAGTAGAATACAGCACATTTTTATAATATTTTGTAGCATGTTGTAATGACCTACATCCATTCCAGTTATCAAGGTTCCAATCCACTTCCATGTCCTTTTGATTCTACTATCTACATTGATAATGTAACAACCTCATCAGAAGGATGATGCCAGGATAACTGAATTGCCAAGTACAGCAAGATAGATCATAATTTAATAACTAATCTTTTAACTATATACCCATTATATTAATGCTAACCTGAATGCCTGTCAGTAGATTTTCTTTCATCAATAGCATGATCTTTCAAACACTGTAATACACAGTTTTCTATCATGCATCATAAACTAACTCAGAAACTGACAACCCAAATTCAATATCATTATAAGAATTGATTTTCATCAAAGCAAACTGAAAAGAGGCAAGAAAAGGGAATTCTGGGAAGATGGCGGAACAATTAACAGCAAAGTAAAAAGCCTCTTTGGGAGAAACAGCCCAGATGCTGCAATATAGCATTCTGGAGAAGACCAGAAGGAAAGAAATGGATCCCTTTGACCCAGGAAGAAATTAAATGAATAAAAAAAAAAAAAGGAAAAGAAAAAACTTAAACAGAAGGCGGTAGCCAGACAGTCAGTCCCACTGTGTGTGAAGTGCCACTGGAATCTGGAGACACAGGGTCACAGTGAAGTAGGGAGTTGGCAATCCCAAAGGCCTCCACAGGAAGACGAGGTCATGGAGGGGAGAAGTGGACCAGAGAACTGCACTGGCTCGCAGTAAGTGTGGGGGACTCAGTCCTGCCACGGGAGTGGGCAATTGGCTGGGTGCCATTTTGGAGTTGGGCAGGATAAACCCAGAACCCAAACTGCAGCCAGCTTCATTCAGCCACTCCTAGTGCAGAGCAGATTAGTGAGAATTGCTTGGACTGAGTCCTGCCCCTGAGCACAATGCAATAGTCAAGGACAAGGTCTCCCTGAAGGTATCCATAACAGCATACACTAACAAGGTAAAGACTCCCAGAGGTTAACCAACTCAGAAGGGAGGGGCCAGCCTGCCCGACCCAGGCCTATACTTCAGTAGTCACCAGTAGATTGGGGAAAGCAGCAATCCCTAGAAAGCATGCTTCAGAGTAATTATAACCAAAACAGGAAGTGCTGGGGACCCCATCACCCACTTGTCTGGAAGAAACCAGGAACATGACAAGAGAAAGAAACAAAAGGCAGTCTCAGACCTCTAACCCAAGTAGTACTGGCCCAGGAGAGATAAATACAGAAGAGACTAGGAGTTGCACACCTGCAGTTTCTGAAGCAACAGCATCTGCAATAAAGAAATAACTTTGTGAAACTATAAAATACTTTAAAAACAGAAATACTAATACAAGTAAAGGAAGATATAAGACAAATAATAAAAGAAATGCTAAGCAGCTCTAAAGAAGACATAGTTGGAAGGAAAAAAGGAGCATAGAAAAAAGGGAGAAACCTTCAATGGAGAATATAAAAAAAATTTAGAATGCATGAAACAGATTCAAAGAGATTACCAGGAAATTAAAAACTCCATTGAAAGCTGGCAAAACTGCTTGAAATAAATTAAAGATAGACTATTAAACCTTGAAGACAGGTTTGCAACTTGTGATTGTGAAAGGAAAGATCTCTTAAAAATAACAAGGAATCAGGAAGTAACAATACAAAGGCTAGAAGATGACAAGAGGCTCTATAACTTAAGAATAAAAATGTTGGTGAAGAATCAGAGGTAAACACAAATAAAATACAAAGGCTATTTACAGAAATAATTAAAGAAAACTTCCCAAGCATAGGAAAAGGAAATGATATTCAGATATATGAGGCATACAGAACTCCATCCAGCTATAACCAAGATAGATCTACCCCAAGACATATAATAATCAATATCCCAGAAATTCAACATAAGAGCAGAATATTAAAAGCTGTCAGAGAAAAGAAACAGATCACCTATAAAGGAAAACACATCAGAACCACAACAGACTTCTTGACACAAATCATCAAATCAAGAAGAGCTTGGAGTGAAGTATTCCAAATCCTGAATAAAAATAACCTCCAACCCAAATTGATGTACCCTGCAAAATTGTCTTTCAAAATTAATGGAGAAACAAGATGTTTCCATGACAAAGAAGAACTGAGTGGGTTCATGACCACCAATCCAACCCTACAAAAAATACTGGTAAGGACATTCTAGAGAGAGAGAAGAAAATTACCAGGATTCCAGGAACAATGGCGCAAAGCCCTCAATGAATGGGGCAGACAGTAGAATGAAGGAGAAAAGTAAACAACAATGACAGAAAACTAGCATAGCAGAGTTCTGTACTGTTATGTTCAATTTTCTTATGCTTGATGATATGGGCAATTCTATTGATGATAAGAGATATTATGTTAACCATTTAGATCACCTTGTATTTTGGTTTTAAGTCATATACTACGTCCATCCTTTTGTTTTGAATGACCCTTTTTTTTTCTTTCATTTGGTTTTATTCTATTCAAAATAAAATTTTTAAAGAGGCAAGAAAAATTTGATAGTGCAGAAAATGATGACATATTTACTGTATCTTCAGATGCCTTAGTCTGCAGAAGTTACCAAATCACTTTGACTGGGCTGATAATGTAGCTCAGTAATAATACACTTGTGTACCAAGTGCAAGGCCTCAGTTCAACTCTGTGCAACACAAACACACACACACACACACACACCTTTGTCTAATGTTCTTTTACCTTGTAAATGTTGCCATCATCACTCCTATAAATTACTATAGTTCTTTAAAATGCTTACTAGAAATCATATGAAGAACCTAATGCTTGTTAGACTCTTAAATCTTTAGTAAAGGCAAGGAATTACAAAACTGTAGTCAAGAAAGAATCCATTAGTTTATCTTAATAACTATGTAAACTTTTGAACGTAGTGTTAATTTTAAATAACATAATGACCAGTAGGCAAAATGCATCCTGTTGTGGTTGGATAGGATACGTGGCAGGAGGCTCATGTGTTTAGGGCTTGGTCCCCAATGTAGCGTTGCTCAGAGTTGGGGCTTTTAGGAAGTGATTGAATCATGAAGGTTCTAACTTCATCAATGAATTTATGCACTGATGAATTCAAAGTTTGATGGTCTTATTAAGAAGTGGGGCTTAATTTAAACAAGTAAGTTACTTGAGTGTGGCTTTCCCTCTCTCCTCCTTGCTTCATGAACCAAACAACTTTCTTCTGCTGAGGCTTTGCTTTGGATGTTGCTTCCTCAGCACGGACCTAAAAGCAATGGAGCCAGCTGAAAGTAATGTGCCAGGATAAACCATTTCTGCCTTTAAGTAGTTTTCTTCATGTATTTTATCACAGCAACAGAAAGCTAACACACTTGTTTTCTTTTTTATGACTTCTAATGTAAACATTTTCTCATGCATGTCTATGGAATGCATATTTAATGATGCAAACTACAGAAACACATAAATTTTCAAAACAATATAATGGTTAATATTGAAAATAGAAGATGAGACTAAAATGGATATAGAAATACAACCCAAAAGTCATACACTAATTTATCTAAATAATGTGTTAATTAATCTAGACATAATGTTGATGTATTCAAAGCTAAGACTTTGTAAAACTTGTATTTTAATATCTTAAATATACTATAGATCTTGATTTGGATTCCAGAGAGAAGACTTTTCCAAAAAAAAAAAAAATGAACATACTGCTTTAGTGTGTTATAAAAATAAGCCATTTATCATGTTGTTTTAAGGAAATGTTCATGCATCAGCTACTGCATGATATTTGTGTGTGAGCTTCCTATACTTTGCATTGCTAAATAATTGAGAACATTAGCTCCCAAACCATGAAAAATTCATTCTAACATGATGTATTATTAATCAATTTAATTTAAAGTGATTAGGAAAGTTCTAATTTCAGTTGTGCTACTTGAAGATAAATTCAGGCTTTGGTTGATACTTATTAAAATTCTGTAACTCTTTATTGCCTATAATTTATTTTTTCATAAGTGGGTCAAACAGCTATAAAAGTGGCAGCAAAATGACAGGTTAACCATATTACTCTACCAATTCATGTAGCTATATATTTATAAGGAAAAACTATAACAAATGTATTCAATTTTTTACCAATTAGCAATATTGTGCTATCAGTTTTTAAATCTACATTAATGTACACATATAGTAGAATTTAATACTGTAAAAATATTTTACATTTTTCAGTACTGATACAGTTCTATTAGGCTCACATTTCTTCTTCTATTTTGATTGATATTATGAAGCAATTATTCAAATATTCAGTACTTAAAGGAATAAGGTTAGAAAGGGAAAGAACACTTGGGTAGTTCCTATGTCATCAAATTTGCCTTTCTGAAATTAAAGCAGGGACCTGTGGCAGTCAGATTTTTGTGACTGTAACAAAATACCTGGGATAAAAAAAAAAAAAACTTAAAAACTGGAAAGCTTTATATTGGCTCCTAGTTTTGGAGCTGACGTCCATGGATTTTGAAGCTATGCCTTTGAGCCCAGGACAAGTTGAAAAATTGTGACAAGAAACACAAGGAAGAACAAAACTGTTCACCTCAAGGAGGCCAGAACAAAGCAGCAGAGCAAGAGGCTAGAGTTCTACTAACTATTTCAAGTGCATTCTTCCAATGAACCAACTTCTTTCCACTACTCCAGCACCTCCTAATGTTTCCTCCACCACAAATAGTGCCCCATGGGTTGAGTTCAACTCTTTAGCATACAGAAATTGGGGAAATATTTCGAATCCAAACTACAATGGGCCTCATTAATGTAGACACAATCACTATGTGATCTATTTCTACACCTCTCAGAGACTCCTGAAAGTTATGTCTCATATAATTTCCTTACCCTTCATTCTGTGTGTATAGCTAAGATTTTGGATGCTTCTAAAGATTCTTTTCTTTTTTTTAGATCCCATTTATTTTTGCCCAAGGTCTTGTTAATTCATAACTGTCAATATAACGATTTAAAGTTTCACTGTGGCTCTCAAAGTTCTAGTACCATTATGATGCAGTCCACACAACTCTTATGAAGAAGATGGGGGAGGTCATTCTGTTGTAATGGAGAGCAAAGGCATATGACCTTGTATGATAAAGGGTTATTATTCTAGGTTTATTTTTCTTTAATTTTCACCATGCATGATTCCCTCAACATTATAACCATGATATCATGGAAACATGGCCAAGAAATCATATCTAATTGACAGGAATCATTTTCTTTTCCTTTTATTTTTTTGGACTAAGAATTGAACTCAGGACCTCGCACTAGCCAGATAGATGCTTTGCCAGTTTGCCATATCCCTGACTCTCAAAGGAATCATTTTTACTCAGTGTTGTTCATCTTCCCTTGCAACAAGACCGTGCTATTGTATTAGGCTTGCTTACATAAATTTTCTCTTAGCACAAGATTTTCCTCTAACACTCTTAAAAGTTTACATGAAAATTCCTGGAAGATACAGCCTAGTGACCATAATCTCAAATATCTGAACTGTAATAGTATACAAGCTATGTAATGTACAATTTGAAAATTGAGAGAATTATCAATTTTATAATATTTTTAACCCTACCAACCAAATATCCATACATAAGCATAGAGTCCAGAAGATTCAAAATAAAGCATATTCAGTTGCATGTATGCATTGCATAGGATGAATATGTTTTAGAAAAAAGAAAACAAATGGTTTGTAACGGAGAGAGAAAACATGCAAATGTAGTGTCCTTGATAAGTCCTTTAATGCCTGTCACCTTCAAGGCATGTATACAAAAATCTTTTCTATAGTTTTTGTCAATATTACCATTGTAAGGAAACAAAAATGTTGGCTTATGTTGTATTTTCATAAGCCATTTTCACATTCTCATTTGTTACTTGATATTGATTAGAAATATCACATATAAATATGCTAATTTTTATATATTTAAGTAACAGAAGATTTGGAGATATGGACCAGCATATTGGAAGAAATATATTTTCCTAATAGAAGGGAATTTTGTCTGAAAAGTGTTATGGCAGATAAATAGAAGAACTGCCTTCAACATGTTCACATGAAGTAAAATTTTAAAAGTATAAATACACTCAATACAAGACCAAAGGAAAAATAAAACTGCAATATCTCTTTTTGTAAATCATACAGTGGAAATTCATTTTGTTACTATGATTTTATTATCTGTCTTAGTTACCTTTCTTTTATTGCTGAGAAAAAAATACCTGACACTCAAGGTTAAAGGAAAAAGGTTTATTTGGGTCAGAGTTTGTAGAATTTTCAGTCCCTAATTTGTAGGATTCAAGGCAGAATAGCAAAAAAGGGTGTCACAGAGACTACTCCATGATGCCAACAAGGTAGAACAATCAACAATAAAGGAAGACAAGACTCTTTCTGTCCCTTACGCTGTTCTAGGCTATCTGCCCTAGAGTGGGTGTAGCACTCACATTCTTAGTCTCAGCCAGAACTGTACCAAAGCAATTAGTGGACTGATTTACTAATCACACACAACAAATCCCAGCATCATACATTCCAGATTTAGCCACTTCTGGAAAAGCCCTATGACTATATGAGGCTTTGGTAGTTGAGGGGGGGGGGGCATCTGGACAGAAGCCATAACATTATCTATATTATTACTTTTTATTTTATGGCTCTGTTACTGTACATATGACATTACTTTCTACTTATACATGTGTTTCTTTATCTCTCAGAGAGCAAGAATCATATCTTACCTACTTGGGTACACTGATTTAGTGCTCTAGAAGTCTTATTAAGTATTTGTTCAATTATATTGGACTTTGGGGTTCCTCTGATCATTTAAAATTCTATAATTCAGCATATTATCTATTTATAACTTTGTCTTGCCTTAAAGTCTGCCAAATTTTATTCATGGCAATTGGACTTTCATCTGAAAGAATGACTAAACACAATGAAACAGCATGACTCTAAGTAGTATTCATTGATGAGAATTTCATCATTTGTTAAAATATCCCCTTCCTGGTATGAGAAAAGTTTGCAACTGGTTTTGTATCAAAAGCAAATTTGCTACATTTACTCCTTAGTTGTTGATACATGACCATAAATTCTCACCTACAAGATTAAAACCTTGGCTCTTCTTAATTTAGTTTTTAATATGCTTGCCCTAAAACACTACATTTCACATCTCTTATACAATCAAAGTAATCACAAGTGGTGTGTAGAAAATTTCTATAAAGTTTTGACATTAATATATTCATATCACTAGACATACATATTCTCATAAATCTCCAAGTTGACATCCATTTACTAAAGAAATCTGGACTGTCACTCACTGAAATGAATTCAGATCAATCTCCAACTAAAACAAAACAATTTGATTTTATAGCACTAATATTTGACTAGGGAAGAGGAAATAGGATAAAATTCTATGAATTATGACAGTGGATAAATATAATTTTTGTTTTAATAATGTAATAATGATCTACCCAAGTAAATCTCAGTAATAGTAAATGATGTGTTCTTACAGATGAAGAAAATATATGTAGTAGCAAGGGAGAGGACAAGTTTTTATTTTAAAAAAGAATAGATTTTAACAGTGACATAATGTTGCTATAAGAGCAAAGTTTAAATTCAATATTAAATATGGGACACAAATGAAAGATGAAGGTTTCAGAGGAAGCCAGTCTGAGCCAGAACATGAATACAATTTGTTTACAACAGTGTTTATTTCCATACTTCAAAAGCCTATGACATATGACTTCATCCAACACAAAACTTTCTAAAAAAAGAATGCATATAAACAAATATCTTAACAGAAAAAGGGAAATTATATAAGATTATAATAATTGTCACTGTTTAGCCTTGATCCTTTAAGACAGACGTAAAGTATAGTTTGCTCCAGCAGTGTGCTATGTTCCATATAAAACAAATTAGAGCAAAGATATGATCAATGGCAGAACACATCATCTAAATAAACATAAAACACACCACGGGTGTGTTGGAGATTTCAAACCTTCATTGATTTTTGGACAGAAGAAAGGAAAGAATTGTTGGAACATTTTGTTTTTCCTAGTAAATACCTAGTAGAAACAGAATGTCTCAAGGTGGGGGTGAGATAATGATTCAGTTTAAACAATGACAAAACGTGTACTTGAAAACAAAAATTTTGTCTTTTGTCCAGTCAGTTTCACTTTGGATAAACAAAGTAACAGACTCATTTCAGAAACTGATATGAAATAAGCAGTTTTAAAGCGGATTGCCATGAACACATGTTTGGGGGAGTAGCAGTATTGCTAGAAATAGATCTGTATTCTCTCATATATCTTTGGTGAAATCCAAGAATTTGTAAAGTAATAACCACTTTTTTACTTATTTCAGGCATATTTCAGCACTGTGCCAATTTTTTGTTAAGATAGACAGATAGATAGATAGATAGATAGATAGATAATATTTTTACTTATTCTGGAGAACATGAAGTTCAAAGTGATTTTGTAATATACTCAGGGTCAGAACTTACTAAAGAATAGAGTTTAATTTGAAATTCAAACTTGTCTACCCTGAATATCATAGTTTAAAGCACTGAACTTTTCCTCCTCAATGAACAATCACTACTTTTATAGGAGCATTTTATCAGATGGAACTTGTAATATAAGTTTTGTTTTACTATACTGACAGAAAATGTCTGAGGAATCTCTTTTTAAAGTACTATGGCATATAATAAAACATGTTGACTGATAAAGAAATGTCTAACAAAACAGATGTCTAATTTTGAGTTAGCCATTTGTAGAAAAAATTAGGAAAAAGTTGATACTGCATTAAACGTTTTTAGCAAAAATATTATTGCTAGGGGACTTCTATTCAAGATGCTATTCCTATACACATTCTGCTAAGAGACAGGAAAACAAAAGGGAAACAATGCTTCTGAAGTGACCCACTGCCAGCACTTGACATGAGTTTTCTATTGGATTTGGTCATTATTCATCTCAATACCTATAAGGTCACATTCTAAGTGCACACACAATTCTATGAGTCTTTAGAAGTTTTCCTGTTTCTCACAGTATGTTTGATTTTGTGTATTGTAAAGGTTCTAAACATTTCTACAATACAAACTGAAATGAAATAAGAAATGTTAATATATGATAAACTTAGTTTCCTAAACCTTTTGAATGCAGAACTCTATTTTTTTACTTAAAACATATTAGTGCTTCAGGGTTCCATCCAGAACAGTCCTTGAGCTAACACATTAGCATTCATGTTGAATTCCTGCAGCCTCTCCAACAAATGTCACCCCAAATTGACAAAGTACATAAATAGCTAGCAACCAGAAGAATAGGAAGAGTTATCAAGTTAACAAAATTTCACTCTAAATAAAAATATTTACACAATTTCAACTATAAAGCTAAAAGAGATCTATAGCCATTAATTTACCTAAAGATAAAGAGAATAGGGGTTTATAAAAAGTTCATTTCATTGATCTAATTTTTTCCTAAAAAAGCTTTGTGTACTTCTCTCCAATTAATCAGTGACAAATTTACCTACAAAATGTATTTGTCCAACATATAGTATATTTATTTATTTATTGAAACAATGTCTTACTACATAGTTGATGCCAGCCTTAAACTCACTATGTACCCCAGGCTGGCATCTAACTAGTGACAATCCTGTCTCAGCTTCCCAGGTGTTGGCATTACAAGCATGTGCCACCATGCCCAACTGTCCAACATATTTGACATGTTCTTCCAGTCACATTCTGAAATAAGTAGATTTGCTCAAATGTCTTTTGTTTGTAGCTTTGTTATGCCATTTTTTTGGCGGGTGGTTAATACCAAGCTAAATTAAACAGTATAAAAACATATTCACTACCCCTGAACAAAAAACCCAGCGTATTGAGTAGAGTTGGATCTTCTGAAAGATCTATCTAGAGTAAAAACAGGCAACAGGAGAACAGATAAAATAGAATTCTGCCCATTAATTTAATGACAAAAAGCTAAACTGCCTTCAAGTTGTTAATTCTGCCGGCTGAGCCCATATTTTTCAATTCCTCCCAACAATTACTAGCAAAAAAACTTACAAAGACAGAATGATATCAATATCTGAATTAAGCAACAAATCTTGATTCCATTGCTTTTCAACCAAACATTAGCTATGATAAATTTACAGGCATATAAATTTCTTTGGTTGTATGTTTAACTAGAGGAATCCCTGTTACATTTCATTCTTGCTTATTATGGTTTCTTTTACAAGAATATCTTCACTGATTATAAAATATAACACGATTTCTTTTAAAACTATTGGAAAATAAAATAAACATTAGCATGTATTTATAAAGAAGAAAATAACAATAAAATGTAATGCCTGAGAAAAGCATTTTGACAGATTGTTCATAATTTTTACATCTATTAATTTCTCATCTAATATCACAGTGATGTCATAATCACCTGACTTTCCCTATTCTGATACAGGTATTTGTCATGTTGCCCTCCATTTCCCCCATCAGTAATTTTGGACACATCCTTTGAAGACATTTGCATGTGCATTTTCTTCCATCTTTATGCCATTTCCTCTATTCAGTTTGCTCTGACACACTGTGCTGACTTTTATTATGTCACACACTTGTCTGGACATTGCAGTTATAATCAAATACACAACAGTGACAGTGCTCATTCCCATTCACATTGAGATAATTAAAAGGTGTATTTTTTAAAGAAGCAGATAAATGATTTATGAATTAGCATAAAGAGTTTAAATAGTAATGATTGTTAGGCAGAGAAACAAGGTAGCATGTTACCAGAGAATGAAAGGAAGTCTATTTTAATTGAAGAGATGAGAAGAATATCTGCCTTTCCTGAAATATAAACTGAGACCTCAATGTCAGCCATGAGTTGATCATGTAAACAAAGATCAGAGTGGGAAAACTCATCCAAGAAGAAGATTAACTGATGTAAAATCCACCTCACAAGAGTACAACTTGTGTATCCATTGAAAAGAAAGGAGCACGAATGTTTAAAATGAGAGGCAAAGACCAAGGATGTAGCTCAGGGGCCGAGTGGCTGTGTGGCAATAGTGAGGTCCTGTGTTCCATTCCTGCTACCAGGAAAGATTAAATAAAAAGGAGAAGCTGGCCAGGTTATGTGGGGTTTGGTAGGTGAAGACCAAATGAAAAACTTATTATGAAAATAGTAGTTGCAATTTGATGATTTTAAGCATGTCCTATACAGGATGTATATTGTGCTATGGAAATGATTCCTGACTAAAAATGTTCAACCTAACACCCAGCAAAATCCCTGTCAAAAAGTGTAATTCAGGCTGGCCATCATAAGAGAGATATTTGAGCTCTACATTTTCACAAAAGTCACTTTGGAATCATAAATTATATGTATGTAAATGATGATTACATAAATTATATTTATATAAATGATAATTACTATTACTTGAGAGACTAACTTTGGGGTAGTGATCAGGATCAGGGTATTAGGATTTTTCTATTTATTTGTGTAACCTTGAGAAAATTCCTTTTCTTGAACACTTTCTGGCCTCATCAATGCAGAAGCTATCAAAATGGATCACCTTGAAGCGTTCATTGATGACATTTCTTCCCTCTTTTCCTATCTCTCTTCACATAATTTTCCTGTGGGTCACTTCTTAGGGAAGAAATAAATGAAATATGAAATGCTGTGAATCAGGCATATCCCAATTTATTACTACAAATCAAATAGAATGTTCTTATTGCCATCTATATTTCCAACTCTTTGAGCAGACTTCAGTTTTGGGAAAATATGCAATCTAAAAAGTGGTTATCTTCACTCCTTAGGATCCAAGATGTTTGATGTGGCTATGTTGCAAAGCTCACTTGTTTATCAAACACCAAGTTTGTCAATTTATTAATATTTTACTGACAAATTTATATTATGTTAAGTTGAAAAAGTAATCTAGATAGTTTAAGTGTTTTGATTTAAAGTATTCAATAAATATTTGCATAATTAAAAATGTATGATAATGAGATATAATCTTTGCTATATGAATATGTAAATGTTTTAGTAGATGGAATGATTATTGCCATATAATGGGATCTATTTAGCTATATCCAGTTTTCAAAACCTTACTGCATGAAAAAACAGAAACAACTAAGAGAAAAAGAGGAAACAGCAGCTATGCAGAGAATATCAAGAACCTACAACGCAACATTGAAACATTAGCAAATAATTTTTAAAAGGTATAGTTACCATATGCAAATAGTTACCCATATGCACTACATTAGCATAGCAGGAGAAAATGATTTCTCCAACCTCCCAAGAGCATTTCCTATAGGCTACCTCTATAAATTCTTCCCTCTTCAAGATTGCTTTTGACATTAAAAGAATAAAGGGGAGTGTTTGGGATTATAATTTAGCGGCATAGCACTTGGCTGGCAAGTGCAAGGTCCTGAGTTTGATTCCTGGTTAAAAAGAAAAAGTAAAGGGAAAAGCAAAACAAATAGCAAAAGATAAACATATGAATTAGAGCCAAGAACTCTATGCCTTCTACACATTCACAGTGGTGGTTTTCAATCATGGTTTCAGATACTTAGATGCATCAGTGACTCTGAGCAGGTTTTGAGCAAAGAAGTAAACTATTGTGAAGGGCTTTGCTAAGCTGCCGAAAGAACAATGGATTGATTACTATGTATTCCAAATTATTCCTCACTTTTGCCTGTTCTTAGGTGTCTGAGTTTCAGAAACTTTATCTGCAAAACAAAGGGATTTAACTATAGTACACTTCACCTCTTTATACATTCCATGACTGTATGCACACAGAATGACTCATGCATTATGTCATAAAATAAATGTGTATCGGCCCCACCATTTCTGACCTCATTTCTAATCTTTTACTCTCTATACTTCTCTGTATTCTGACCTTGCTCTTCCTGGAAAAAGGCTATTCTCATATTAGAGCATGTAAACCTTAAGTAAATCCCTCTTAGAATATCCCCAAGACCTTTTTATTCAGTCTATATTTAGTTGTTGCCTCATTAAGGAGTCCTTCCTCAACCAATACCTAAAACATTTTTACTGTTCCATTTTACTTACCTTTTTTACCACTCCCATACTGTGTTCCTATCAAATGAAAGCTCCAGGAAGTGTGCTGTATAATGATATTTTTAATACTATACCAATGAATGGTACACCCTATCACATATGTGAATACTAATCCTCAGTGAAGACAGAGTATCTATGCTTTGCATTTATTATTTTTCTTCATTTAGCATGCAAAATAATCTAAACCACTTAAATTCTGTGTTGTTCTTTAACTTTTCCAATTTATTTTTCATTTGTCTATGTTGAAAAACTCAGAGCCATCCTCAATTCTTTCCCTTGATTGAACCTTTAATTTATTCTTCTACTCAATTCTTTGATAATTCTTCTCTCAACCTCTGCACCTGCACTTCCATACCTGTCTTTAAAGAACATTTAAATTCTTTCACTTTTTGATTCCCCTAACTGATAAAACTGGCATGGACTTAAGGCTAGCTTTTCTTCTTCTTGCAACTAGAATAAAACTTTTCTTCCACTATCCTACTGGATTAGTCAAAGCATCTTCATTTGCAAGGTTCTGTATCCTTAATCTTTTTTTTTTTTTTTTTTTTTGGTACCGGGGCTCGAACTCATGACCTTGAACTTGCAAGGCAGGCACTTAAGCCACTGAGCTAAATCCCCAGCCCCGTTTGCAAGGTTCTGAAATAGCTGGTTCACCTAACTTTTTTATCTCCCTAACTAATCATCTTAGCTTTAGGTCAGTCATGCCCCTGTGCCAGAGGTTCATGATAATTCTTCTTCCTCATGGATTTTAAGATGATTGTAGACATTAGCTGCTTTTCTCATAGTTATCCAAAATCTATATATGTTCCAAAGATTAAAGACTTGATGCACTAATTCTAAGTATTTCATTGATTCTCAGTGGTATCTTCCTTTTCCAGATTCCAAGAACATTTACAAACGAAGTAGCATAAGACACATAAACTTTAAACCATGATGTCACTTTTTTTGTATGTAACTGCTTGAAAGTTGATTTTCCCAAGCAGTGTTGTGGTCGTGGTGGAAGTTAGTGTATACTGTGCCTCTGGAGTAATGTTATGTAGGTGTTTAACAAGCGTTCAAACAAATGGTACAAACCAAGGAATGTAAAATTCATTTGACAGAGCCTAGAGTCCTAAATAATTATTACAATTCTAATCTACATAGTAAATTCTAAACAGAATTAGACTTTAAACCCAGATCTGTTAATTACTAGAGATCTTGCATTTCAAAGCTTTTCATAGATAGATAGATAGATCGATATGGATAGGTAAATATAGATATAGATATCATCCCTGATAAATTATTTTGAGTATCAGTGTTCTCTAACTGTAAGTTTAAAGATAAAATAACATCACATAGCATATACTTTCAGAGTGAATTGTTCACATTATTTAATATTTAAGTACTTTATATGAAATCAAAAGCCAGAGCATTAGTGTATATCATGCTATATTCTATGCAACAGATTCTGCCCTGGATTATTTAGCAGGCTCTGTGGGTGTTCATGATGGTCATGGTCTTCAAACCACAGCTTGAGCTGAAGGAGGAGTGACCTGCAGCTACATCATATATTCCATGCTGTAACCCACTATTGAGGATGATACTAAAGTCTGTTTGATTGTTACTTGGGTATAGATGTTTGGATATCTCAGTCTGGGTCAGTCCCATTGTCCTAATCATTCCACAGAACAAGGTTTGCTCTGAGAACACTGTCTCTGTTATTGAGAACTTGAGAGAAAAAAAAGATCAAAGCCTGCCTCTGCCAATGGTTTTTTTAAAAATAGATTATTTAGCCATCATGTAGAGAAAGTTTTAAATTTCAAGCAACTCAAATGTCTGTAACTCTGATTTTGCTGTGTTAAAAAAGACTACCTGCTATCATCTGCTTTTCTCCTACAAGGGAAAAAAATGACAGGAAAACACAATAAATGGCAAAAAGTAACATCAAGCAGCATTTCAGAGTGTTTTTCCCCTTTGAGATTATCATTTTATCAAATGTAAGCAGGTCTAATGATCATGGCTGTCATAGGGAGAATATGTCTCCCTAAAAATGTCTGAGCCCCCATATATCATAAGAGGGACTTTGAGATGTCACTGAAGTTAAGATCTTGACATGGGAAGATTATCTTGGTCTCCCTGGCTGGGCCCCTCATAGTCAGGTGAGAACTTAAAAGTGGAACTGTTTTAAAAAGAGTCATCCGTACTTCTTAAACTCCAATTGCTGGGTTTATAGTTAGAGGAAGGAAACCGAAAGCCTAGGAGGATGACAGTTTCCAGAAGTGGCAAGTGATTTTGTTTATAGCCATCTAGAAAATAAGTTTCTTGACCCAACAAAATCAAGCAACTAAATTCTGCCAAGAAAACCAAATGAGCAGGAAAGGGATTGCTCTCTAGTGCCTCCAAAAAGAGTTCAGCCTGGTGTTAACTTGATTTTAGTTGGGTGAGATCTGTACTAGACATGTGACCTACTGAATTTTAATATAATAAACTTGTGTTGGTTAAACCTCTCAGTTATGGTAACTTGTTACATCAGTGATAGAAAAAGCAAAACACTGATTAATAAGGGTGTGACTAGAAGAGAATATCTGATTTTTAACAGGAAAAGCTGCCTGCCTTGCGTGTTTCTCTCCTGTGCAGCTGCTAACAGCATAGATGGACATACAGAAGCCCAGCGTTTACTAGTGAGGACTTGAGATTGAATCCTGCAGTTCAAAAGCTTTAACTGTAAAAATAATCAATTTCAAGATCAACTCAGAATTGAAATAAACACACACTAGAAAATTCTAGGCAAATATGAATTTAAAAAAATTCAGAAATCAAGATATAGTTATTCTCAGCGTCTAAGAAGAGTTGTTGTAAATTAGGGATTAGGTACCTTCATTTGAGTACTCTCTCTTTTATGAGTTTTATGCAATTTATTTCTTTAAGCAGAATGTTTTCTTATTATTAATCTCAGAAACACAGAAGTTGCCCTATATAATGAGTGAATTATAAGCTTCCTTGTAAGAATTCATGTAAACCTTTCCTTATACAAAATGTTTCTTGTGCTCTTGTGTATAATTAATTCACTTCACTCACTACCATTGTATAATTTAAACATGAAAATATTCCCACTATTTTTCTAATAGTCTAGAATATCAATGTTTTTATTGCAATTATATTTTAATACTTTTGAATAGTTTCATAATAGTGTTCTTTTTGTTCTTACAATAAGAAAGATTTGGTTTATTTCCTTATTTTACCAGTGAGAGATATATATATATATATATATATATATATATATATATATATATATATATATATAATTTTTATGAGCACTGATTATGGTAATGTATGAGAGGCATGTACAACAATACTTGCTAGTTGTCATATCATAAATTTCAAATCTTACTACTCATGTTATTGTTGCTAATTACTTATGTTTCCTCTTTTATCAATTTCATTGCTTTTCTAAAAAATTTCAAAAGGCTATCCAAAATGTTAGAATAGATTGTTCATCTAATTTTTTCATTAATCAGTAAAATTCACACTCTGGGCACAAGCTAGATATTTATATTAGAAAAAATATTTAAACACACAACTTCTTTACATTTCAAGCCTGCAGGATCTGGCACCTTCAGATGAAAATTGTCACCATAGGTCATACGGTGTCTTGTTTATGATAATGTAATAGGCAATATATTCTGAATCTCTATATTTTAAAAAAGACTTACTTTGAATCTTTTAATTTCTTTAAAGATTCTTTAAACCTATAAATTTCCTTCTCTTTGGTAGTTGGTTACATATCCAGAAGATCACACAACTTCTTTTGCAGTGACTGAACTTTCTGCCTTAGAGGACTGCATGTTGTCATGATCCCTGTATGAGTGGAGAACATAGAAAAACAGATATCCCCTCTTACATTTTGTGGGCAGCAGAAGTCTGATGGTAGGACCAAAACATAGAGAAGACAAAGAAATACAGTCTCTCATGTGTAAGCCCTAGATCCAGAAATATTAGTGTCAATTATTATGTCCCATATCACTCTTATACCTGTACAATAAATACATTTCTCAGATCTCCAAGCAAGAGCTAAAACCTTCAGGTAGATATTGTTTGTAGGACTTATGTTCGGAGTCATAGAGAAAACATTAAATATTTTATTTTATCTTAGCAATAATACTTCAAGTGCAACAATGGTGAGTACTACTAAATTTATTTGCTATTTGACTTTGCAGGTAATAAATATATATTGGAAATGCTTGTTAAAAAAACTTTTTGGAAGCACAAATGTTTATATTGCTTTATAAAAGATAATCAAATCTATAATGATATCATTTCAATATTTTGTTATATTATTCATAACTTGTGCTTTTTTTTTGTACAGTAAATCAAACTCAGAACCTTGCACTTACCAGGCAAGTGTTGTGCTGCTGAGCTTATTCCAGGCCCTTATAGCTTGGAATTTCAACTTTGCAAATTACTACTTGCATTTTAAAGCAAAATATCAAAGTATGTTAAAACAATTTTTCTATACTATATCTCTTTAAAGATTATTGCATTTTACTATCCAAACCAATAATATAATTTTTGCCAAAGTCATAAATTTTAATGCTCTACAATCAACACATAGAATTTTTATATCTTATCCCACTGGAAGATCAGTTTTCTGGCTAGACATCAGTATCCCTTGTGGATGGGACAATTTCAGTTCTATCACCACTGAGGAATGAAAATCTAAAATTTAAATTTCAATATTTCAGAGGCAGAAATGAAAACAGTTACTGCTTTCATTTCTTATGATTTCTCCAGTTAAATAAGTGTCTAGAGATCCTAGAATGGTGCTTCAATACAATTTAATATTTAATTATTCTAGTGTATCTTTCAAGTGTCAATTCTTTTGTTAACCACTAAAGTACCATGGGTACCAGTTATACCAACAGCAAGTAATTGAAGTTTGTTTTCATTAGTTGGGTTTTTAGATTTTTTTTAAATGCTTCAAAATGTAACTATATCCTTTAGAGAGAAAAAGTAATCACCTAGTCCTAGTATACATTTATCCCTCTAATATATCTTGCGGTTACAGAATCATAGTCAATTTATAAATGGATTTTCCTTGCTCAAAGGTTGCAGTCATCACTGCTATATGTATGTATGTATATATATATATATATATATATATATATATATATATATATATATATACCCTACACACCAGTTTCTTCATAATGATCATTTAAGATTTTACTGGATTGGATAATACTCACTAGTGGAATACTTGCCTAAGAATATGTAAGGGTCTATGATAGAGCCCCAGAATTGTAAAAATTAATAAAATGAAGTAAAATGTTTTTATCAATAGACCTAACTCCTCTGTCTTGTGCTGCTGATTATTTATTAGAAAAAATAAGATAGCTGAGCTATATATTCTCTTCAATGGATACAGCAAATTCAGACGGCAAGACTTTTTCTATCAAACAACATTACATTGTGGTAGTACAAATCTGTTTTCTTTTAAAATCTCCCTGTTGCTAGTTTTTCTAATGTGTGCTCTTTAGTTGAACTTTTTAAGTGGAAAAATAATACTTAATGAAAAGATTTAAAGGTGGGAATAATGGGTTGACTCACTTGACAGTAATGTCTTGCAAAAGTCTCATAATTCCAAATCTCAATATAATTCAAGATGGGGTTTTAGCATTCAGTGGATAGAGTTATGCATCTCTTTTCTTGATTTCAGTTTAAAGGTTGTTCCCCTGTGACATTACTAAAAAATCTCAAGGGTTTTTCAGAAACAAATATTATTATGTTGAAGACTCCTGCAGACACTAGGGAATGATTTTTGTCCTCATATCACAGCACAGCTTTCAGAGTCCTACGGATTTTATTGTCAACTCCAGATTTGACATTTAAGCAACCGCTACATCTTTATTGTATCATGTACAAAATAGTGATAATGAATATTCCCTGCAAGGGTTTCTTTCTCAAGATTCTGAAGAATAAATGATCTGTTAGAGAGTAACAAGGCTGGGGATTTAGCTCAGCGGCATAAGCGCCTGCCTTGTAAGCACTCAGTCGTGAGTTCAATCCCTGGTACTGATTAAAAAAAAAAAAAAAAAGACAGAGACTAACAAAGTATCTGGCACATGCTGGGCCTTGTTACCTTAATTTCCTTTAATACTCAACAAGTTACAATTAAAAATATAAGTTTAACTCTAAGGACTACAACTCTGTAATTGTTCTAATTCTCTTTCATCTCTCTGATATAATTCAAATGATATAAATCAGTATTCCATCTATATTCTTAATATAGATTGTATATTAACATATATGTTACATATTTATACAAAAACACAGTTTTATGTTACAAGTAATATGTTTCTTCTGGGTAATTTAATTCACTTCAAGGATTAAATCAAATATCTAAACTAATATAAATACCTTTAAGTTTCCATTTTTCTTTGCCTCCTCATTTCTTACCTGCCAACATCCCAATTACAAGTTCAGAAACATACTTTCAATCTTCAAATCCTACACTTTTTTTGATAATTAAAATACCAGTATAATCTCAGCCCATGTTACTAGCTAAAAAAAATTAATGCAATAGGATGTACACTTGAGAACTCACATGTGTCATCAACTCAAATACACAGATCTGTCCAGAAGTGATTTTAAAAACTTTAATCCTTTTTTTTTTTTTTCTTGAGACTGAGTCTGTGTATGCTGTCTCAGACTCCTAGGCTTTGAAACAAGCAATCCTCTGGCTCAATGTCCTGAATAGCTACAACTAAATGTTACAGGCAACTGAGTTAGATAGAAATATTATAGGCAATGAGATAGGGCTAGGTCCTATAGGCAGCCAGTACAGAATGTCAGACACCTTGCAACTAACTGTAGGGGAGACAGACACCTCTGCCGTGGGCCAGTCCTCAAGACAAAAGATAAATCAAATGCACCCACATATTTCCCAAGGATAAGCATCAGGAATAAATACTCTAAATAAATCTCTGTCACCCTGAGGAAACCAGGAGTCACCATCCCAACCCTCTCCAGGAAGAGTCACTGTTGTTTAAGCATGCCCCCTTGCTAAATGAGTCACTTCCTCATTTGTCCCTGGTTTAATCAGTTTTATCTGAGCAATTAATCTTATTGGTTGACCACAGTTCTATCCCACTTTATGTCCACCTTGTGAGATCTCATTCTTGACCTGCCTTGCCTCATGGGTTTTCCTTATAAAATCCCTGGAAAAGACGACGCTTTTGGCAACACGCTCAGGACCCCTTCTGTCTCTCTCTCAAACAGAAGCTTTCTTCCTCTCAATAAATATATTTTGCTTCTAACCTCCATTATTCCTAAAATTCATTCTTCAATTTTAAAGAATACGAACTCTCGTGCCTGACACCTAGTAGGTTAGGAGTTTCATTCCCCTATGTGATAAAGGCCTGTGCCACGAAACCCAGTCTTTTCACTCTACAGGGCCTCTCATTTTCAGGGAAATTTCCCCTCTGACTTTCTTACTGGATTCAATTACACTGCTCCTTCCTTCTCAGTCTTCTAACATGTTTCCAAAGACAATGCCATAGGTATTCAACTTTAGAGAGTTTTCTTTTAATAAGTACAAGAAATCAAATACAAGTTTGACAAATTCATGACAAAGAACCAAAATGAGTGTCAAAAGGTTTTATAATGATTATTACCCCAAAACTGTTCCCCCTATTATTTTAACATTTCACACTCAGTCACTTATACATCTACATAATATAGAGTGTATAAGTTATAGACTTTATTTTGGAAGTTTTTACATATGTATTTGGGGTGCTAAGGATCAAAGTCAGGGCTTTGCATATACTAGGCATGTGCTCTACCACTGAGCTGTAGCTCTAGTCTCAGGAATTTCATTTATACAAATATGAATAAAAAAGTTCAGGTTCTTTCTGACTCTATTACTGATGAGGATATTCTTCCTCACTTCAATGAAAGATTTACTGCTTCAGTAGTTTTGAAATAACTTCAAAACCACTTGAGTTCCTTTAAACATTAAAGATCCTTGGGCTCTGTACCCAGAGACTATTCTTTGTTAGGTCTAGGAAGGAACCTGGACATCTTTATTTTCAAAATGCTCCCATGGTGATTTAGGAATACAGAAAGGTGTGATACCTGGGAAATGCTGCATTTTACTGTTGGCATGGAACAGTCACTATCACCTGTTTCACATTTGACAGAACTCAGGGGTTCATGATACATATTTATAATCAAATTCCCATACTTGAAAGCATATATTCCATCTTAATTTCATTTCTCTTATATAGTAAATTCAGCCATAAAACAGAATTCTCTTCAAATTTAGCACAAATTTGTGTATCAGTTCTGAGACGACATTAAACTACTCCATTCTTCAATTAATACAGGGGTTGTAAAGGTTATTATAAGTCACTTCACTTCAGGTAACTTTTGTCCAAACCTACATATGAAATAAATTTTTAGAGCTAATTTTCAGCAGGCTTTTATAAGATTTAATCAAATATTCGGATACTTCAATCAATCTTGTACTGTGTAAAACAAACAAAACCCTCTATTGTTCATTATAGTTTTGTATTATTTCAAGGCCTCAGTGGTTGCTTCATTTAACAGTTTACTAGACGCTAACCAGTTAGAGAAGTAACAAGTAATTCTTTCATGGTAAAATGTAATAAAAAAGTGAACATTTTATCATTGTATCTGAAAATCCGTCTAAAATAGTCTCAAGCCATGATTCCTGCTTTAAAAAATAGAGGAATAAGGAAGTATTCATATCAATTTAGGTTTATAGGTGTTTATGGTGATATTAATGTTTATGATATTTCTTCTAAACAAAAACAATTTAAACAGAAATCTGAATTGTAAAATTCATGAGTTGTCCACATTCACTATTCACTATTCATGTACATAAACTAATTTCTAAATCACAGTTTAGAACTGTAGAAAAACTGGAAACAAAGCAAAACTCATGTATTCAAGAGATTGTATTCCAAAATATCTTACTTCATAGAAAATCATCACGGTAATATAGCTAAAAGGGTACACCAATTTTCAAACTAGCAATTAAGATTTGCATTATTAAGGTCAAGCATATTCTTCATAATTAAGCATAAATATATATATTTAAAAGGAAAAATCTCATTAAATAAGTTCACTGACTCAGAAAAGAAATTAATATTGCAAGAATCTCTTATAATTCTATTATAGGCATGTTCAGGTATGTATTTTTCTTATCTAGTTTTAGTGCCTAAGATTATTTAATGTGAGCAATGTAAATTTAAGGTCTGCTGTCTTTCTGACAAATCTTGTTTTATCCAGAGCCAAAGAATTTTCTAATGTTTTGTTTTGTTTTACTTTTAAGTAAACATTTTGCTTCACATTTTGATTATTATACTTTCCACAAAAAATGCTTCTATATATCTGTTTGTTAAAATAGAAATAACAAGCAGAAATAAACATGTCATGAAATTTTCAACTGGAAGAACAATGGAGTTACACAACTTTACTGAGACTAGCAAAATGTAATTTTAACTACCTTGTTTTTCCATTTTAAATGAGTTTTGATCAGCATGGATAGCATCTATATGGTGTGCACACTGGTGTTGTGCATTACAGACAATATTAATCACTGAATGATACACAATTACTCAGACTTAGTCTCAAAACCATTTTTAGCCAAATACAATAGGCAGTTATTATTTATCAAAGAAGGTTGACAACTGTTGTGAATTTCTGAAATCTGTAGCCAAATATATGTTACCTTGTTTAATCATTAAGGAAAAATTGCTGCATCAATAATGAAAACCTGCAATTGAGTCAACATGCCAAAATTTGTTAATGATAATAATATCTAACATTTGTAATATTCACTAATATTAATTGAGTCATTATCATTTACTAATTACTATGCTCAAAGTTTTATATGAATTATTTAACTGAATATAATTCCCACCTTTTAATATCCTATTTTTCTTTGTGCAATTCATACAAGAAAATGACAAATAAAATTACCTTACATCATTTATTAGGTAGTCTTCACTGTAGATTTTAAAGTAGAACCATTTAGTTTTGTGCAAAAAGCATATTGCCTTGGGGAGATTTACTTCTAATGTGACATGATTAGAACACATGGATGTGATGTGAGTAAAGTATAGTAGAAGTAGCACTTGGAAAAGGTTGGGTGAAGAGTTAAAATAAGAATTCTCTCAAAAAAATACACTAATCATTTATAGAGGAGGGAAGGTAGGACTGGCTTCGTATTTCAATGATAAGACTTAGAGAGAAGGAGAAAGCCAAGGAGACAGAAAACACAAACATGAACCAGGTGGACTAGACATAAGCCTGAAGTTTACAGATGCAATTACTTAAGTTACATAGGCACAACATAACCAAGAATAATGTTTCATCTGAGATGCATTTTTTTGCACAGCAGTAAAGTTTACATATATGATCATTTTGTATTAAGAAGAATTTACTCATTTGATATTTATCTTATCATTTCCCTTAAGTTAGAAAATTTTTAATTAGTTTCAATTTTATGTAAATAGGTACAGAATAGATTATATATATTATTAAGTAAAAGTTGGAGAATAATCTCAGAGCATCTTGAAAGGCTAAAGCAATAAAAGTTTGAAACATTGTGAAAAATATGAGATTTTATGACAATACCATTTCTAGATATGATTCGAGTGTTTCTAAATCAACAAATGATATGCAGTGTGTGTGTGTCTGTGTGTGTGTGTGTGTGTGCGTGCACACATGTTTCAGGAGTGTTTTCAATGGAGGTAAGCTATTACAATTGTTAAATTCTTAGAATATGGCTTTAACAAATATAATAAACATTAAGTTTGAAAATGAATAGTTATTTTCCAGATAATTGTTAATTAGGCCACAAACTAATTAATATTTATAAAAATCAATTGTCATTACAAGGGACATTTCAAACTGAAAACAATGTTGCAATTATAACAACAGCTACCCAAGCTAATATACAAAGTGAAATATGAAAATAATTCTAAGTTTAGACACATGTTGTCTTCATGTAATTGAAGATATTTAATTTTAATATAAACATTCATAACAAAGGAAAATAGAAAGATAAATTCCAAGTTACATCATGAAACAGTCCATTTTAGCTGATATTCATTTATGTCATACAAACCACCATATCCATGAACAGCCTTGTCTTACAGGAATAATGTATGTTTTTTATTAAAAAGATACAGAAGTGAAGCATTTTATGATTTGTTTTTATCAGTGACACTATGAACTTAAGATTTATAAATCCATAGCATATAGGCTGAAAAGTGCATAGATAGTAATGTATTTGGAGAAAATGAATCTCAATAAGAAATCAGAGTCCAAGATGATATCTTCCTATTGTTCTCAAATATCCTGTTCAAAGCTCAAAAAGTATTTCCATTTGAAGCTTGTAAGGCTAAATCTAACCAGTTTCATCTTGATAGTAAACTAAAGCTCAATTATTATTTTTAAAAAATGTCTGAGTACTTGTTATGCATAACTTTTGCTCTTTAATACATGTGTCATTGAATGTTAGTAGATATATTCTCTGCTATACTTTCTGAAGATATCCTTAAAGGCATTGATTGTAGGGACTTTTTATTTAAAATAACAGGTAAAACCATAGTCAACAAATTTTTATTACTCATATTTTAACACAGGTTTACTGTGTATATTATGTACTGACCTGAACATCCAAAATCCAAAATCAATTTATAAGTTACAAACTTAATGGAATTTAAGCAGGATGTAAACATGTCTTTTCATTTGAAAAGGTGTTTTCTAACCCAGAGTAATATTTTATACATCATTATTGAAAATATTTTCACAAAGGTCATATTTTTGTATTTTACTGTTGAGAGTTAAAGTAGCCACACAAGATTTATAGTTTCATATTTTAAAGTGCATTAACACCAGTGAACAATTTAAGAATAAATAATATATGATCTACTTGTCTGTAGGTATAAAATAAAAACCCTTTACTAGATGGTGGGATAGATGATAGAATGAACGCACAGCTAACTAGATAGATATATTGAAAGGTATATGCAAAATTTGGCAGAACTTTAAAAGACAGAGTTACAAATTAGCATTAGCATTTATGAAAAAACAATCTGCAACTATAAACAAAAAAATCAAGAAGAATAGTTCATTGTATCCACAAAGTAGCTTTTAGTGGGGTAGAGGAAGTTTGTGGGAAACAAAAATAAATGCAAATAAGTTTAATAAAAATTATAGAAAACAAGTTCATAGTCTTATGTTATTAATGATTCTTTATAATGAATACTTACCTTTACACATTTTAACCATTTTATTTCTAGAACTTAAAATTACAGTGCAAGAATGAAGAGGCATAAAAGGACAATCAAAGGTTGATGACTTAGTAATTACATAAAAGAAATCTAAAAGAGAAAATATTTCTGATATAATAGCCAATCTAAGAGACTCCTTCATGGTTTTGTTCCCCTGAAATATTTGTGTATTGCAATTGAATTTTGATATTGTATTTAGATTAATATTTCTAAATTGATACTGCAACTATTTCCTCCACTTGCTTCTAATTTTTAATACAATATTCCTTTGCCTTAATAATAAAATCTACACTTCTTGTGAAGAAAATAATTGCACAAATCCTTCAAGATATGACCCAAACTACCAAGCTTAATTTTTATCTGAGCTTTGTTTGCTTTATTTTCTCCCATAAAACTATTTTCTTAAGCAAGTTGCCAGGTTTTTGGTCTCCCTTTTCCTCATATGTGAAATGGGGAAATATTTGTATAATCATTCACTGGTTTTAGGAACTTGAAAAAGTGTATGAAGAATCATTAGGGCAGAATCTGTCACATTCATTCTGAAACACCTTAATGGGTTGCCTATTGTAATCAAAAAATATAAAATTTTAGGTGATGGGATACAGACAAGAGCAAATACAAAGGCAAATGACTTTTTACAGGTTCTAGCAGATATAATAATTAAGTAAATATTAAGTTTTAACTAATGATTGTTTTTAGGTTTGGGTTACACATCAGTTCTTCCAAAAACCTCTCCTCTCTCTTCCCAGTATGCATGCTAAGGAATACCTCTCCTAAGTAGAGTTTGGGAGGTTGAGTCTTCGTCAGAATCCATATTGAAGTTTAATTCCCATTGCAGCAGTTGAAGGATAAGGCCATTAGGAATTGATTAGAATTCGAACATTAGTAAGGGGATAGCAGTTTTAGACAGCTGGAGGGAATGGTTTGGGTCCTTTTGCCCCTCTACGCTTTTCCTACATGAAGACACAACCACAAGGCACACCTTGGAATAGCCCCTGGGACTTCTGACTCCAGAACTGCAAGAGAAAGTTTCTATTATTCTTAAATCAATGTGTGACATTTTCTACAGTAGCAAGGATGGGGCCAACACATCCTTCAACATGCTTTCTTGACAACTTATTTTAACACTTCAAAAGATTTGGGGAAACATTGGTGTGTGTCCTTTCAGTACTCTGCTAACAGAGTCAATGCAAATATACTCTAAATAAGGTATACATTAACCATTTTTTTCTGATATTGCAGCTAGTCTTCTGTACTACATGGTTCTTTTGACTCAGTTATGCTTGAAGTAGTGTTATCTTAACATTTGTCACTACAAGATCGATATTAGGGCAATTCATGTCCAGTTCAAGAAGAAAACACAATGACAAGCTACCTGACAATAACATATTCCCTCTTTTAAAGTGATTTTCAATTACATAGACTGTCTGAATAGGAAATGAAACCTCAGTGACAGTAGCACTGTGGCTTGACTTGCTCACTGCCTTATTAAAAATAAATGAAATAGATGTTCAATATTTGTGGAAGAATGGAAGGACAGAAGAAGGAAGGAGGGAAGGAAGGAAGGAAGGAAGGAAGGAAGGAAGGAAGGAAGGAAGGAAGGAAGAAAGGAAGGAAGGAAGGAGAAAGGAAGATAAAGAACCAATATGAAGAAACTGGCTTTTTATTATTAAGACAATATATATTCTGAGTATAGATTAAACTAAAATAAACACATTTATAATATATATTTAAATATACTAGCTGTTTTAAAAGGAGATATAATATGTTTCTGTTCATTAAATTTTATATCTATATATCTCTCTATATATATATATCTTGTGTTATGACTTTTATTTAGGAAAACATGTTATCACATTTTAAATTTAAATATGGACTCTTTTAGTATCAAAAATCAACAATAAAATCAAGTTTGTTTCATTAAATCATCATAGTCAGAATCAGATGTTAGTTTCAGGTGAACCTTCCCCACACCCAGTTGACATAGCCTGTGGTCTGTTGGCCTTAAGAATTGGCAAATCTTATGTCAAATTCTATATTAGAAATCTAGAACTTAGGAAAATTAATAGGCACATTGCAGTAGTTCTTTAGTAGTTCTATAAATATATCTTAATAAACTCAATCTCTAGTCATAATCATTCTTTGCTACTCTTTCTATACAGAGAATAGATTCAAACATCCACATCAAAACTTGGAAGGGAAAAATAAACTGAAGGACAATAGCATTTCGAAGGCAAAGTAAAGATAAAATATTTTAATTATGTGTGATTCCAAGAGGCTTGGAAAGGTGCTTGTGCTTACTAATTATGTGTTTGTGCAAATTCTGTTTTTGTATGTGACCAGGTACCTCATTTGTTGATCAAGTAATTTTTGATATCCGAAAGCAGATTTAGAGATCTCTGTTTCAAATTCTTTGGGGGCCAGGTAGGTAAGTAACTGAGCATTAGAGAAAACATCAGCACTCTAAATATGTCCATTTTGCCAAGCATAGAGATTTTTTAAGACAATTGATAAAACTGTTTTGATGTGAAATCTGATTTTAAGTATTTGAATATACACGCATACACACCTGACAATACCCACATTTAGGTTTCAGTTTCTAATGTTAATATTCCCTTTCATAAAGTACAGGAACATGTTTGTTTTTCCAAAGTAGGAATTCATTTATTTTTCTCCCTTTCTTTTCTGAAATATTCTCCCAATAATTTCAGAGTTGGCTCCAAAGATCTAGATGACCAAATGTGAACATATCCCCACTAAACCAATTATCTTCCTGTTGTCTATAAAGCAGGGACTAAAGTACTTTCTGTGGATGAATAGCATACTAGAAAGCCAAGTCAAGAAATGTGCTAACATTTCTCTATATAATGTGTACCCAAGGGCAGTTTTAGTAACAATTATAAGAAAATTACTTAAAAATTAGGGCAATTCATTTAATTGAAATGAATGTACATTTTGAAAGGGGAGTATTTGTGTGCCATGGATTAGCCCAGTGGATTTATTTATTATCTGTTCACTGTCAACAAATCATCTATTCCCTCCCTGTGTCTTATCAGGGATGCTCTTCTGCCTTTCTGCATGGCCTGTCTTGTCACATGCTCTGACATCTGCCAGTTCTGTGGCAGACAATGCTGTTGTGAAGTCTAAGTTTAAACCACTCCATCCTCTGGGAATATCCTGAACAGAAAGTTCCCTGACACTTAGAAAATGCAATCTTTCACTCAGCCGTATATAGCATTCACCAAGGAACCTAATTTGAGTCACTTATTCTTATTGGCAGTCTATTTTATAGGATTATTTTCATACAGCTGGGGATGATTTGGTTTTTGTTCATTATGAATGACCTGTGTCATAAATCCAACCAAACTGTTGGCGGTTACTGCACCTCAGATGGGCCAGATTTGCCAGATGTGCATCAGATATGCATGTTTACCAGAAGCACATTAAACACATGCCTAAGTAATATAGCGACAACTGCAGACTCTTTGAAAGAGATTATTGACATGTAATTTAAGCGCTGATCACTATGAAAACCCTTAAATTCTCAATGAAATTGATAGAAATGAAAATTGCATTATTAGTAGTACCAGGAACAGCGCTCATGCTCTGTCTCTGTCTCACCCATGTACTACTCACTTATGTCCATTTTGATTTATGCATCTCAAACATTCTGAAATATTACTATTTATAGATACTATTTATGCAAGTATTTTCTACTATCTGTCTATCCATCTACTATCTATCTATCTGCTTATTTTGACTTCTGGATGTAATTTTGAAGTTGTAATTCCGTGCTAATCACTCACTGTTGAATGTTTTCTGTACTTACCCATTAAATAAAGAGCAATGAAGTTGAAGAGTTAGTTATATGTTCCAGCTTCGTTGGCAGAACGTACAATATATTATCTAGGAAGTATAAGGACAGTACATGTTTTTTGAACCTGGAAAATATGTGCACAAATTCTCTCCATTTTGTTTTTCCTATTCTCAGGACAAGAATATAGCTTTTTAATACAAACCTTTACCCATTATGAATCACACCTGATGGGAATAGTCATTATATGCCAAAAACATGTACTAATAAAAAAACAACTTTTGGATTAAAAATATAAATAATATGCTAAAACTTGCCTGTCCTAAAAATAAAATGTTGTATCATTTTTTTCTTCTACTATGAATCTTTTTGAAAGAATCATTTCTACTTTCTCATTTCCCCATAACCTCTAAATCTCAAGAACCTGTGCCCACCTTTAGACGCGAAAACAAATGGATTAATTGGCCTTTTACAGTTTTATAATTTATAATTAGCACTGCCTTTCTTGAAATCCCATTTTGTGCCTGCTTTCCTACCTCACCAACTACATTTTCCCGGATGTCCTTTCTCTCCCATTCAATGTGAAATTTGCCTAATAGTTTTTCTTCATTTTCTTTTCTTTAACAAAGTATTATTATTATCTTAAGATGCCTTAAAAAGCCCCAACTGTTCTAGATCAATTTGGCCTATAGATATAATACAGCATTGTGAACCAAGATGGGATCCTTAAATTTAATTTTAACTTCCAATTTTCCATTTATTAGCACAGGAGAAAATACTCAAGCTCTCAATAGCATAATTCTTTCACTTGCAAAATAGTACTGTGGTTATAATATTAAATAATTATAAACACTTGTCTGTCTTCTTGTTATGTGTTCTTCTTTCCTTCAAAATTGATCTTTTTCCTAGTTTTTGATATCCTCTGGCTTAAATTATTTTATTTTCTCCAGGTTTAGTTCAGTAGCCAAACTTTTCATGAATATCTATTTCATTCTCTGCTTGAAAACTTATAATATGCCTTTTTTTTTTTTCAATCACAAAATCCAAACTAGTCAAGCTGATCTAAAATTCTGGCTTCTGCCTCCCTTTACCAGTTCATCTCATCTCAATATCCCATGTTACCTGGCAGTTTGTCAGGTCTTGGAATGAGCCGAGCTAATTCTCACTGGAGAGGCTCTGAGAAAGTGTTATTGGCTCACATGTCCAAAACGATGCCTCTCCTTTTCTTTCATGGCATCATGAAAATGGCTCCTCTTTTCAGGGCCCTAAGTTGCCCACTCAACCTGGAGGGACACGTTCCAACACTCACCCACACACTACCCACCTCTGTCCATTTTTCTTTATATTATTTCAAATATTAGGAAATGTCACTATTTGTTTATTTCAGTCCTTCCATGTAAACTGTACATTGTTTGAGAGTTGGAACTCTTAATGTTTCATCATAAGACTTCTTAAGCCAACAATGTCTGAGTAAAAATAAATACTATCTCGATAAACAATACATCATTAAAAATTTCCTGATAATGTAATATAAATGTTACTTTAAGCAATGATGTTATTTTATCTGTACACTTTTCATGATATTTCCCACTTTCTAGCTTATGTTGTGGTCCTTTGTGAATATATGTTACTTTTCTCATTAGAAGCTTAATTTCCTTGAGATTAAGCACAAGTTCTATTTGTTTCTCTTAAGCTTTTTTAGTACTTTGAAAGAGCTTTCTCACATATTAAATGATCAATAAATATTTGTAGACTAAATGAGTTTGTGAGTACGTGCCAAATCTCTCTGTACCAAAGTGAATATCTAATTCCCATTAAAAGACATTAGAGCTCTCACGTCACAGTTAAATGTCTTCTAAGAATTAGGCTTTAGAGCACTCCAATGTTAGACTTGAAATATACCATTGCATTCAATAAAATCCACCCAAATTTATTGCTTGCTAAGGTGTGCTGTATGCATTAAATCTGCCAGGTTTTTTTCAGTTATATAGCAAGAGCATAGAAAACATAGGTGTTAATATCTACACAACATATAAATAAGAAACAAGAATGTCACATACATGAACAAAAATAAGTAATAAGTGTAATGAAATAAACATATGGAACAAAAGAAAATAATTTTCTTTACATTCAGAATAATTATAACATAAAAATGCTTAAGATTATATTGATTTATATTTCTAAAGGCACTTTATTTTAAATATAAACATTAATTGTTAAATTTAAATGAAATGCATATAAAATTTCAATATAGAAAGTCAATTGAAGATGACAGATCAAAATGGTTTTAAACTCATATAAAGAAATATTCTTCTAGACAATATTTTCAAGCATGAAATCACATAAAATAGAGCATAATGTTATTTATGTCTCAAGTAGCTATTGATCTGGGTCACTAGAATCATTGTTTCTCACTATTGCATGCTCATCTTTAATGAAAATAAATAACAAGACAAACCTGGCAAAGTATTAGTGGGTATTAAAATAAATTTTGTCATAAAGTTAACATTTAGAAGAAACTATTTTCAAACTGTTACATATGTTACATACATTTATCTTGAAATGAGAGCATAGAATTTTCATGCTGTCATGAGCAAAAAATTCCCTTAAATATTGTTTTAATGAGGAGTTATAGAAATGGCTGATATAGAAGACATGGCATCTTTTTGGTAAATGTGTTAACAACTACAATAATAAGCCAAGAATTCTTCAAAAAAGAGATATAAATAGTAGAGGACATTTCACCCGCACTTAAAAATTCAGGATTAATTTGCTTTTCTATGTTGGAAAACAGTTTAGGATAGCACAAAATTCCTTTTTTTTATGAAAGTATTCTGTATTATTTTCTCATATAACAAAAGACAAAAGGGTAGATTTTAAGTATGTTTCAATGTCATATTCAAATAAATATTGTTCAGTTTAAAAATTTTAGCAAGCAAACATTGAAAAATTTCTCTCCTAAAGTGTCTCTATGTAATTAAAATACTTATTCTTTTCTTTTACTTGAAAAAACTTTATGCTTTTATTCAAGTCATAACATCTCTACTATGCACTGAAAACAAAATCTTCATTTATTAACCTCAGTTCCTGTGCCCAGTGTGACCATTTCTGTTCATCGTTAAACACAACCTACTTATATTCCACTTTATGATTCTCATAAATTAACCTCAAAATTGTCTGTAGAAAATCTTGGAAAATGTCTTAGGTTTACATACAAAGGTATTAAGATTGAGGTTTTTTTATTTTTATTTTTCAGCAGCATGTGCTGTAAGTTTTTTTTTTTTAGTATTTCTTTGCTTCATAAAGAAAAATTTTATAAAGGATTTCCAAGTATACCACTCAATTTCAGGACTTTTTGAATTGCCACAATCTGTTCCTACTTTTTGTAGTGCATGCTATCATTTGCTGTCTGGGAAAGTGATACGCCTATTTTGAATTTACCTAGGAAAACTTCCTTTATATATGCAGGCAGAATTGATGACAATGTTCCCTGTTGTTCTAGAATATTTTGTTTGTCCTATCTTGTTTTATTGGCACAGTATTCTGCATTGTAATTATTTGTTCTCTGGTGCCTTACACGGAAGCATGAGCTCCTTGAAATGTGATAACACATCATACACTTCTGGATTTTTTAATCTAAGGATAGATGGAATGGTGACATTTGATATTTTATTTCAACATTGACATTATACATTTCTTATCATTTGATATATTTTGCAGAAATCAATGCATCAGTAAATCCCTAATGCTACTATTGTATATCGGTACATCAACACATTTTAGAATATTTGAATCACTGACATCTCAGCAACTAATTTATGTATGTAGACACCATTGTTGGGATCAATTTAAAGATCTCCTTTCAAACATGGATTTAGAAAAACACATGAAAGTAGCTGAGCATTTACAAAACTTTCTGATGAATTTATTCACCTTATTATAAAGTGAAAGCTAAGGAGTCTTAACTGATCGTCTGGTATTTTTATTTTGTGTCTAGAAGGCAATACACATTATGCTACAAGCTGCCACAATCTGTGACTTTTCTCTAGGTATATTTCCAATAAAACTCACTGACAAAAATGGAGTGACAGAGGGTGACTTTAAAGTCAGCCATTCAGTGACAGATGTGCTCTGAGTGATGCATTTGTGTCCAGGGACCAAATTACATGCCACCGAGTTAAATTCTAGCAAACTGATACTGGTAATAATGTGTTCAACTGAAAGAGTGCTACCTAGTTGGTTTATCAATGATTCTTGAAGTCATAATAACAGCATATTTCCATTAGAAAAAGGACATACACAAGACTCTACCCTTCCCTCTCATGAGAGGGAAAAAAATTCAAGCAGTTTGCTAGATATTTTTAGTTTAACACTCTGTCATGCTTGTGTTAGACAAGAGCATAGTAAACAGTTATGAACTTTGGTCCCCAGCTTTTCTCACATTGGGAGAACATTGGCTGCAGTGTATAAAAGGAGAAAATAAAAATAACTTTAAAGGAAACTGGAAACAGAGAAGCCATAAGATTATTAGCAAGGATAAAAAAATGAATGAAGAAATGTCTACAATATAGCGACTCTTCCAGTTTATATCAGATTTTCTCAGGTAATATTCAGTAGCAATTTCACAGTTTCAGAACCCCAGTACATTTTTTGTGTGCAGTACTGTTGCTCAAAAAGTAATAACTTCTAAAAAACCGACCATTGTGGAATCTCTTTTGTCAAAAGTAAGGCAACAATAGCCAAATCACAAGATCTTAATATGTCTTCCATTAATAGTGTGATACAGCCATAGAAACTGGTTCTGTCAATATTCTGTATGCTACGCTTTAATATAGAATATGTATTAGAAATATCTTTTGTAAGATATAACTATTCTCCAAAAGTTTCCATGTAATCCCAAGGTTATTAAATTTCAGACAGGACACAAAATATGTGCATGTATATCTTTGTTGAATTTGATTTTCTAAATATTTAGCAGGCTTTATGCTCCATTGGGAAAAAAATGCTCTATCACTGATACTTCCATAGCTGTCATTGTTTAAAAGTTGGTGACTGGAAACAAAAACTATAAAACCATATATATATATATTTTTTTTGAATCATATATATTATAAATTTTGTTATATATGATTCAAAGTATATATAATGATAATAAAAGAATGATGAAGCACAAATATATTCCTTCAAATGCATAAATGCATAACACGGGTAACATTTATGGTGTTTCCCCATATTTGAATACAATACAAACAAATATTGCATTATGTTACAATCCCTGGCCACTTCTGTGCATTTCTAAGGCTTGTTTCTTTTACTGAATCTATTTTGGGACTAAGAAATCAGTCTAGACTTAAGCGCCTGCTAGATTCTACTTCAAGTTACTTGGAGTGGTTATTTATAACTTTGCGCAATAAAACAGACTTACTAAGAGGGTGCAAAACTAATCTGAGAGCATAATCAGGAAAAAATAAGAGAATTTAAGATATAAAATGTTTTCAACCAATATTTCATGTACTTTGCACTCTTCCAGATGTAGGAGGTAAAAGTACAATAACATAATCTTGTTCTCAAGGTTAAAGGTCAATAAAAACATAGATATTAATAAATAGTGGAATTCAATATTAAAATCGCTAGAATAAAAGAACATACAAAGGTCAGAGGAGATAATCCACTCAATCATGATGGAGCTCGATTGTAACATGTGATCTACTGGATAACAAGGTTTCTACATGAATTGATAATTTGAACTTTAGTAACTCTGATTTAGAAAGACTCTAAGTCCCTGACTTAAGAAATGAGTTCTATTCCAGAAGAAATTTTATAGTTCAGATTTGTTTGTAAGTTCAACAAAGTGAATCCTACACACTTTTGACACATATGATGAAAAACATTAAAAAGTAAATACTGTAAATATACTGTATTTTATCTTCATGGTTATTCAATGGTAAGGTAGGCATGAAGTTACTTTCACAATTTTTTCACATCTACCAATTTTCATAATCCAAGGTCCTTTCACATCTATGCAAGTTCTCAATTCTAATACAGAATATGTATTGGAAATATTTCTTGAGTTATTTTATAACTAGTCATCAAAAATATTCATGTACTCCCAAGGATATTAAGTTTCAGTATTAGGATTTACTGTGTTTTACCTAGAATGATCTTCTCTACTATGATATAACTAATACTTTGCAAAAATAGTCTTTAATTTCTCAAAGAAACTAAAATCAGTCACAGTTTTATGCTTTGTGTGTTTCATTCATATTGCTTGAGTTCTCCATTATTGTGAATACTGAATAGCAATTATGATTGACCCATTATCTTTGTTACTTTTTGTATTAATAAGTTTTCTGCTTGTGGGACAAAATATTTCACATATGCATCTTCAATGAGAAATAGCTTCAGCCTGCAGTTAGCTCACTTCAAGACAGAAATATCATGATTGAAAACAGGGTGGAAGAAAGCTGCTTTAGTTCATGGCAGCCAGGAAGCAGAGGGTTATGATTTGTGTCTAGATATCCTCCCAAAACCTTATGTAGTCATTGGGTTGTTTGTTTGTTTGTTTGTTTGTTTTAGGAGGTAGCTGAATATAGAGCATGTGATTGATTTGTAGTGCAATGCTTGGATTAATGTTGGATAATCATAGGATCAATCCACTGCTTGAATTGGCATCAATCTAGACACCATCTATATAAGGGACAGAAAGAGGCTTGTCTTGCATTCTCTTTCTCTCTCTCTCTCTCTCTCTCTCTGTCTCTGTCTCTGTCTCTGTCTCTCTCTCTCTCTCTCTCTCATTGCTTTTGCTGTCTTCTGCAACCATGAACTGTTACCACTCTGCCATGCATCACCCTGACTTGGGGGTAGCCCATTATTGAATGAAACCTCTACAACCTGTGAGATAAATAAAGTTTTAGCCCTCTAACTTTGGATGTTTGGTGTTTTGCCTCAGAAATTAGAAAAATAAATAAGACATAGCACAAATGTGACAGAAAACCAGAGACAAAGGAGCTGGGTACCAGCTATAGTCTCAAGATCACATGCCTATGATTACTCAGACACAACCAGAAGTGTGATTTACTAATTTCCTAGGCATTCTTACAGCCAGTCAAATTGGAAATTAAGGTTAGCTATCATGCCCCACCCCATTAATTCAACTTTTACTCTCTGTGTAGTATTCATATTATTTGTTGTGTAGTATTGGCAGCACTGATCAAGTTCTACTTCATAATTTATGAGAACATTATATCTGTAGATTCTCTTTCCAAGGTAATATGTTTTAATGAAAGATATATTTCATTCTTCTGTAAAATCACCTCATGGTTGATGTACAGAAAGTTCTCAAAAAATGTTTATAGAAGAATATACAATTGCATGCATTAGATTACCAAGTATTAGTTGAGTAGTTTTTGATCTCCAGAGTGTTTTATATGCTTTTGCTTAAATCATTTATAGTAATATCATCTTGAAAACCATCTATAGAAACTGCCTGAACATTATTAGCAAGGATCTTAGTGTACATAGATATCTTCCTGAGACAATGCAGTTTGCAAAATTTAAGGTAAATCTTGAGTTGTTAAGATATTTCACAAATTTCCTATCATTACTAAGACTTAACTAAAAAAAATCCCCTTATCTAAGAGTTTATGTTCCTACACAAAATGATTAGTGTTTATTTTAATATCATCTCCAATAGTTTCTTTTTAAATATATCTAGCTTAATGATTCCCTCTAATGTAGCCTAAAGACTCTAGAGGAATTCTTATAATATTAGATGTTGCAGACCATCAGCTTGAACAAAAGAAGAAAGAAACTTATGTTAGCCACACAAATAAAAGAAGGCAAAATTATAGTCAAAGCTTTCTTTTGTTGAATACACTTCAGGAATGAACTTATTATCTGAGCTATGGTGTTCATAAGGCTGAGTGGAATCAAGAAATAAAATAAAACTAAAATAAACCATAAATTTAAGCTTGTGCCAGACCATAGACATTTCCAGTTGCCCTCAATATAGCTTTTTATGAGTGGGATAGATTTTTTTGCTTATATTTTAATATTATGCAGGTAGACAGAGCCTAAGGGTTTGCACAATTGTGATAACAGAAGGAAAAGCATTTTACTTGGACTAATGCTAATAATTGGCATTTAAATGTTTTAATAACTGAATGTTTTTTGTTTGATACAATGTTCATGATATTTGTAAAAACACAGTTTTCTAATACTATTCACAATTTTGGAAGTAGGAACTGGAAAATAAGTCCTCTGTCCTTCTCTGTGAGACATATGCCCCAACATGCTCAGTAGATGCCCAAAACTGTACATAATCCTAAACCCTAAATGTACCAGCTATTGTGGTTTGTGTCTTGATGTCCCCCTGAAGCCTCATGTAGTACCAAGGCTTTTTCAGAGGTGGCTGAATCTAGAGTGTGTGATGCTGGGACTAAAGGTGTTTTGACTGGTAAATTAGTCTACTGATTGGTTTGTCATAGTTATGACTAAGATTGAAATTGTGAGAGTTACACTGCCCTAAGGCGGGTAGCCTGCATGCAATATAATGAGCTTATTTCCCCTTCCCCTTGTTTCTTTTGGTGTCTTCTGTCACCATGAACTTTTGCCACTCTGCCATGTGCTACCCTGCCTTGGAGTTGGCCCATTATGTACTAAAACCTCCACAAACTGTGAGCAAACTAAACCTCTCCTCCCTTAACTATGGGCATTGGGTATTTTGTCTCAGCAATGAAAAAGTACTAAAACACTGTCTTTCTCTATAGGTTTATACTTATGGTTAAATTTAATATATAATATAGACATTACAAAAGATAAACAATATAGTTTGAGTCTGGGTGTCCCTCCAAAGCTTCATGCTGTTTTGGGGGCAAGCTTCTAGACTTTGTGAATGACTCATGGTACAATGCTAGAATTATGGTGTGGTCTACATACAATATAAGGAAGAGAAAGATTCCTCTCTCTGCTCCTCCACTTTTGCTCTTATAGCTTGTTCTGTTTTCCACCACCATAAACTGTTGCCCTGTACCATGTTTTACTCTGCCCTGGAGCCAGCTGATAATAGACTAAAACCTCCACAAACTGTGAGCTAAATAAACCTTTCCTTCCTTAACATTAGGTAACAGGTATTCTGTCTCAGCTTAATGACCATACAATTTCTCATTGACTAGAAGGCAGGGATCATATGCATCATGGATACACTAAAAGAAGCAATAATTCATGTCATCCCAAGTGGGACATATTAGGACACTACTAGATTTCATGCTACTCAGAATGGTGTATAGATTAAAAATTATGAGTTGTTTATTTTGTGAATTTGTGTTTTAATGTTTTAGGCTACAGTTTAAGTTGGTAAATTGAAACTACAGAATGTGAGACTTCAGTATGACAATATCATATGACTATTCACCAAAAATGCATTTACATACAGTAGGTTTATTATTCCTACATAAACTTATTTTTAACATGAAATGTTAAGTGATTATATATATATATATATATATATATATATATATATCCATTTTAGCAAATCTCCATAAGTGAAAACTGGCACTGGGACTTGAACTCAGGACTTCACACTTGCCAGGAATGTGTTATATCACTGAACTAAATCCCCAGCCTGTGAAAATGGCTTTTTAAAGAGAATTTTTATATCAGGTAGAAAAAATATGAAGATAATGACATTGCTAATAATATATAATAACAACAAGGAGGAGAGTTCAGATTTCATTGTATTGTACTCCCTTGAGACTCTCTGGAAACCTTACCATTTGCAATGAAATTCATGTTGATCATAATAATTTGTTGTTCCTCCTGTGAAAGTGTGAGGAAGGAGAAAACTCCTTTTCCCACACTGAATATGAATTTACAGCATCATTTTCCTTGAACAAATATTTGAGTGAAAAAACAATTTTGCCTTTGAATTTAAGTCTCAATATGATTTGTAATTTTTATTAAGTTCTTGAAACTTCTATGTAATAGTTAATCTTGACTGTCAATTTGACTGAGTTAAGAGGCCCTCGACAGATGATTGGATAGTGAGGCTACTAACTTTGTCAGTGTGCCCCCCCCATTGACGAGTTCACAGCTGAATGGGCCATGAAGCAGTAGACCCTCGTAGAAAGAAGTGCACCATGGGGGCATACCCTTGGAGACTATGTCCCATCTCTGACCACATTCATCTGAGATTTTTCTCCTGTTCTCCACTTCCTATATATCAAGTGTTGAGCAGCTTTTCTCTGCTTTTCCCTTCCAATATATTTCTATCTTGAAGCCAGGCAATCGTTGGCTAAAACTCTGAAATTCTGAGCCAAACTAAACCTCTCCTTTAAACTGTACCTCTGAGGTATTATGGTCCAGCAACAGAAATGTTGACCTATACATCTTATTTTTTGCAACCACGCAGAAAAGCCTTACTGACACTGTTGGATGACAAGAGACTTGCTGCCTAGTCAAGCTTGCTATTCATATTGGTGGAGAATAAAACACTACACATGAAGATGAGAGCATCCATGGCCAAGACTATCACTTACCATGAATAAGTTCAGCCAAGATCAGCTTAGTCTGACCAGATGATCAGAAATGTGCAAATGATCAGCAGATTCATAAGCAATAATAATGGTTATTATTGTAAACACTAGGTGTTTCGACTTGTAACTCATTGAAAACTCACTGATATACATTCTTTATTTTATATTCAACAAGCATTTTTTGAAGAGCTATTTATTTGTACATATAAATGTAATAAAGGAAATAATTTTGTTCTCATGGTTAAGATATTGTGTGTTCAAGTATGTTATTGCATGGAAACTATTTTCAAAAAGGTTAAATCTCCCAAATTTATTCTAGGTAGGCTGACTTTTTTTTTTTGATAGAAATTCACCTTAACTCCTACCTCAGTTACAAAGTAGACATTTTTCAAAGTTGGTAACAACTTTTTGTCAGAAGAGGTAAATCTGAGGGATTTTTTTGTCTTTTAAATTTTTATAATAAAGGAGTAATTAAGGCATTATTTTCTCTAAGTTGCACATACAGAGCCTTCAAACTAGATGTCAAAAATAAATGTTTATTCATACAGCCCTCATTGTAACAATATTATTCCTTAATATATAAATTAACTAAAGGCAAATTTAATTTCACAATTTTTACTTGAATTAAGTATAACAAAATTGAAATTTATGGTAATAGAGAAAAATTCAATTGCAGTGTACATAGTTTTGCAATCAGTTCACAATCAAGAAACTGTATTTTGAGTGGGGTTTCTCTTTATGTAGCTCAAGCTGCCCTTGACCTCAGTAGGTAACCCAGGCTGTCCCTGAACTCATAATGAACCTCCAGCCTCCAGACTTGGTATTACAGTCCTGTTCTACCACACCAAAAATATTTTTTGTTGAATAATTTGATATTCTTTCTCAAAAAAATTGTTTTGTAATCTCTTACAGTATGTGTCATATAAGACTGAATTTATGTTATTATTTTTGATAGGCACATAACATATTATGGAAAACAGGGAATTTCAAATGATGGCTACAAGTGATATAAATTCTTAAGTAAACTTAATAATTTAGAGCCTATTCCAGTTGTTAGAAGTGAACACAACTTACTATGGTTAAATACCCAGGATCCAGGAAAACTGATGTGAACATATATTTTTGTGTGGTAATCACTTATGCCCAAATCTGCAGAAGTGCCAGTAGAAAAAAAAATCAACTTTAAAAATATTCATTCATTGTGCAAAGATTGTGCAAACATGCAATATTTAGCCAGATTATAAGGTTCTTGTTTTGCTTTTTCTCACACCAGCAAATGTGCAGTTAATATAGTATGTTCAAAGACTCATATATAGTTTTGTATATAAAAGATTGTAGTTTTTGAATATTTTGTAACTTACATATTTTTATGTGCACAGACTATCCTGAAATAAATGCATGATAATCAAAGTATATTAATGGTGAGAATCAATTTTCTTTTAATGAAGTGAAGTTATTGCATTTCTAATTACCATGCTCAAGTTAAAGGGTAAGGAAAAGCATTAATTTAACTACTTTCATACATCTGTACACACACACACACACACACCCTGACATTCTCAATTTCATCTTTTACTGCATATCAGCTCTGTCCTAGGAACTTTTCAGGATGAAGGGAATATAAAGCTAATTAAATAACATGGTAACTTTTCGACAGAGAAATTTTGAAGGCAAAGAGTTCTGTTCCATTGTCTACCAGGAAATTCACAAGTCTGCCCTAGATTTTTGAAAAGTCCACAGGCTCTTGGGAGCCCATTGTGATAGAGCTTGTCTGTCCTATCTATTCAGGCCTGATAAGATGAAACTCATTTGTCAGTAACTCATTTGTCAGGTCTGACAGTCCAATTTTTCCTCAGTCAAAAGTTGGAACTCAGAAGGAATTGTTGATAGTCATCTTGAATGGGCATTAGATGATACCATTTGATGACGATAGGCATGGGTTTGGGAGTGGAGAGTGAAGCGATAGATGTTAGCAGGAACTGCAGCAGCCTATGAGGGTACCAAGGTGCCCATTCAGAAAGAATCAGACTCTATTAACATTTTTATTTTTACATTTTTTTTGAGATGCAAGGAGTGGTTTGGTTACATTTTTAACTCTGTAAAAGCCCTATTTCCTGAAGTCATGCACTGTGTGTTTTAACTAATTAGTTCCCATTCTATCTCCTTATAATGTATGTTGTATACCCTTAAACAATGGTGAAACAGACAAAGGGTGGGTTCCCCTCAGAGAAAAACCATTCAGATGCCCACCTTGCCACACCACTCACAGGGAAGAGTTAGCTAAGGAGGGTGCAAGGTCTCTGTTAATTATTGATTACCACAGAACCACAGATGAAGGCCCCACCAGCCACCATGACCAGTGCATCTCAGTCTTGGTGCAAAGAGGGAGCAGCCTATTGCTTATGCTGTCCATTCCATTCACTCACTTATTCATTCAGCTGGCACTCAAATCCTATTCCCTTGTGGCCTGAACTAACAAGAGGTAATCAAGCTCTTTTACTTGAACTAAGCAGGACATACATATTGACAACTGGGGTACCCCTGGGATTCTTACCAGAATCAAGCAGGCAGACGCAAATATACAGATAGATTGTATCCTCCTCCTTTTGAGATTTGATGGGAGCCACTTGACTGGGGAGCTAGGAATCCCCCTCTAGATCTCCAAGAGGACTCAAGAAATCTCAAGGTTGTACCTAAACAGCAGGACCTGGAGAGGTCCTTGTTCCACCTGCAAGGGCCACAACCAGTGACCAAAGAGGTCAGCATGGTCAGTCTCCCTAATGGATGCACCAAGTACAGTGACAAGCAGAAACACCAAAATGACACCTAGAATTTGAAAGCAGATTTAATTTACATCATAGAGTACTGGCCAGGATCATTCACAGAATGTCAGATCCCTATCTCTTGTGGTCTAGGGCTTATATTGGATAAGTGGGAAGTAAAAAAAGCAGAATAGTTTGATGATTCGGACTTGTTTTATACAATGTGAATCATAGTGACAGCTATGTATCACAATAATCAATTGTTTCTAATAGACCAGAAGCAATTGGAACTGGGGAAGAAACTATTACCTAGGCAACAAATAAACTCTAGTATACTGGCTGAGGAGGGCATTTTTTATACAAAATATAAGAGAAATTTGAGGACTTGTGTCACCGTATAATACGGCAAAGGTATCTATGTAGCTTGAATTTAGATCTTAGGAAAAAAGCAGCTGTCTCTTAAAGGAAACTATATTTGAGCTTTCTATGTTCTGTGTGTTTTACAATTGCCCAAATAATGCTTCATCTTTTGAAAAATAATACAGATAAGAACCTTGATGGTCAAAGTAGCTTATTTAGGTTTTTTTTTTTATTTCTTCTTCCTCATGGAAATTGGAGTCACTTGAACAATGTAAATGATATTAAATAAAAAAAAACTCCATGTAGTCTGTTGTCTTTCATTTTGTGTGGTTTCTTGCAGGTTGTAATAACCAATTGCTTTATGATTTAAATAATGTGGAGTGTGAGCATTTTCACTGTAGTAAACAGGAAAAATCTGCAGGGAGTTGTGATATAGTGAATGGAATTTTTCCATTGAGTCAGTATTATCTCTAACATTCAGCAGTGTGTTAGCAGTCATCCTGCTGCTTACACACACTCTTTTGAGGAAATCCAATAGGAAAAATATCTATTTCTTCCTCTTTAAATTGTCCCCACTACCCTTCTAGTATTTGATGATAAAATTTGGGGTGTACTATGTGAAACTAATAGTTTTATAAGTATAACTTAGTAGGAAAATAGGTTAAAAAATAGGTGAGACCAGCCCTTTCCACAGTTGTTCTATCACTACCAACATTAGGAACATTAATTGATTGCTGCTAATTATTTCATATGAGATACAATGGCTGTTCAGCATCTAACATTTATGGAACTATTCAAGTTCATTCTGACACTAAAAGAACAAGTTTAGGAAATTAGAAGTTTAAAGAAATGAGAACCATATAAAATTGCTTATGGTGTATATTTCTGTTTAAATTCTATACATGGTACACAATAATTTGCTAACAATAGTAGGATAATCCTATTATTTTCTTGTGGTTTAAAATAAAACATGCTTTTGATTGCACTTTTCACTGCTTGGACTGCAATTAAAAAGTGCTGAAATATAATACTATATAAAGCAACCTAGTTTGAATTAGTCTTTGCTAATTATTGCTACTCTTAACAAAAATAATTAACAGTAAGTACAATTTGGAGAGACAATTTTACGTAAGAAAGCAGATGTAAAATATTGTTTCATGTATGTTTGGATCAAAATACTGACAAAGTAGAAAAACTTTTCATAATACTTGCTTTTTAATGGTCAAAAATATCTTGAATCTCAAGGGGTCATATAATATGAGAACTTTTTAAATTTAGTCTTTTTAAAATAATTTTAATATTTGTTTTGAAATGTCTAGTAACTAACACTTTGTTTTAAAATGTTGTTATTCTGTTCTCTTTTATGAATGAATTCCTAAGCAACAGACTGAATTAAATTAAAAAGACAAAGGTTCATACAGTTTTCATTCAGTGGATGGACACTTACTTTGCTAACTAAAGTGTGTCAAAGTCATAAAGAAAAACTCCAGAACATTTAACCTCAGAACATTGTACTTTCACGGTGAAAACATGGTATTAAGATAAATAAAATATATCATGATGTCAGATTATAAGTGCAAAGAAAAATAGAGCAAAATTAACAATGCAGATATGATAGGTTTAGGGTGAGAAGTGCTCTCTACTTTAGGTAGTTTATTCAGGGAAGATTTCTCTGAAAAGGCGACTATTGCAGAAAGCAAGTACAACAAGAGAAGGAATTACACTACTCCTTGTAATACTCACCGATTTCTCACAAAAGAAACAGTTGTACAAAGTGTCTGAGAAAGGACAAAAGTCCCATGACCTTGGCTTGGACCATAAAAAACTCAAGCCAGCCACTGGAATAGAGGAAGAACAGGAGTGAAGGAGACAAGGAAGAGGGCTGGACTGATGTAAAGCTAACTAGAATCCCACGCTAAGGACTTAGTGATGGATTCTCAGGAAAATGACAAGTCATGACAGTGCTTTGAGAAGGGAGTGACATTTGGTTTTTAGTTTTAAAAAGATCACTTTGTCTTTTATGCCTAATTAGACACATAATGTGGAGTTACATTGGTTGTTAATAACAAAGTAAATCCAGCATTTCTCATGTTGTGAATCATTATAAGAGAATGAGATAAATCCGGCCCAAAGGTTCAATTTAATAGGTAGGTTTCAAGATATTTGCAATGCATTTTATGGATCTAATTGTACTCAGTCTTGAGGTCTTGTCATTATTATAAGTCCTAATGTCAAATATGAAAATTAGAGTTTCTCATTAGGGAATTCTGAAAAGTTCTTGGGTGATCTTCCATTAGCCTCACTTTTATTTCCATTTATAGTCTTGCATGTCTTTCAAGGTCTAAATTACTATTCATCTAGCTCTCACCCAGCTATGAGTAATTTCTAATAGACAGATCCCCAGTTAGCTTCTGCATAGCAAAAAGCATGTGATGTACTAATTGAATCTCAATTAGCTTACATCATATCTTTTACAGAATTTCAAAACATGATTGTTACGATATTAAAGGCTCAGAGGAAGGAGGACAAATATTTTTCTCTGTATTGCCATGAAAATGAATTAATGTATTTTTCATCTTGTCAAAATATAAAAGATACTTATCAATAATTAAAGGGAAAAGGTGCTCTGTTTTATGGGCTTTCAGAAAATACTGAAAGCACAAGAGACATTTATGTCAGGCAGGAATGCAGGTAGAAGTGCTGGGATTGTTTCATAAGAAGACACAAGAGACACTGTGACTTACTTCAGTTCAAAATAATTAGAATGAATTGTTGTTTCTTACTGGAAAAATCACTCAGCTGACTTTGTTTACTCTCCTAGAAAAGGTTCAAAATGAAATGACAACAGCAACAAAAAAAGGAAAACAAACAAACAAACAAACAAAAAACCCCGAAGACTGGTACTCAGGCAAACAATGGAAGAGCAAGTAGGTTGAGGGTGAAAATAAAGCTAACCTAGGAAAGATTCAGACTCTTTAATGCAAAGAGATGCTCTGCAGCCTCAGAATACTCACTATTGTTTCTTCATTTGTTCTGTGGTTTTCAGTAAAATGAATGAATATTTTACTTCTTATGAAGAAACAGATATTGTCCATTAATCTTTCTCATCATACAAAATAAAAGTCCAATATGAATTTTTAAAAATGTTCTAAACTATAGTCTATTTAATCAGAAAATGTGAGTTAAAGAAATAGTTATTTTTAATATCTATTTTTTATTTAACTAATACATACTGAACACTACAAGATACTATTTGAGGTTTTTGGAATATACCTTTAACCAAGAAATGTGGCCTTTCATGAAGACTATGCCTAATAAGAAATATATTTTCAGCAATTAAATAAATTAACACAAAAGACGACTTCAGAAGAAAATGAACTGGAGAAAGTGGTTGAGAGTTACTGGCTTAATTGTGTTAAATTTTAGATTAAGGAGTCAGGGATGGTTTTTCTGAAGTGTCAGTGGAAGTGAAATTAGAAAGAAAGAAGGAGCCATTGGAAAGCAATCTAGGCAGAGGCCATGGCAAATGCAAAGCCCAGGAGAAACAAAGCTTGCCATTTACAGCAGAGTTAGTACACCTGGAACACAGAGTGCGAAAGAGGCAGTGATGCAAATTGGTTCGGGAAGTGTAAGCAAGGATCAAACTCTGAATTTTATTTTAGTGTGTTACAAAGCTAATTTTAATTTGGAAGTTTCAATTTTACCAGGGACTTCATTTGATTCCAAGTATAAATTAGTTGTCATCTACCTTCATGTAACCAAGGTTTAAGTAGAAGTCAGAAGGTTAGGACCAAGGAGAGGTGAAACATAAAGAAGACTCACACAAAATTTTAAATATAGCGTGAGAAAAAGTATGATAAAGAATAAATATTTCAAAGACCTGTAAGTGCTTTAAGAATCACCCAATCATCTGCAACACATGTACAATTGATGCACTAATTACAGATCATTCTGCGTCTCTGATTAATATTGGCTCCCTAAGGAATCTTATTAAGCAAATATTTTCATCATTAATACTAATTGATTTTCTTATAGACATACAGGGTTTTTATAAGCCTATGCATGAAATATAAGAGAAGCATCATGTAGGGAACATTACCTATAACAGTCACATAGACAGCTTCAGAGAACTGGAAAATAAACTAGAGCAGAACGTATTCACAGCCTCATGAAGAATTAAGCTACTTATCTTTGTCTTCATCTGCAACAATACTAATGATTATGATGACAATGATATAGAACTCTTTAGATAAAATAAAGCTAAAGATTTAAAATGTTAGGCACCTATTAACAAAGATTTAGGACAATTCATCTGTTACTTTCTTCCAGTCTTCCTTTTAATAAATTTCAAGAAGACACTGTGTTAGGGATTCAAGATGAGTCTAAGGAGTTGAACCAAAAATTTACCATGATTCTGACTCCACATCTCTGTGTATGTGTGTGTGTTTTCACATGTGTGTGCCTGTTAACTTGTAGGAGAAACAAAGAGGAAAGAAGCTGCTATAAATTTTAAGTGCTATACATTGTACTATTTTTTTCACCTATGAAGAGGAAAGAGTTCTCAGATTGCAAACACATCTGCCAGACCAAAGTCAAGGACACTGTTTAGCACAGTTGATATTAAAATGGCATACTCTAAAAAACCTTTAAATACCGGTGGTTAGTGTGCTGTTTCCTAACTTGCCCCTTTTGGGCCCCAGAAATGCCATCAATCGTCAGCACATACAAGACTGACTGGTACAATATATATTTCCTGAAGGTCTTATTTGGTGCAGCTCAAAGGTAAGAATAGACTAGGAAGTCAGAGGGGTAAAGAGAAGAAAGCTACACCAGTTGCCTGCAAAAGCCACACAATAGCAATATTTAAAAAGGAAAATAGTCAATAATCATTACATCATAATATTTCAAGGTGTTATGTTTTACACCTAAAATGTTCTCCAAAGTCTCATGGATTCAGAGAGGAGACTTTGGGAAGATAATTGGATTATGGAGATGCTATTAGCATAGACAACTTAGTTAGACAGAAATTAATAGAGCGGGAGTGAACCCTAGAGGAAGTCAGTACAGAAGGTGAAATACATCAAGATTGTGGTGGGGGTGAATTGGAAGAGAATCAGGCCTCAAGATGTTTATTGCCTCTCTAGTGATAAACAGCAGTTAGAAATTGTACTGATTAGCACCATCTTGTCAGTGGAATCCAGGTAGCCATCAGCTGCATAGGTGAGTGGCCAGAATATCTGGATACTTCCTCCTATTACTTTCCAATGATGCCTTTACTGTTTCTATAACTAGAAGTTACAGATAAGCTAAAGTCAGTGATGAATGATGATAGCCCTACATCCTTGCTACATGATTTGGATCCCTATTGGATCAATATTATTTAGGGTACTATATTTATAACCCTATAGTTTGTTTGCAGTTTGACCCACATTGTACCCACATTGTGATTTTGCTGTATAAACTACTCTTGACAAAAAGACTCAGTGGCTACCCACTCAGAACTCCTCTAGGAAATACAGGAGTTACTCTTCTTTATTCCAGTAAAACTCTCCTAATCTTCTCTTTTTATTCACAACTTCATTCCACAATATCATGATACCACAAATTTGGCCCATCTGACATCTGATATCTGACATCAGAGAGTTTGTAAATTATTTTTCCCTTCACATCATACTCATTAGAGGATTAATCTATTAATGTATTCATAGCTGAATGTGCTGTTAGCAGTTGCGGCCTGGTTGAAAGTAGGTCACAGAGGTCATGACCTAGAAAGGTGTATTCTTGTTCTCAATCCTTCCTTCTCCCTCTGTTTCCTGGGTGTCAATGGATGTAAAACTTTCCTTTATCAAATCTTTTCATCATATATCTGTGCCTCTGAACCAGCTGATTTTTACTGAACCTACTAGTGAAGCAAATAAACCACTCTTCCTCTATGTTGTAGGTGTTAGATATCTTGATTCAGCAGTAAAAAGGTGACTAATATAGAAAACTGGTATCATGTGTGATATACTTTGGTAAAACATTTGTATTCATTTCTCCCAGGTCCTAAAATCAAAAGAGGCTAACAGTAAAGATGTTGAACTAATTAATCTGGCAGAGGCAATTTCAAAGCAGCCCAATTTTCAGAGCATGGTGTGCGTGCAAATGGAATCTTTAGCCATAGCTAAAGTGAGAATCAGGAACAAAAAGGAGGTATGAAAATTTCACAGAATCATGAGTTATAAAGCTCCCAAAAATGTTTTTCTATGAAGATCAGTGTTCCTCAAAAGAACAGCATTAAAAAGATGCCAAGTTATTGAAAAGATGATTTTAAGGTAACCAGGAACCAGAAAGAGCCCAGCCTTCACAAACTCGGAGAGCAAAACTCTAAAGCTTTCATATGAAAAGAAAATCCCTGGACCCATTGCTTAAGAAGCACTTCCTAAAGTAGTTCCCTTGGATTCATTTCACTATGCTCAGCCATTCAAGCACTCAGTGGTCACTGCAGCCTTGGTCCAAGGGAGCCGGGTTACGCCTTAAGCTGGTGATAAACACTGGTGTCAACCACATGGTGCTGATATTTCATACATATAGAATAAAAGTGCTGTGGGTTCATAGAGATTTCCAGAAAGATTTGAAGGGATGGCCTAAAAAGTCAGACAATCCTAAAACACTGTATAAAACTCTGAAAATGAAACAAAAGGTGCGGAAGAGAACCCAGGAAGCTGAAGAAGCCAGGAAAGAAGAATATCTGCTGAGGAAATCCACAGGCAGTGAGAAGAGCCATCCTGAGAGTCCATGGGTTTGCAATCTGCAATGCCATATGGCTTCTTTGGAGCTCCCATCTTGCCACAGCTTACTCTGAGTCTGAACATGGCTCTAAAGAATGTAACATTTTTAACATTTGCTCTGCTGCGTTTCAGTCATGCTTTGGGCCTATTCCTTTAGATCCCTCTGTTACATCATTTTAGAATGAGACTCTTTACCTGTGTTGTGGAGATGTTTAACTTTCTATTTATTTATTTATTTATTTATTTATTTTTATTAGTGTTGAAAGCTAAAAGTTTGACTTGAGTCTCAAGACTTTGGACTGCATTTAAGATTACCAAGTCTGGACGTGGTGATGTACACAAGAAATCCCAGAACTTGGGAGTCTGGAGAATCTCTGAGATTTTGAGGCCAGCCTGGGCCACATAGAGTTCAAGACCATCCTGAATGATATAGCAAGTCATGGATTGAAAACATAGATTGAAAAAAGTTTTGGAGATACCACTTTTAGTAACTCATCCACAGACTGCATTTTAGGACTTTTCTTGTATATTGAGCATTGATAAACATTGTTAGAGTTTTTGTTGTGCCTTACTGTTTTAGGTTAGGCTTAAAATAACATATCAATCATACTTATCCATCAGTTAACAGAGATACATTCCTTTATTCCTCTCTACAAATGAATATTAAAATTTAGAAAATACATTTTCCTACATTAACCTAATATATCTAATTACTGCTTTCTAGATTTAAGAAATATATCTTAATGGAAGAGTCTCTATCCTAAGTAAGCAATTTTCAAGTTCCATATGATCAAGATAAAATTAATGATCTTAAATTTATAGATATTGTATATTATAGGATTAAAGTTATTTTCACATTTACATTGTGAAACCCTCCTATACTTTATAAGAAAATACATATATTTTTCACAATAGGGGCAAGTTAAAAATTAATTAGAATGCATAGACACAAAAATAATAATTCTATTATTTGCTGAATCATAAAGTAATAGGTTTACAATTTGTACATGTTACTTTTAAAAATCTACATACAATTTTGTAGGAAAATATGAAATGTAACTATTTGTATTTGTTTTGAATTCCAGAGCAGTAAAGTGAATTTCTCATAAAGGTATTAATTTAGTTGAAGAGTAAACCTTCCAATAAAATATTAGGTACATAATATTATATGATTATCTTACTGTCTTTTCTGGTAGAATATTGGTGATTGGGCTAGACAGTTTATGTAGATTTTAAATATAAATTGTAACAGTTTTCTTTATAGTTCTGGTAAGTTCTCTGAACTTTTTTTCTCTAAAGAAAATAGATTTTATCTTCCTTTGTTTCATTCCTATTTTATATCCAGGTTTAAATTACAAATACAATGAAATTTTCATCACTTGCAAAGCAGTTCACACCTCAATGGATAGATTCTGCACTGAGGTCCAAAAAAAGCTAAATGAGGATAAATAACTGGATCTGTTACTTTATTAGCAATATCGTACTTAAACCATGCTGAATACCACAAAGTCAGTAAAACTGAAAAGCATATATGGTACCCAAGAAACCTTAATGACTCTTCTACAAGTAGTGTTGTACATGACCAGGCTTGAGTAAGTAGACCAAGCCACATCTGCTTGAGAGTAGATAAAGCCCTTTTATGTACTGTCAGGAATTGATTTATAAAATAATATTATGTTTAAAGTTTTGAGATTCCTTTGTCAAAATAATTTAAGTTCCAGAATTTAAGAAAATAATACAATGTTTGAAACATATAAACACTCCTGCGTCTCTTTAATTATCTATCTATATCTATCTCTTATCATCTATCTCCATTTGAGATACATTCATATAATTTAAAACATGATTGCATTTGTTGAGATTGTGTCAGATATGTTATAGTGTCTTAACAAAATTGTATTTCTTTTATTTGCATGGTAAAAATAGCCTTAGAAAAAGCAGTCAAGATCTGATTCAAGAGTATACAATATCATCACAATGTATTTCTCTCTCTCTCTCTCTCTCTCTCTCTCTCTCTCTCTCTCTCTCTCTTTCTCTTTCTCTCTTTCTCAATAGAGTTGGGTTTTATCCTCAAACTCACAAGATATTTACTCTGTCTCCAAACATTGCAAGTATATTAGTCAAGGGAAGAATAAATTGCAATAATGCCCTCAATCAATTCAGTGTCATGGGGGCACCCATGTTTTGTCTTTGCTTGAAAGTCACAATGGGTTTACTGTATATATGTCATGTTTATGAGTCACATTTAGATTACATATGACATTTTAGTTTAGCCTCCTATAATTTTCCTATAATATTTTCTTATAATATCCTCCTAAAATATACAGGCTTTTTGTATATTTCTTTGTAAAGTAAGTTTTCATGGCTTAGTAGGATCCATATCCCAACCCATTCTCATCATTACGTTGGAGACATTTATATTAATACTAAAGAGAAAATCCTTTCATTAATAACATACTAAAGAAGTTAGTTGAACATTATCATCGAAGTCATTCAGAACAGAGTTTAACTGTTGATGTAGCTTTTTTTTTTTTTTGTCTGAAGCTTCTTGATATCTCATTTTCCTGATTTTTAGATTGAACAATGTCACTTTCCTAGTAGAATAATTTTGAAGCTTGAATAAAATAATAAACAAAATTCTTGAATCAATTCCTGGCATAAATTACATGCTTAATAAATGGTTGCCATCATTAATAAGTTAAACTATAAGAGGATAAATAATGTCTAAGTTATCTAGGATTAACCCACATTTAGAGAACTAAAGTTTTGGAAATGCCTTTGTGTGTGCTTTCCTGAAATACATTGATATTAAGTATTGTTTTCCTTATCACTCTCTTAAAAGCTATTTTAATACTTTTAAATATTTAGAAGGAAACCTGCTGAGCAACTGAAAAGTGTGTACTATCAGCACACTTTTATATCATGGGTAAAGTAACCTCTGCAGAAAGCTCACACACTGAAGAAGAAACTAAAACAGGATATATGGTGTACATCAAACAGAAGTTTTAAAAGAAACATGAGTACTGTTTAAAAAAAAAACAGAGGAGCAAACACCACAAAAGAGTGGTGCATGATGGGAAAAATAATGGTATTATAATAGAAATTACATCAAGGACAAAATGTTGTAACCTAGAAAAATATTTCTAAAGTCTTTTTAGAACATTACCATTGTGCATAACAAGAGAGAGGATCACATGAATAGTGAGAAGGGTCAGTGCAGCTCTTGGGTTTTTGTTTCATGTAATGCTATTAACCAAACAACCATAATATGCTTTCAGCATGTGCTTGGATTTGCCGTTATGAGACAAGAGAATAATACAAAATACCTAATACAACATCATAATAGGTACCTGTAATTCGTATCAGGAAACATACTTGCACAAATGGAACTCATTCTTTAATACATCTGAAATGAAAGTGTCTTTCAATTTTAAAGCATCCTGTCTCGCTAAAAAGGATCTTTCAATATTTAAACAGCATTGACTTTTATTTGAAATAAACTGCAAATTCTGAAGCCTATTGTCTGAACTTAGACTGTTTCATGTAGATTTCTCTGCTATACCTTTCCAGATCACTATCATTTGTATTTTTAAAAAGCTATGTGACTTATTCTTTAAGTTAGAACTTGTGATTAGCATAATATGTTTCATTTGTAATATAGCTAAGTATGTATTTATAAGCATATATTTATCGAATGCTGTATATAGATAAGAATGTATAAGAAATGATGAAAGTTAGAAACTTATATCCTAGAAACTAACTTAAAAAGCTAGTATTGATGTAAGTTTATAATGAAATAGCAAAACAGTGACTATGAGAATGACAGAGAGACACAAAAATTTCTCTCCCTACTTTTCCAGTTCGAAGAATTTCAAATCACCCTATTTATGTGAGTAGAATTTTAGTGAATAGAATAGAATATTTTAGGTAGAAAACAGATTGTTAGATAATACCTGGTGTCTTTTTAAAGAGTAAAGAAGGAAAGAAATTTCCCTAACCAGAGCCATCTAAAATTCCAACCATGGAGACTTTTAGATGTCTGTAATAGAAGGAATGTCTTGCTTATAGACAGTTTATTTCTAGGGCAGATAGACTGTTCCTTCTGGAGGACTTTGACATAAAGCTGAGAATATGGCACCTTAACTACAGATGAACTCTTTCCACTGCAGAAAATAGTGTTGGTTGTTTAGAAAATTGATAAACTGAACTATAGTTACACTAGAATATTTACGGTGACATGACTGCTTTGGGTCGAAACATTTTTAACATCTATGCATATGTAAAAATGTCCATGAATTTTTATTTTAATCTATGAAAAACTATTTTAACCATTTTATTTTCTAAGTATATACTGCCAATGAAATTAATTTGTGTAGTGATCTTGTATGATGCAGCTTTGGTAAATTCAGTGACATTTTTATTTGAATTATTTGATACCTTACGTTGGCTTTTTTTTTTTTTTAAACCAGGGATCAATCTCATGACCTCACATTTGCCAGGCAGGTACTTAGGCCACTGAGCTAAATCCCCTGCCCTGGCATTTCTTAAAAATATGTCATCAATGAATAGACAGATTTGCTGCAGCTATTACATGTTTATTTCAACCAGCTTTAAATTTTATCATTAAATTTATTTGTATAATAAAACTTCCTCCTTTGTGTGCCTCTACATTTGAATACTTTCTTCATATTTCACAATATTATGCAATTTTATTAAGTTTGTTGGTACTTTTTAAAAATACATAATAATCACATTCATCATAGTGGATTTGTACCTGTATATGATATATCTTGATTTCTATTTTTTGCCCAATCATCTCCTCTCCTTTCACCCACTCTTCCTATTGCTCTTTATAAACTTTGTTAACAGTTTATCCTTCTTTCCTCACTTCTTTTCTTTTTCCTTCCTTCTTCCAGTCAACCCCAAGTTCCCCTTTCCTTTGAACAATATCTTCCCATTTCCCAATATCTATTATACATTTTGGTTCTTATTTATAGTTTCAGTTTCTCATGCTAGAGAGACAATGTGACATTTACACATCTGTCCAATTTATTTCACTGAAGAGTATGATATCAAGATCTATCCACTTAGTTACAAAAGTTTCAAGTTTATCCTTCTTTATGACTAAATAGTATTCCATTCCATAAACAAAAACACATTTTTCATACATTCTTTGGCTGATGGCATATGAGTTTTTCCAAGATTTAGTTATTACAAACTGTACTGCTGTAAACATGGGTACACATGTATCTTTGTGGTATGATGCTTTAAATTTTGGGAAGATACTGAAAAGGAGAATAGCTGGGTCAAATGAGACCTCTGGTCCTAGTTTTCTGATGAGTATCTACACTGATCTCCATAGTGGCCACACCAGTCTACAGTCCCAAGGACAGTGGAGAAGGGTTCCTTTCTCCCTACAGCCCTGCCAGCATTTGTTACTGTATGACCTGATGATAGCCATTCTGGAGTGAGATGGAATCTCAGCGTTGTTTTAATGTGTATATCTTGAATGAGTAGAGATATTGAACTTTCTTTATATATTTATTTCACATTTTTAATTCTTCACCTGAGCAATGCATATTCATCTCAGATGCCAATTTTTGGATTGACTCTTTAAATTTTGGGGGAGGGGTCTGAGTTTTTTCAATTCTTTATACAGTCTGGGTATTAGTCATTTGTCTGAAGAATAATTGGCTAAGATTTTTCTTGTTCTGTGGGTTTTCTCTTCAATCTACTGGTGATTTCTTTTGCTATACAAAAACTTCCTAATAAGATGAGATGCCAGTTGTTGACTTTTTGTAGTATTTCCCATGGAATAAAATTTTGTTCATGAAGTCTTGTGTACATCTGTATCTTCAAAATTTGCATTCATTCTCTCTTCCAGCAGATTTAGATACAGGTATAATTTTAGTCTCTGGCATGTGAAAAACCAGTTTTTGCAGCACCATTTATTAAAGAGACTATCTTTCTTCCAGGGAATGTGTTTGGCCCCTTGTCAAAGATAAAGTGGCTGAGTGTGTTGGGATTTGTGTCTGCATCTTCTGATCTGTTCCACTAATCCTTGGTTTTATCACAGAGGAGTTCTGTAGTATAATTTCAAATCAAAGGTTGTGATACTCCTGCCTGTCTTCATTGTCTAGAATTGTTTTTGCTATTCTGGTCTCTTCTCCTACCAAATGAATGTTTGGAATGTTTTCTCTAGATCTGTGAGGCATGCTAATAGTATTTCGATTGGGATTGCATTAAATCTGCATAACAATTTTGGGAGTATGATGATTTTTACTGTGTTTTAACCATTACAAGCATATAACCAGCATAAAAACTATAAATATTAATATTTTCAATATCATGGTGTAAATTTAGCAATCTTTCAACTCAATCCCCTCTTTTCTTTGGCATTAATTTTTAAAATATTTCTATTACCAGATTTTGTTGGGTATATTCTTATTATTTACAGAAATGACATCAGATAGTAGCTATTACTTTGATTCTAATTGACTTTGCTAAACATTATGCTTATTTGATTCATCTACATTGTTTCATGACCCAATAACTCATTCCTTTTTTATCACTAAGCTATATTCAATTGTGTGAGATCTACACAATTTTTTCACCCACACTCCTATAGATAGATATTTTGCTATTTATAGTTTGGAGATATAATGGCTAAAGTTGCTTTAAATATTTGTTTTTTAGAGTTTCTGTCTATATATATATATATATATATATATATATATATATATTCAATTTTCATAAGTTAAAGGAGTGTAATTAATTACATAACTTTATACTTGATAATATGTTTCACATTAAAGATTGTGAACAGTTGCCCAAAAGTCTTACTATTTTACGTTACAATTAGTAACAACACAGGAGTACTCTACCTGCTCTACCTCATCATCAACATTTTTCAGGGGGTGGAACGTAGATTTTGTTCGCACTGTCTTCATGATTAATGACGTCGATCAGTTTTTCGTATGCTGCTTGGTCTATCTTGCTCACTCTGTTAAAACTGTTTTGTTCTGTTTTCAGTACTATCAATTGGGCCGTTAGTGCCTGCTCTAGTGCTGAGCTATTCCTCCATCCCCCTGTTCGCACTTTTGAACCTGGTGTCATGTCACCTCCGATGACATAAATACAATGGCAAGAGTTCATTCCTGATATGCGTACAGAACATGTTTCCCGATATGTGGTTTACATATTTAGTTCTTCATTATATCTTTAGATGAAGTAGCATAGATTTAAAATTTTTTAAATTATTATTTATTATTTCTTCAAAATTTCTAGTGGGACTCTTTTTATCCATTCCCATTTATAGGATAGTTTATAGAGAAGATAATCTTAAATACAAGCAATGATTCTTTCCATCCATAATGACTTATTTAGGTTTCCTTTTAATTTAATTATCTTTAATTTCTATCTATTACATTTTATATTTTCGGTGTCCAGATCTTAGATAGTCTCATTAAATTCATCATTAGGGATTTGAGATTTTAGATATTATTGTAAATGAAGAATATGAAAATGAAGTTATATGATTTTAAATTTAATATTCATATTCAGCTAAAATTCTGTAAAGTTTAATTTTTTAAAATTTATTGACAGATTTTTTTAATTTTTAAAGAATAATTGACAGATTTTTGTGGTTAAGAATATTATCTCTCTTGGTCAGCATTTCTTATGATCTTAAAAAAAATGCACATTCTGCATTGTGTAAATGTCAATGAAATCAAGGTGATTTGACAATTTTATTGTTCACTTGTTCTGTCATTACAAAAACTGTATGCTAAAATCTCTATTATGATCATGAATGTTTTCATTTCCTCTTCTATTACTATTAATTCTTGCTTTGTATTTGAAATATTGTTATCACTTACAAATATGCTTAGAATTACTTTATCCTGATAGTTTGACCCTGTTATGATTATGAAATTCTATCCTTTTTGTCTCTGGGAATAAATACTCTGCTTGAACTGTATCTCATTTGAAATTCATATAGATGCAAGAGCTTTCCTATACTTCAGCATGACATAGCTTTTTACTTTTTTTTTTTATATTTCTTTATATATTTATGGTTAAATTTTCTTAATTGTATGCAGTACACTGCTGGGTCTTGCTTTTGTATAAATCTTACATTTGTCATAATTTGCATATATATATAATATCTAGTTAGTATAACTAGTGATACAATTATAATGAGTGTTATTATCTTGTTTTATTTTTTCTATGTATCCCACGTGTTCTCTGCTCTTCTGGTTTTCCTTTTTGGTAACTTTTAGATGACTCAAATACTTTGTAGTACTGCAATTCATCTCCATCAGATACATTTTAGTTACAACATCTTGTGTTATATTGGAATATTTTAGTCTATCAAAATATTTCTTTAGGTATTGCATATTATAGGCAGTCTACTTCTATTTTGTCTCATCCTTTTTCAGTCTTTTACTTTACTTCTCCATATGCTATAAATCACACAGCACATTGTATCCTAGGATATGCTGCAAACCAGATAACATATTGTGTCTTAGGCCAGGGGACATCCCTTCTGTCAGCATGCTGCTAAAGAGGGGTAAATCAATCTGATCTACAGATGTACTCCAAGGTTGCTTTGTTGTATCTTTAGTTAGACTTCTTTCACAGTCATCTCTTAATTGTCAAAACCAAAGTAAGCCTTAAAATATATTTTGCTGCCTGCAAAATCCTTATGGTAATCAAAGCAAACCAAAAATGTCATTCCTTGAATTAACCAAAATACTACCTTTGACTGAGGAATTAAGAGTTCTGATTAAGGAAATAAGATGAACTATTAAAAATGTGAAATAAATATATAAAAATAAAGTTAAATATCTCTAGTCATTCAAGATATACAAATTAAAACAATGCTGAGATTCCATCTTACTCCAGAAAGTTTGATTGATTGATTTGTTGTCAGTCATTCATTTTAAGTATTTTAACTTTTTTATTTATCCAATCATCGTAGATCACTCTACAGGTGTTCTGGGTGAACTAATATGATGACTGTGGCAAATTCATATAATTTTTTATTAAATGAGTATTTTCAGAAGGAAATGAATATAAATGTGATAGCATCCCCAGAATGTAGCAGTTAAGAGCCATGAACACTCAAGTCACTATCTGGATACAAGTTAACCACAAACACTTTTCTTAATGCCCTCATGGCCTCAGTTTACCCAGACAAGATGAGGCATACTAATGTCCCATGGTATTACTTTGATAATAAAATGATATATAAATATTGTTATTTTGCATAATAATAACATTGTTCTGTGCTCTTGACAGATACTGTAATCAGATACTTCTTGTGTTGACAAGTAGAATCTGTAATATTACATCCTCACTAACTGAGAATCTGAGCAGTATTTCAGTGTTATGTATGGATGATGGATAAAGGTACCTAATGCATTATCTGCCTTTTAGTCAAAACTAAAACCTGTTTTCAATCATAATTTCATTTCTTTCTTTTTTATGTAAAGGGATTTTAATGTAAAATAAACTAGACTTAAGTGTTAACATCATACTTGTTTCCCTAGTGTAAGAAACTGACAAGTAAATAAGACTCAGCCATAATTTCAATACTTCAAAGTATAGTGATTTTTTTTAATAAGTTAAAAATGAAGTCAAATTCTTAGTCAAGGAGTGAATATAAAATCACCAGCAAACACATATCCCTCTGTATGTATACACACACATACGAGTATATACAAAAATCTGGACAGCACATTCAAATATTTAAACAAAATTTTAATTTTGTCCTGACAGCACTAAAATATAGAAAATTTGGATTGGAAGAGTTTATTTTTTAAATAAATACATGAGGGCATGTCATTCTTTAACAATTTACTGAAAAATCTTGTGAGAAGTCCGTAGCAGATAGATATTAGACATTTACACAGACATTCATGTTGAGGTCTCTTTTCATCTAATTATGCCAAATAGTTTTTTTTTCCTTTATGGGAAAAGTATTTCCTTTCATCATTTCTCATTACATTTTTCAGAACCTTTCTAAAAATATCACTTGTCTGGAATATGTGACAGTGATTGGTGTCACCGAAAATTCATCACCTTCAAACGATGTTTTTCACTTGATACTAGAATGAAAATTAGGCTGTAATATATTACTGGTTTTATATAACTTCCTGAAAACAAATCAGTAACAAATTATTGCACAGACATAGCAAGAAACTGAGGACTGTAACTAATCATAATAGCGGTGATCTTCATTGTTCTTATTTGAATAATAATTTATAAAAACATAATGAAGCTCTAATCAAAATATATCATCAAAAAGATTACTTTTAGCAAGGTTTATAGCAGCCAAACTTGAAGTTATTGTTTCAAATCTCATGATTATATCCCCCAAATGTTCTCTTTCATTTAGGAAAAGATTATATAAATGTATGTATTCAAAATCTAGAGTTTGACAAATTTTGTTATGAAGAACAGAAAACAGCTGGACTTCAAAACATGTAAAAGCATGTCCTAACATACATGAACTGCTTCAATTTTCTATAGTGCTTTGATGGTTATCTATTTAAAAATTAGTTAGCTTATAAAATGATGCGATAGAATTTTTGATAATCATATGCTTTGAATTGGGAGTATACTGTTCATTATGATTTAAAATGCTTCATCTATGTTGAGTTTTAAAACAACTATGAAAACAGATGTCAGACATCTAATGTTGCTATTCTCAATCAGAGATCCTTTTTAGTTTAACTGTTCCTCCTCTTAGACTGTAATAAATTTGCTTTCACTTGCATTTCTGGTCACAAGAATTGCAATTCCTAAAAATCTGAAGCAAGCTGAGATTTGCAAATGCCCTAGACATTGTTATGCAAAATAACTGTCTGTCTGGCCTAAAAGAATTTAGGTGTTAATTAGGAATGTGTTTAGAGGTTTCTAAATTCTAAGAAGATACAGTTTAGAAAACTCCTGAACCCATCAAATAAGCACTATGTAGTTAACAATTGGAAAATGTGGTAGTTACATAAAGACTATTCTCTTCGCTTTTCCTTTTCATGTTTTAAAAAGATATTTTCTGAATGGCAACAAAAGAACAGTCATCTTTAATCATTGTTAACATCCACTATTGTGTGTCTTAATTTTAACTTAGGTGATTGAGTCCAACAAGTATAAGAAATGTTGGACAATGTAGCAGGTGTGCCTGGATTTAAAATGTAATTGATGAAATTTTGTATATAAATTCTAGGAAAATTTCTGTATATTTACCAAAACTAATTTCCAATCTGCACATAGGGAAATAAAATGTCATTTTAAAAATATTGTATCTTTAATTCCTTGAATTTTTAAATTACTTATTAAAACATATTTAATAATTCATGCTTTGCTCTTAATAGCCTTTTCTTATAACTACACAGAATCATGTTTTAGCATAAAACATCATATTTTTTTTCTCATTTCCTTCACGGTATTTTAGCTACTGAGATGATGAGAAAGATCATAATTTTATAACATCTGCATGAAACAAGGATCCCAAGAAGTATTTCATTTTATGCTTCTGTAACAGCTTCCACGTTCTCCTTGCTTATATTTTATATGCATTTGTTCAACACTCAAGGTACAAGAAAAAAACACAATGCTGACAGCAACAATTAAGTTAGAATTGTATTCTAAGAGAATGGCATGTTCTTGCATTAAAAGTGTTTAATATTTAACAAGTTGTTGTTCTACACATTTCTGCTATAACCTCTCTGTCAAAAGCCACAGGTTCCTCTCTATTTTCAGAGCACCTTTGTAACAACGAGGTGCTCTAATTATGTCATTTGGTCATAGCCATCTGCAGCAGGCCAATTAGTGAGCAGGCTGGAATCGAGTGGAGGTATTTCTGAGCACAGTTTATTTATAACTTGATATTTATGGGGAACTCAGTAGTAAAACTCAGTCTCATAGAGGACCAAACTTGCTGCTCCTGGAATCCATGGTATATTGCACAGAAAGGCCACTTCATCAATCATGAATGAATTCCAAAGAAAGATCCAAATTATCAAGGCCGTTTCATTCTTTGGTCATAGTAGTAAGGTAATAGACAAAAATAGACCTATAGAAACCAGTTCAATTTATTTTCATTGACATCTGCATAGTGTATTAAACATCAACCTGGAGTATTTTATAACTGGCTCTATCTAATTATTCCAAGTATAAAAAATATATCCAATCATTTTATCAAACTTTCTCAAATCTGAAGCTAGGATTCTGTTCCATAGTAAATCCACAGAATAAAACAAATTGGGAACACACTAGAAAGAAAAATAGTAGATGATTCCTAGTAGAGACAAGGAATTTTGTGCCAAATTTGCCTCATTCCAATTTGCATTTAATAGCAAGTTCAAATCAAACTGGGAAAATAATTTTCTCTAACTATATAAACTCGTCCATGTTAATTCTGTACACAGTGACTAGGCAGCAAATATAGTTTGAGATTTTTAACATATTTGTAAAACTACTTGTTAGTTTGAGGAGTGAATTAGCCTACAGGTCTATTTAATGTACTAGGTTGACAAATACATATTCATGTAAGTTCAGTGTAAGTGTTACCATTGAGATATTGTGTAATTTTAGTAATGGGTCAAAAATGGTTAATATATGATTATTTAAATGGTATTTTGGATGAAATATAGTTATAATATGATAGAATAACTACAGCATTTAAGTTTATTAGCCATCAGCTATGTCCTTCATGCTCTGATTACATTGTCTGTCTTAAACTTCTCAACAATACAGGAAAATTCCTAGCAGTATCCTCTTTTATAAATGAATTTCTTATAAGCTAAGTATTTATTCAGTCATTTAGTAAATAGTAGGTAAATGTGTAACTCAAATGCTGACCATCTCTTCCAAAAATATGACTATAAAATAAAATAAAGTGTGACTTTATATACAGATGCAGGAGAAGGTGCATGTAAGAAGACAAAGGCAGTACAGAAGCACATTCTTCATGAAATACTGGTGTTTTTGGTATACACACTAATTAACCAAAAGATTATATTATACAAAAAGTAAATGAGAAATTTTCATCAGAATCACTGTGGAGTTAGAACAAGTCAAGTTTAGGATTCATGAATTCAGTTCTAAATGGAATGAACCAAAATATCCAAAGGTCATGTCAAATATTTTATTTTTAGAGTTCCTCAGATTATTCTAATATTTAATCAGGTTCAGAAAACACTTGTCCCAAAAGGCTCAAAGATCTACTTGTTTCTATAGCCTTAGATTCTATAATTCTACTGCACTATTGAAAATAGGAGAGGAAAATAGTTTTATTTGTGAATTAATTTTGAGAAAAGTGCAAAGGTTATTATGTAGCCATTATTTATGAACACTATAGAAGGTAAAAATTCTGGACTTTTGCTATACATATTGTGATTTTTAATATTATTTATCTTTGTTTCTTTAAAAGATTTAGGGACTTTGGCTCTTAGAGACTACTTCACTCTACATAAACAGTAAATACTATTCAGCAGGATGTGATATTGGTACAATTACATAAACTTTCTGTACTTCATTTTCTCCACCTATGAAAGAAGGATTACATCTTGTGTTTCAGTAATTTTATTGTAAGACTTGTGGAAAATTTCATGTGCACATTCTTAGTAAATTATACAGGCCTATACAATCACAAGCAGTTATGACTATTGATTTATAACAAAAGACTGAAACTAAAATATATATGAACTTCATTGTATGGCTGAGCTGTGTTGTTATGTACCCTAATCATATCTTTCTGGCAACCTTTTATGAAAATCAAGCATATGAGTTTTTTCTGATAATTATAATCAGAGTTTGTCCTCATAACTAAGTTTCTATAGAAACTAATCAGAAATAAATAGATGATGAATACTAATTTATTTTTCCTTTATGTAAGTCGAGCTGGCTGCATACAGTAAGCTGTTCTTTATTTTCAATATTTTTTTTATTTTTGTTTAAAAGCATTCAAACTATTTGGTTAAATTTTTTCCCTATTAAAATAGTTAATACTTCTAAAATATGAGATTGATAGCATTTCTCAATTTCTTGATTATTAATGATGATATTAAGTAAAATGTTTTAATATTGGTACATACATCTTCTTATTAAAAATCACATATGTTATAAAGATCATTCTCAAACAGAGAAAATGTTGGTTATGACTGGAGATGTACTTCCAGGTGAAAAGCCTGTATCTCCAGAGAGAAGAACATGATTTTCTCTCTGGGTTGAAAAGATGAAGGAAAGTGGGGACAGATCAACTGCCGGATACAGATGTTAATGATTTAATATGTATGACATAAGAAAAGCAATTTGATTCTGTGAATATATACATTTAGGCTTGGCAAAAAAGAATAAAAATTCCTAATAAGAAATTTGAAATCATAAATTAATTCCAAAATGTGTTAATCATTATGTCATTTTCATGGTATTACTAGTAATACTGGATTATGCAAAACTTTATTCAGAGACAGTTCTTTGTGGCCTCTTGTTTCTACATAGGTGTGAGCAGAAGTATTTCTGGCTCTGGGGATATCTTTTCATGATGCTTTTATAGGTGACATACTTGGAAAGCGGAATATTCTTTCTCCATAGTAAAGAGCAGAAGTTCTCTTAGCTTCTGAAGCTAGAGATTTATCTCCAACACTTTTTTAGCAATGACGAGCATGCCTACTTCCAGCATCAGCAGTTTGCTGCTGCCCATCACACAGGCCATCACATGGTCATGTGTCACTGGAGCCCTTCAAGTTTTCTGAAGTCGTGACCCAAGGAAACGGTACTAAAAAAGATAATGTTACCTTGCCACAACCACTGCTGTGAATACTTCTGATAATGTTTATTATTATCATTATTATTAATATTATAACATTGGAGACATAAAAATAAGTGAGTGAAACTAAAATTTTGTCACCTATACTTGTTATTTTAATTTTTGGTTTTTTACTATTAATTTTTATAATTGCAGTATGAACATATCAAATACCACTCTGAGGAATGTATAAACATTAGTGATATATATGACATATCATTATATGTATGTATATATATATATATATATATATATATATATATCCCTGAAGAAAAAATATTTCTAGTACTATTAAATAGGGTTTTTTTAGGTTAAAGTGTAAAAAAATACAAACTCAGGTGAAATTTAGATCCTAGCCTTTCCCTTCATACATGCACAGAGAGCTTGCATAATAAGATCATCAACAGGCATATAAGTTCTAGAAATCTGGAGAAAGATGCATGTGCACATGGTTTATTGGATAATTTGAAGTACTTAAGATTTATATATCTGAAATTGCTTTAGTTATAACAAATCTCTCCCCATCTATGGTAGCATTTCACTTGACTCCATAGTTTTTGAACATTTTCAATAAGTAACATTATTCAATCATACAGTTCCTTCACAGCCTTTGCTGTGAAGGAACCCATTTTTATAGCAATTTAAATTTGTTTTTAGGTGAGGTAGATGAAAAGCATTAACAGCTGACCTGTGCTAATCCATCTTTTTGGACACACTTTTCCAACGTTGAATGCAGAGGGGAGGGACAGAGCACAGTTCTAGTCTATCTTCAGTTTATAGCAATGTAGGGTGTAACACTGGCCTCTGACGTCAGAAATGAGATGTCTCAGATGTCAGTGTTTCCTTATTGAAAGAAAACTAAAGGCAGCCCTACAAAGACAGCATCAACTTGCACTCGACTAGAGCATCTCTGCCCTTAGTTACTGCCCTCCTCACAAGGTATGACACAGTTCTCTTCTTTCCCAGACTTCTCACACAGCCAATGTGATTCTAAGTGGAACTGTGGGATGGCAATGAGTATTTCTTGGGAGGACTCTACAAGTGTCTGAAGGCTGAAATGAAGTAATTTTTAGCATATGCATAGCTTTAATGTATTTTAGCATTAGACTTCATTTGTCTTTTCCCATTATTTCTTTTTTAAACTCCATGTTTTACTAGTATATGTTTGCAGTACATACTGATTACATTCATTTTGAACATTTATTTCTCTTGAACAGTTGATCCAATTCAACAATAGAATAATTCCATATTAGCAAAATAATAAATTTTAAATATTAGATTACATATCATATACTTTTGTATGTAGGACTGCTAATGGAAAAACACAAATTCACAATGTATTACATTGCAAAAAATGTTTTTCCAAACTCAGTTATCTTCCAGATATTCATGCAAGGAATGCTCTTCTCCCTCCTTGGTTGCACTTCCAATTTCCAGGCCTGAACAGTGCATAAACAAACCTTTGTGGTTTTTTTTTTCTTATTCATTTAATCACTGTTGTTCTTTTAAATTCAAAATTGGGAATAGTATAAAATTATTGTTTTTAAAATAAGTTATGCAGAACTAAAATCATACTGAATGCTTTAGGTAAGAGCAGTAGCCATTTTGACCAGAAAAGATACTAGAAAAATTTCAAGCATACAATTCTTGAAGAGTTTATAAGCAACTTTTACATTTGTAATTTTTAAACATATAACTTCCATCATTACAAAAATGGGCATAAACACCTCATCCACATCACACATCACACAGAGGTTCAACAAAATTTTTTAAATAGTTTAAACCTATTATAAATAGAATGAATTATTTTTCACTTTAAAATGAAAATGCTTGTTATAACTATTTTGTTCAGTAAAACTAAAGCATTAGCCGAGGTACTACCTGCTAATCCTGATGGCAAAGTTGAATCTGTACCTAAGAGTTTAGAAACAGAGAAGATGGTATGAAAGTGGCAACAGTGAACAATGTCTATTACGATACAAATTTATATTCTAGTAGTGTGCCTTTCAGTATTTTCCATAAAAACATCTAATTCCCAGCAAGGATTACTAATTGTAAAACTACATAATCCATTTTTTTTTTTATTTCGCCTGAATAGTATTTCTCCACAGGTGTTCAGCCACAAAGAGCTGTGAACCTTTCCTTCCAGGTAGCCATGGCATTCCTCAAGCTGTGCTTGCATCTCTCAGACTGCATCTTCCTCGCATTAGGGAGCACGCCGTTACGCTTTTATTCCCAATTGATGCAAAGTGGCTCTGTTGTAACAGGAAGCCACACAGAGCATTTACAGTCTTTTTATTTTTTCTCTTTCACATTGTCACTCTGGGAACATATCAAACAAATTCTTGCCTTTCTGATTAGAGAAGAGATGGGTGAAAGCTCAAATTTCTTAGATTCCTCTGGGGATGTAAAATGGAGGCTAACTTCTCATAATATGATTGACTTGAAAGAGTTATCTACAAACCCCAGTGGAGGAAACATGACGAATGAGTGAATGAGTGTCTGTGAAACATGAAATGGTTCCTAAGTCATCTGGTAGCTGTGGACAATAAAATATGACTTTTTGATAGGATTGGGCCACATTTTTAACTGCTATATTATGCACCTGTCGACTGCATGTCATCAGACATGATTTTGAAGGCCAAAAGTGTAATATTTCATGGAACCCAAACCAGAAAGCAATTTAAAAGTCAATAACTTCCATCGTGAAAAACAGTTTTAACCTGTTTTCCAAAATAAATATAAGCAATATATTAGAATTATGCCCAATGTTCCCTTTGTGAGAGCTGTAGCCTATTTATGTTATTGTTTTTCTTTAAATTCTCTCAGTAGATTGCAAATAATTGGTAGTGTTAGTAACTTGGGGCGTAACATTCTCCCTAGAGACTGCTAAATTCTTAAAGAAAATAAAACATGGAAAACCTTTCTCAGAGGTCCCGAGAGGAACATTTCCAGAGAACAGGGCTGGTCTTTAGCTTTTTTCCATTCCTGTGATCAAAGCCTGAGCTAACTGACCTGTAAGGATAAAATCTCATCCATTTTAGGCCCCCATAGAGTCTGCTTTATGCAGGAGGATGAGTAGATTAAAGAGAAGTCAGGCCACTTGGGAGAATGGGACTCTAAGTGAACACTTCTACATGCATAGTAATAAAATATTTGCCAATACAAACTTAGAATTGCATAGGCTTTGAAGTAGAAATCACTAAAGCAAATAACATGTATTCACAAAGTGTTACATGTAGGTTACAGACATAGGAAAAGAATTTTATAAATAAAACTTCCACTAAGAAAAAATTTATATTGAAGTAATGAATGGAAATAAGGACTGAAAAACTTAGATTTTTTTTTCTTTTGGCAGTGCAATCATTTACTTTCAGAGATATTCTCCTAGAGTCAACAAATTATTTTTAGTTTTAGTATTAGGGATCTTTTCAGTATCCAAAATTCATTTTTCTTAAAGAATAAATTATTAATTCTTCAGATACATTCTATAGTAAAAGCTTCTCAAAAATCATCATAATTGATTGCATCTAGATAACTCAATGAAAATTTGAGAGTTAAAATAATTACGTTGTAATTCACCAAGAATAATTGTTTTCTTGCTGAAAACCTTCCCTTAACCCTAAAAACATTTTGCTCAGTTTTGATGTACACTTACACACATGTATACTCACACCCTACACATTCACACTCATGCATTTTGGAGAGTCAGGTTATAAGGGGAGAAGGAAGAAGTGTGCATTAGAGATGGAAGCTTCCCTGGGGTCTATCACAAAACTTTCCCTGAGCTCTGATTCCTTAAGATTGAACCTAGTTATCTTCCTGTTGCCATTTCTGCCTTCATTTGCTCTGTCTCCATCTCCTCATTCTTAAATGTCCTCGTATGTTAAGTTCTTTTCTTTTTTTAATCTATAAAGCATTGTTCACTTTCTCCCCAATTTCTGTCACATCCAAAATGTAAACTATCATCAAAAGAGGAAATAGCGTTTAGGAGTTAAGAACATTCAATGTTTGCAGTGATACAGATATGAACTGTAATTGAAATCCAGAAGTAACTGACCAGCATTAAATAGTAATACAATTATGGTTTAATTATACAAGTTGTCAGTTTCACACCTAGAAATAATGCATGAAAACCTACCATAGTAGGGTTCATGAGGATTGAGTACAGTATTGTATACTAGACACCCTCCATGAAATCGAACTTGTAAGTATTCCATACGTAATAACTTTTATTACATCTAGGTAGGTCTCTAATAATTGAGTCTAGGTTGATCTTTCAATCACTTCATCAGTCCTATAACCATATTAACTCAAATTAACCCCTTTAAGATTGAACCTATTACTTTCTAAAACATAGAGACTTCCTCATTTTGGGGGCTTAAACTTAAACTGTGAAAGTATCTTTCCCTCTTCCAGTCATCCTTTATTTTTTCTATTTAATCATGGACCAAGTGATGGAGCTGTTCTGTGGAGACTCAAAGACTACTATAAAAGCATCCTACTATTCCTTCAGTCTAAATCTCTCAGATTTCTATCTTTGGAAGTTCATCTCAAAGAATATTACTCCCATGATTGTAAACTTCTGATGACAATGATTGCCGATTATGTGCACAGTGGAAACTTTCCACATTTTCATGTTTTCATGAAATCTCCTCTTATAGTCTAACCACATAGAATCACTTCCTCACTTTTCTTGAGACATATATTCTACGTCTTCACTGGTTTGTGTTAATAAATACTATGGAAATTAAACACTGTTAAAATGTGGAGCCTAAAATTCTCAGAAGAACTAATCTGGAGTATCACTGGCATTTTAAAAAAATAATCTTTATTATTTTAAATCAAATATATTAATTATATTACAAAATAAAATGTAAAGAGAAATTTGTTTAAAGTTTAAGATTTATGGCATATTTATTTAAAATTGATAGGGGCTGGGGATTTAGCTCAGCAGCATAAGCGCCTGCCTGGCAAGCGTGTGGTTATGAGTTCAATCCCCGGTATAAAAATAATAATAATAATAATAATAATAATAATAATAATAATAATAATTAAAAAAATAAAATTGATAGAGTTCCATGATCTATTCATATAGAAAAAAATAACAACTGGAACGTGATTTTTAAAAAGTAAACCAAAAGTCCACCCAGAATAAAGATTCAAAGAATATATAATGTAAACATTCTCAAATTCAAACAACCTTTGGACACCATGAGGTCATAACAGGAATAATAAAATTTTCAATCTTATTTTTCTAAAATGAATGGTAAAAAAATTACACTTTTCCAAAATGTCTCTGGAAATGTCAGGGGTATTCTCCTTTATACACACACACACACACACACACACACACACACACACCATTCTTTCTATAGATTCTATTCAGTATTGCTGGGCATGGTAGGTACCTCAAGGTAAAATTCTACTGCCAAGGTTAATGTCATAACTTACCAATATTATATGACTCCATTTCTCAATCTGCTTCTTGCTTTGTCATTTATATATTTCTTCATCAATAAACATGCTGATGTTTAAAGCATCACTTTTCTCTAGTTTCTAGTTTATATTAGGCAAGTTCTCATGTGCAAGATCTCTGTCCTTCATGTAAATCAACTAAAGCAGATGAATGGATACCTGTGCTCTGCCAGTCACTCATTTACTAGGCCAATATTGAATTTCACAGTTTACTCAGCTGGGAAACATTCTTGGTACAGATGAAGGAATAGAGTATTTCTATTATTTAACTGTATAAAATGGCAGAATTATGCTTACAACACATCATGCAAAAAATTCTCATTTTGATTCTTCTTGTAAAGAGATCACCAATATAAGACATTTGGTTTGTAAGAACTTTATTAACTCTATATACTGTACTGTAAGCAGTGATTTAAAATGATTTGAAAGTTTAGCTGAGTTCTAGCTTGAACAAGTCCATGAGTCAGGTTCTATAGTTAGAGAAAAGTTCCTATTTATTGATAAGAAATTGAACTTACTAGGAATAACCCACATTATATGTGCCTACCTATAAGACATTTAAGTATCATTCAGTAAAATTTTAGTGAAACATATGCCCTGCATACAATTCAAACATATTCATTGCAGGTTAAAACTTTCTAAGACATGTTAATGACAATTACTCATTCTGCATTTATATAAACTGGGTCTGGAAAACAAAAAAACCCAAAAACTTTTCAGTTTACAAACATAGTTTCAGATTTTCCCCATAAAGATTATGTATGGATTTTAATTAATCTACCTATATTTTCTAATTGTACTCCCAAAATGACCTATATATATCATATTAATTGTGAAAATTTTGTAATTTAGTGATAATAATATTGAAGAAAAGTTCTCTATCAATCTGTCTATTATTTTTGCTCTCTTGCTAGTCTGCCACTGACTATTGTTTATTCTAGACTATTCATAAACATGTTTATGCAGTGGGACTATTCACAGCAAAGTGTAGATTGACATATAGCCTGTTTCACTTCACAGTCGAGAACAGGCATGTTTATTGCTATTTAGAAAAATGAGAAGTCCCTAAACCCATAGTGCTCTGAAATGAGCTCTCTATATTTGCGATCACTCACATGGGCTCATCCGTGTCACTCGCATGGGACTTACTTTCAAGGGGAATTGAAATGGACATGAGTATGTTCATAATTTTTTCTGTGCTTAGAGTGACAAATGTCTTTGTCTTGGACCTGGTAGTCACATCTACTCTGCCAGTATTCATAGGACCATAACACACTCCTTATTTTAGACAGGAAAGATCCTATGTCTTTCATGACAGTTTTGTGGATGGAAATGGGATGCTGACCAAAATACAGCCTGAAGAAAAAATGATGATATCACAGGAAGTAAAATCGGATTTGAGGAAAGTTCACGGAGGTCAATAATGTGTACGGTGATCAAATTCTATGGTCGAGTAGGAAAAAAATCATTCTCTACTTCATTGTTCATAATCACAGAGGAGTAAGGAGGCAGACTTAGGACAACTGGTATTAACTATTAATAGATTCAAACTATTTTGTTAATAGACTCAAGCAGTAATTGACCCAATGACAACTGCACAAAACTAATGATTTCTGTTGCAGGCCTCTAAGTAAATCTAGTTAATAGTGAATTATTATTCAATTGGTTGACCAAAAAGAGACAACTGCATATGCTAGATACCATAATGAAATACACATTAAAATTAGTTCAAAATATAATGCTACATCATCTGTTGCCAATCATCTTTTTTGATGTCACATTTTAAATATGGCAGAAATAGCTGGGTATTTTGCTCTTCGTCTGTAGCATCTAATATGTTGTAGAGGTTTCTTTTTTAGTGAGATATGACCACCTAATTTGGTAGTTCAGTTAGGATCAAGGCAATTTTGTGAAAAATTAGAAAACTCCTAAAAGATCTGCAACAAAACTATCTGTTCTCAAATTGAAGACTTATCCTGGTATACCTAGTTAAATTATTCCACATAATTACTTTATATTATAATTCATGTGGAGCAGTATATTAACTCTGAAGTTACTTCTTTATCTTATTCAGAGCATAAGTAATACATTTTTAGAATTGAAAAGAGAACTCCATTTGATTTGAAATGTTGACATCTTTTTTATCTGTCAGCTAAATGTAAGAATAATCTTCAATGTGAACAACTAGTTGACTGGCTCTACTAACTATAAAACTAATGTCCTTCAAAAAATGAGAAGATACATAATATTATAAAGTCCCAATATTGTTTGTGATCTAGGATATGATTTCTCCAAAAGTTAAATGCTTACAAATCATTGAGATACTTTACTTGCTATAAATCACCTATATTGTACAGTGGCATTAATCAGTACATAGCTTCAGTACTCTGCACTTCACATTACATATACTTTTACACTCATATTATTTTAAAAATAAAATTCAATTAGACTGATAGGATGATATTCAAAATTGGCTGAAATGTAATGCTTAAAAGTAACATATTTTCTTGAAACTAGTCAAGGGAGTGAATCATTCTGTCCCACAAGGTTAAGGTAACTTGGAAAGAAAAGTGAAAACATCCTGACTAGTGGCCAACTGAGAGCAAAAAGCCAAAGTTGAAATCATGCATCTTCTTATTTGGAGGCTATGAGATTTTTTAGCTGAATTTTTTTATTTGATATCCAGTATCCGTATCCTACTACCATTTTTTGACTATGTATTTAATATTTTAGTATACAACCTTAGTTTGCTTGTTATTATTCTTATAATCTAGGAGATTATACAACTAAGTTTCCAGTGTAATATTGGAAACATGGGATAATCAATAATTATTAAGGTGAATAATAGCTCTATACCAAATATTGGCAAATTTTTCCCAGAAAATACATATTAGTTAAAGGTATGCACAGAATTGTTACACATACATGCACTAGCATGTGCTGAAGAAATAAAACATTACAAGATTTTAATTTCTTATGAATTAACAACCTTGAACATACAAGCATATAGGATAACTATGAATGTCAATAACAGTATATATCACAAAAAGAAGATGAAATGAGCCTAAATCATGTTGATGTTCAAGTTTAAAGAGACACTGCAATACATGTCTTGTATATTCTTAGTGTTTAGGAGTAAAAATAAATCAACCTAAAGCTTTCCAAGGACAATAATCACAGTGACAAAATTTCACATGAATACTATATACAGAACAAATATACACATGGAACATAGGTAACTTGCCGCAAGTCCAGAGTTCTTTAATGTGAAAGATGAATTCTCAGGCCAATCAATCTGCTGTCTGACAACATAATCTTACATGCCACTATCCAAAGCAGGTGATACAATTTCTTATAGCACTTATAGCTAATATTTCATCAAAGCATGTGGCTTTTTGTCTTCAAATATAAACATATTTTGTGGGTATAATGAAAATCCTTTAGCAAGGATTAGAAACATAGCATTCAAAATTAATCCATTGCCTAAATGAATATGTTAGAAAAGTGAACCACAGCTCGATGCATCAGTATTTACAATGTATTTTAGTAACAAACTGATTATTCTGAAAATAGGGCAATTTTAGACCCACAAAAGATCAATTGAAATGTAATACTTAGACTATCTTAAAGGATGTTTAATCATTACAAATAGAGGTTTGAAATAAAAACATACTGACAACTAAACATGTTTAGTAATAATTGTATCTTAAAATTAAAAAATTAGTTTTAAAAGATTCATTTCCACAATTAGATTTTATAAAATTGGAACAGATTTTTACATTTAAGTCACAAAGATCCTTACCTGTGACATTCAATTAAAAACATATCAAATGTTCTATTATGATCAGCCAGTCTAAGAATTTTCTACTAATGTCTTAAGTTTTTCTCATGCTTACTGAGTTTAGCAAGATGTAGTAGTTCTACTTGAATGAGGTGAACTTCATTATATTTATTAATCAGAAATAAAACCTATTTTCAATTGTCAAATTGCTTGAGCAATAATAAAAATAAATGGGATTATATAAAAGTGAGCAAAAAGCATAGGAAGGAATTTGTCCATAAATTTAAAACTTCGAAATGCCTTCTTGCAGAGCAATGGAAAGAAATTTGAGCGATAATAACTACCAGTGTGGTAGAAGTATTTGAGAAAGGCAAGAAGACATGAGCTCACTGTTCCTTTGATCATCTGGATGTATCGATATAAAGAGTTGCAGAGGAGCTGATTTCACTGGATGTGATGAATTTAAAGCCTCGAAAATTATTTACAGAAAAGCTGTTAAGTTTTCTTTATCCTCAGTCATATTATCCTCCTGAATTACTATGGATGAATGATAACCATTCTCGCAGTGTAGATAAAAATACAGACCAAATTCACAGAACAGCACGGCCAGTGGTGCGATGATATTAAAGTAATCTTCCCAGTTTTATGCTGAGGTTTTAATAATAAAACAAAAATAAATCTCTTGTGTGGTGGGATTTGCTAACACTATTATTATACATAATGATGAAAAATTACAAACCAGAAATACAGTAATTTCAATCCCAATTTTTGTCATGTGCTTTTGGTCTCTCTCTGTCTCTGTTTCATGTATATTTTATATTATGTATATATATTTATATACATAAATGATTATATTACATAGTTCTATATTTCATGTATATTTTATATTATGTATATATATATATTTATACAGAGACAGAAAAAGAGAGTATATATGTTTGTTCAGAAGAAGTTGTACAAAATACTATAATCACTGTGATGCATAAGTGTAAAAGAAAATGTTTTTGATTTCATGAATAAATTTCTCTTAGCACTTAAACAAAGGAAGGATTGTTATTGTTTATTAACTGTTCTCATTTTTTTTAATCTTCAGCTCATTTATTTTCTTCCCTAATATGATCTTTCTATGAGTTCAATATGATTCCAAATCTTTGTAAAACTCCATGGTAGAGAACAGTTCATAATAGCTTCTGAATATTTACAGATATTTTTATCTATTTTACTTGACTATCTTCCATGGCATCTTACTAATTATTTGCAATGGATCATGTAAGTTTTGATTAGGGAAGATGAACTTTAGGGTCCAGCATGTAAGAATGAAAGATGCACTTTTATATCTTGAAAACTAGAAAGGTTCTTCCAGAAGTAATATGGCTTCATTGCTCAGTTTTTAAATGAGGTACCTAAAAAAGTTACAATTGCTGAGCACACCTGAATCTTTATTTCTCTGTCTTTCCTTAGAAAACAAATGTGTACATGGGGAATTTTAAAGTAGTCTCTAATCTTGATAAGAACGTGGACCAAAATAATTTCAACAATGTTTTAGTTTTTCTCAAACTAAAAAGTAATAAAGTCTTTAACTAAATATTTTAAAATTACATGTACAGAATTATAGAAACTAGAAATTAAATGGGATAATATAGTGTTCTTCAAAGGCAAATTTAATAAGATCTTAAATTAGATGTTTTCTATAAGATATTTCTAGACAAGGAGTATCCTTGAAGTGAGAAATCTGAGTGGTCATAGTAGAGATCGGTTTTTATTCAGTATTACAGATTTTCTCATTCTTCCAATGACTGAATTTTAGCTGCATATATAAAAGAAAGACTGTGTTTCTCCACTTTCCTTACTAGGATTAAGTCTTACAGGAAATAAAGTATCATGCTGAATTTCTGCACAAGCTATTATGGATATACTAAGAGATTTTGCTTCTCCTTTTCGCATCTTGCTTACCTTCAACAATGATGTCCTTTTAATCTCCTACAATTTTGGACAAGGTTGTGAGGGCAACATTCTAGATTAATGTACACTGGGAACACAAAAAGCTCCTGAGCTCATGATGTATTTAATATACAAATATTAGTTCAAACTTTTCATGAAAAAGACAAGTATCTGCCTTCCTGAGACAGTGTTCTTGGTGTCTGTGTTTCACATTCCAAATAATTTTCTAAAAACAATGTCAGTAAAACCTACATTTACACAGTATTCAATCTAAGTATACAAGAAGAAAATACATAAATATGTATTATAATACTACGTGGTCATATGTTATGTTTGACAATGGGAATACTATTTTACAATGTAAGTAAAAAGGTAACATATAAAATGAGATTTTTAATATCATTTTAAATGCAAAAATACACAGAAAAATTATTGGAAGAAAGTATTCAAAGTATAAAAGTATAATTTTAAATGTTAAGTTTTTATATTAAATATTTCAAATAAATTCCAATAATTGACAACAGTTATTTTCATAATTAGAAAAATTTACATTTTAAAATTATATTGTGACCTTCCCCCAGGTAACTCTCATCTTTATTGTGTCATTGATTAACCAAAACTCCACAAAGTTTACCAGGTTAACTTCTCAATATTTAGCTTTTGTGAGTTTCCTATGTGCTACTGTATAGTCAAAGATTTGGTTTAGTTTAACTATCCTATATTTATGAGAAACACCTATACTAAGTTATCTACTTATTATTATTCCTAATTAGTTACAAGTTCTCAGTTAATCTCCTTTGCATTTGAATTAACAAATTATTTTTTCAACTATTGCTACATGAGGCTACTGCCTGTATGACTCTTAATTTCACTTTGCTTTTCTATTGTTTAAAATGCTTTTCTGCCTATGGATCATTATCTTCCCAATGCCCTAATATCTACTTCTGTCCTCATTTTGAGGTGCCTTTCTCTCAAATAGTTGCCTGGTTCAACTGTTTCCTTGCCTATGAAATCTAAACAGATTTCCCTGTGCTGACTCACATCTGCTCATGTGTTAAATAACCTCTATGTTCTAAATATTTCAGAATGCGTTGGTACTCCAGATGAATAAGAGAAAACAGATCTTTTATCTTTCATAGATAGTGAGAAAACAGAACAAAAAGAAAAGTAAATAAGAAAACTAAAGTAATGTTGGGTTTGTAGACATGCTAGAGATGTGCATGATGAAGTTACTTTTTTTTTTTTTTTAGTTTGGATAAGTAGCAATTCCACTTTCAGGACAGCACATTTACCTGAAATCTAAATATCACAAGAAACTACCTTGGTTGAATAACTTCAGCTCCTTAACAGCAGTATTTTATTCATTAGATATTTCCCTAAACTAAGGAGGAAGTATTACATATTAGGTAACCAGTAATGTTTACTGAAACATCATCTGTGACTATATATTTTTTTCTTGACTGAGAACCAGACAAACATGAATTCAAGAATTTTTCCCTTCTCTTACCCAGTAAAAAGTGATTTTTGTGCAGCATGCAGCAGCACAGAAGACTTTCAAGATGGCAGCACTGATAATATATGAGAGATACTGCCTTTGGCATTGCAGACGCATTAGCACAACTATCAAAACCACCTTTTGGGGCTGGTAGCATGGTTCCAGCCTATAAACTTTGCAGAATTGGTTCCAGAAGGACTGTGTCACCTATTCAAGTCAAGAGAGCTTTTATAGGGTTATGCCATGATTTTAAAAGTGGCTGTTCTGCTTCCCAAGACCAAGTCCAACACACCTGTGTTTCTCTCAGTTTTGGTTCCAAGGCAAGCAGCATCAACATCACTCACTGACTTTTTTTTTTTTTTTTTTTTTGGTACTGGGGATGGAACTCACCGACTTCGCATTTGCTAAGCAGGCACTTATGCTGCTGAGCTAAATCCCCAGCCCTCACTGACTTTTTATAAGAAGGCAAATTTTGGGGTCTCAGCTCAGATGTACTGAACCAGAAATTCTGAGAATGAGATCCTGCACTCTTGTTTAAAAAGCCTGGTACATGATTCCAACATACACTGACACTGTAAAAGCATTCCTTTCAAAACAAAATGCAAACACACTTTGTACTACTACAAAAATCTATTTTAATATCTAGTGTGAAGTTTTACCATGCCCACTGTGGACAAGTTATCTAAAATGAACAAAATATATTCATAAAAAATCTTTTTCTATGAAAACCAAAGAGGTGGAAAACACTAAAGAAGGTTAATAGAAGGTTAATACTTTTCTCAATTTTCATTTGAAGCTCAAAATAATGTGAAACCATTTCAAAAACATGTAAACAACTTTTATCTACCAAAAATTGTGTAATTTATTGAGGAAAAATGAAATAGCCAGAATGAAATAGCCACACACATAACTTTGCAGTGCTGATCTCTGTACATGCTAGAGCACACTAGAGCAAGCTGCTTACCACTGCACTAAAGTTCTGATGTCCAGAAATAGATTTCTTTAAGTTTTTTGGTGAGAAAGAAATCCTAGAAGCCAAGTGAAAAACATGAATGTAGTGATTTAGAAATATAATAGAGCAAATACATTTGCAATTTTTGTAATGCCTCCTGTACTTCAAATTTTTATCATTAACAAATAACAAAAACTTTAGAATAATTTGGCTGTTTTCTAAAAAAAGTACTACTTATTATAGTTTTGACAAAATAAATGAACAAATATATCATTTCCCTAAATTTGGATGATGAAAATAAAATGTCGGTTTATACACACGACTTGTGAAAAAAAAAATCAGCATTTTACAGTATTAACCCAAGCTCTTTTCCTAGTTGAAATCATGAGAAACTTTTCATGTGATTTAAAAAAAAATAATCGGCTATGTTACTTATTATTCCTTTCCATCAATTTTACTTGCATTTGACTATGAAACCTAACTTCAAATTATGAAGTATATAGCTCATTAATGCTGTTTTTTACTGGTACTTTTTAGATCCACAGTGATGATATTCATCATAGGGAATTTGTACCTGTACATGATGTACATTTATTCCTTTTTTTATCCCTGATCCCTCTCTCCCTTCAACCTCTCTTCTGCTCCTTATTTTTAAGTTTTCTTTTCTTCCTTTTGCTCTTTTTTTTCTTTTTTCCCTCCCTTCTCTTGTTCCCCTTTTCATTTGAACAATTTCCTTCTCATTTCCTAATATTCATTAAATATTTTGTTTCTTATTTATAGTTTGTTCTCAAGCAAGAGAAACAATGCAATATTTAAACACATGTGCCCGATTTATTTCATGTAGGAGTATGGCCTCAAGGTGTATCTATTTACCTGTAAAAGCTGAAGTTTATTCTTCTTTATAATAGAGTAGTACTCTGTCATACAAAAATGCAATTTTCTTTATCCATTTATCTGTTAATGAGCATTTGGGTTGATCCCAAGATTTAGCTATAAACTTGGGTATGTATATAGCGCTGTGGTATGATGCTTTACATTCTTTTGGGAAGATACTTAGAAGGAAAATAGCTGGGTAAAATGGAATCTTTTAGTTTCAGTTTTTTGAAGAATTTACAATAAAACTTGGTTTTGGTTGGTTGGTTGGATGGTTGGTGGGGTCTGTACTGCCACCAACAGTGGAGAATTCCTTTTTTTCTCACAGTTCCTCTGGCATTAACTATTGCTTGATTTTGATAATAGCCATTCTTTTTAAAATGAGATGAAATTCTATTGCTGTTTTAATTTTATCTCTTGAATTTTCAGTGATGTACTTTTTTATTATTAGCCATTTTTTTTTTTTTACTTCTTGGTACAAGACATGTCTATTTCAGATGCCTTTTTTTAAAATTAAATTTGGAGGAGTCTGATTTTTTGTTTTGTTTTTTAGTTCTTTGTATTCCAGATGTCAGCCCTTTGTGGAACAGCCGACAAAAATTTTTCTCACTCTATGGGTTGTTTCTTTAATAGGATGATACCCCATTTGTTGACTTTATGTGACTTTTGACCCAAAAGAAAAGAGCCATTTGTCTCAAATGCTTTTTATTCATAAAACATGCAAATGACTTTCAGATTTTCCATTTAAATTAAAAACTCATACAAAATATAAAATTTATGCTTCCTGCTTTTATTTTTGTACTTAGAAAGATAGTATCAAATGCTCTCCTAGTTCAGGTAATATGAAGTAGGTAATATGATAACAACTTTTCTTTTAAATAATATATTATTTTCATAGAACAAAAATTGAATATTAATGCTTTCATAGATTTGAGATTTCAAATGAGGCTTTAATATATGCTGCCGAGATACTTGGCTATCACTGAGCATCGACCTTGGGCAGAGAATGTCAAATTCCAGGGTTAAAGTCAAGCAGTAAGGAATCTAAAGCCATAAAGAAAATAAGAGCTGATGGGGTAAAAGCCATCAGGAAAGAAATGAAACACGATCAAAGTTAGAGTGTGTAGCAGTGAAGGGAGGTTAAGGGTAAAAAATAGAAGCTTATGATTGAGGGATAGCTTTAGAGTGTAACTTGCTAGAGAGATTAGATATAAAAAATGAGCCATTCTAATTTCTGACAGCAGTGTACCTCCTGTCATTTCCATCAGTATATATTTTTGAATTATTTGTCATTCCTAATGAGTTTGGCTATCATCACAGATATAACATCTTATATTTAGAAAACAAAAAATGGTACAAGACCACATTTTGCCTTTATTCTTTCATATAACTTGCTTAATACTTGTTACTGAATGCTTCGTATGTTACCACCTATGGGCTCAAAACACTTATGCAACAATCTATGTCTTATTTATTCTAGCTGAAGAGGTGGAAAAGCTTCAAAATGATAAATCCTGTTGGAGGCCTCTATAAACAATATTTGATTCATAGATACTGAAACTTGTTATAAGTAATGAATGGTTTAGATAGAGCACATTTAACACTGTCTGGCAATGAACATTTATTACAGGAATACCACAGCAGGTGAGTCTGTGGTAGATAGTAAACCATCGATCAGATGTGACCCCACAACAAATTGTACCTCATCAACTGCTTTAATATGTCATGAAGCTTCCAAATAGACATCACTGGACCATTTGTTAAACCCAAGCTACTTTTTCACTGGCAGAGCAAAAGACATTTGGTATTTTCATTTATGTGTAATATCAAAATGAATCGATGAGATCTAGTCACCTAAAATAGAATTTTGACAAGGATCAAGAATTGAAATTTAGACCTTACTTTTTTTCTTTACATAATAAATTCTTAATGACTTTTTATTTTAGAAATAATGTTTTAGGGATAAAGACTTTGTTTAGATTCTAAAACTCTATTATACCTTATCAAAACTATTTTTAAAAGGCCACAATGTTATTTAAGTAGAAAGGAAAAATGTATTTACCACCTTCATTTCTGTTATGAAACTGATTATTAAGACATTCTCAAATGGCACTGCAAAAGGAACAAAAATAAAAATAGTATGTTTGGATGTTCAAGTACTCTTAGTCATGGTAATTACACTATCAAAAAGTGTTTTTTGTTGCTACAGAAATACTTATTTTCAAGATATATTATATAGGCTAGCTTTCTGATATTAAAGAATATTCCTTATTCTTTCATTTACTTTGTGAGGTTTTTATTATATTTACAATTAATTTAGCAGTGTATCTTTTTTATTAAGATATGTAATTGTGTTTTGCTTTACATTTTTCTTTGGCCATAAAGTGAAGATTTAAACCATCTCTCTTATTTGGTTTCTCCTTTATAGCAGCCTCAGTCAGTTAAATCTATAATTCTTATATGTATTATAAAGTTTTATAATTCATTCTCAAGTATGACCTTAAAAATGCACATACAAATATTGATACAATTACTGATTTGAATGTCCAAACTATAGTCTTTACTCTCTAGTATTGAGGCGAGTGTTAGGAAGGTAAATTACATAGTATGCACGATAATTTGGGTTCCTGAATGCCAGCTCTCTTGCTAACTAGCTCTTTGAAAAAGACTCTGTGGCCAAAAGGAAGACTGTGGTTCAAGGTTTCTTAAAGAAACACATCACATCTCCTGAATAGGCAAATCAGAGGTATTTTGCAGAAACTTCTAAAAGAATGACCATATAATGTCCCCCAATTTAGAACAATTACCTAATTTAAAAATAAATTTAAATTTGGATAAAAACTTATTGATTTTCAGACAAAGGTCTCCCATAAATCAAATTTCTTGCTAGTCTTCACTACATGTGCAAAGCACAGCTATCCACTGACTCAGCCCTGTTCATACTTCTGGTCATATAGATAATTAAGGATCTCAAGACTGCTAATTTACAACTACTTATGTCCCAGTAGAGGGGTACACTTGCTGTTTGCTATAAAAAAAAATTCTGAGTCTCTGCCCCATGTGCTGAGTCACAGCATGTGTCCTACGGATTTGCTCTATCCTGTCACCAGGTGAGGGATTTTAGGAGAGTGGAGATATCCCCTGTGTGTTCCTGAAATTAGACGTTTTGTGAGCATGAAATTTGTTAACTGATCTGCTCTGAACCAGTCTAATTGCTTGCTCTGTCATCTCTTTTGAAGTCCTGTTACTGGATGTTATTCATTATGAGTTTGGAGAACTACATTTACTGACATTGTATAAAAATAAAATGATATACTTCATATTAGGAAATTAACATAACCACTTAAAAATGAGGTATAAAAGTGTTTGAAAAACTCATTATTTTAGAATGAGTCATTATCAGATTACCCAATTACCACAGTTAATATTTCTAGGCATATCTTCAAATTACTTAATGATGTATTAATAAGACTGCTGTATTTTTATTTTATAAACCAAAGAATCTGACAGTTGAATGGGATCATAGAAGTAATTTCTCTTCATAATGAAGTTTCTGCTGTCCTAAAATTTCTGGTGACAATAAATATCAATGGATACATCATTTTCTGATGCTAGTCATTCACACATTGTTTTTATACTGATCTGAAATCAGATTGTTTTAAGCATCACTTAATCTAATCAAAACTTCTCTTTTATATTTTTTTCTGTCTTTTGGAAGACACATTTAAGCATGTGGGGCAATCTTTTTATTTCAACACATCAAACCATCTCTTTTTTATTTTTATAACATGGACAAAGTGAACTTATTCTCCACTGTCAAGCTAATTAACCAGTTTGGCTTCATTTTTTTTTCTTAAAAACAGTATTCCAAAAATTTAGGTATTCATCATTGTCTGTAAGTTCTTTATTCAAATGCTTCAAAAATTTTGACTTAATTGTTTCTTCCCCAAATCTGCATATTTCACGAATTTATCCAAAATAAGAATTTGTCTATTTTTATTAATGCCATATTGCCTACTTAAATTAGAATTTTTTTTTTCTGCATGAAACAGTGTCAATGAAATTTAAACTATTCAGAGTTACCTGAAAAAGTCTACATTAAGGGAGGCTATATAGTATTTTATCATGGCAAACTAATGATCATTATTGATTTTGAATATATGAAAAATATTATTAACTATTAGCTGAGTGATGTAGTGATATTAAATAATTTTTTTATTCTTACTCATATGAATTCTGACACCTCTGAATAAAATTCTAGCCAGTTTATACTCCCATTCTTAAATATGAAATCATGGTTTGCATGTATTTAAATTGGAAAAAAATTAAGAAAAATGCTCTTCACATATAAAAATGGAAGAAAATTTATAAAATATAAGCTATGATTAGCTAATGAACAGATATATTTATATGTAATTCAAATATATTACTAATAAAGTTGTTCTGTATTTGTATATTAATTTAAAATGATAATTTCCTGTTATACACTTAAAAATGCATCAGGCATTCAAATGTAATTTGAATTGGCATGTAAACTGATATTCCTTTATACAATATTCTTTGGCATTAGGAATCAAAAACCTTAAAATAATCATGTCTCTTGAGGTTATAGAATCTTTGGCAAGGGATCATTTACATTTATGCTCAATGATATCCAAGTTATTCAATATAAAAGTAATAAAATAAAATGAGATATAAATTACATATGGAATGTATAGTAATATGCAATACATAGCTTACATATATAATTTACAACATACATTCAGTAGATAGTTATATATTATTCTAATGTTTATATTTTGCCTTACATATATGTTTAGTAGTATGTGTTTGTTTTTATGTATATATATGCATGCATATATGTATTTTCTACACATAAATATCAGGGAAAATATTAGACAAGATTAAAGTGATCGTTCTTGGGGATAAAATTAAAGTAACTAATGTGGAGTATTCATAATTTTTCTTTTGTTCTCTTTAAATCATTCTTGTTACTTTCAGCGCTTTTCAGTACTTTCTACACTGATCAGTATTTTCTACACTGGTCATATGCTTTTTAAATGGAAAATAAATTCATCAAAACTTCTAAGCATATTTCGGATCTAACTTCTGCCATGTGCTGTTACGATTTCTCAAACTTTTCAAGAACTGCTACTTGCCAGACCAGAGATCTCTAGAAAATGAATAGTCAACATTATCAAAAATTTGTCATTAAAATACTCTTTCATATTTTCAATCTGTTTTTTTCTTAGTTGCCTAATCTTGCTGAGACTATCTATAAAGTTTTTTTTTCTTTCTTTTTCTATAGACAAGTTCTTCCTATGTGGCCCAGGCTGGCTTCCAACTTGGAAATTTTCTAGCTCAGTCTCCTAAATTGCTGTGAGTATAATGGAATGCCCCCGGGCCCAGGTCCAGGATTCATTTCTTTAGTTACAAGTATATTGTTTATGCTATTCTCAGATTCATAATTTGCATATTTTTCTTTTATACTTATTTAAAATTAAACAATTACTTTTTTTTATTTGGAAGTTTTGGGCATTTAACCTAGGGACACCTTATCACTGAGCTACATGTCCAGTCCATTTTATGTTTTATTTTGAGACTGAATCTCACTAAGTGGCACAGATAGGCTTAAAATCTGCTATGGTACTGCTACAGCCACCTGAATTGTAGGTTATAGGTGTGTGATAACATGCTCAATTTATGTCATTATTTTTGATCAAGTAATAATTTTTCTTCCTCCCAAACACCACTTCAAATCAAGGCAGTTCACAGAAATACAGTGTTTGATTGTTAACAATGTCAAAATAAATTTTACTTTTTGTAGCACTGTCTTTGTACTTTAAGTGGTATTTATGGAAAAGCAGGGAAGGAACTGAATTACTTCAATTTATAGATTGATTAATATGCAAATGGAAGTATATATAACCTAGATTACAAGTAGAATATGCTCTTGCACTTCCACACATTTCCAAATCAGTTTTTAAATTCCATTTATGATAAAACTAAAGGAGTATTAGTGGCATAACTATATTTCTTTTTCCTAATTTTAATGACTCTGTGAACTTAGCTATTTTCATATATGAAAATGCATCCAGTAATGACTTAATTTTAGTCTACCACACAATAAAGTGACTGAACTTTTGCTAACTGGCTTTTTTTTCCTGCTTTGATATGATAATAGTTGACATCTATTATTAAAGAGTCAAAACCATTGTGATATTTCATACTGGAAATATATGAGAGTTTACAATGTTCTCTGAAGTAAAATACTGCATATTTTTCTTTTGTAGATTTTATATTGTTTGATCTGTTTGTAACAGTCCTAAACTTCATTTATCACAAAATGACATTCTCCAATCATAGTGAGCAAAAAGGAAATTGTAATAGTGTCTTTTTTTTTTCTTTTCTGTTAAAAAAGTATTTTTTAATCCTGATATTTTTAGAGTAAAAATATTGATCTTAAGAAAATTTTATTGTACCCATTTAATCCAAGAGTATTATTTGCATGAACTTCTCAAAATTGACCAGATTTACCTGAGATTTTAGGCACATCTTGATTCTGTACTCCATGTAAATTATTTAAATCTCCCTACCTCAAATAATCAACCTCTAGCAAACATGTTATCAGGTAATTTGAAAGATAGAACTATTGCTAGCTGTTTAAATGAGAGAAAAATTTCTTTCCATTTCACAACATTAATTTTCCAAAATATCCACTTATGCTGACATTTAGAAAGCACTCTATAAATCTGGAGCTGATAATTTTTAAAATAATGTATTTTACTGTCCATTTAACTTACATACAAGCAACCACATTAACTGAATTGTGACTATAAAAGAATGTAAACTAAAAAAGCATCTTGTGTCATATCTCAACCATATTTTATTCATCTCTTATGGTTTGTGAAACTAAGCAAATGACCTTGTTTCTTTTTTAGCATTTCACTCTTGGCACCTCACAGTGCTTGTATGAGTATCCAAAGTCCATCCTTCATGTTCTCTCTTTTTAATAGAATTTTGGTGTGAGGTCTAACACTATCTCATTATTCTCAACACTAATAATGACAGCTAATTTTATCGAAGGTGTTCTGAGATCCTCTGTAGACTTTCTAGTGTTTCTCAATGTGTATGTATTATTCAGACAAATAATGACCCTAAAATAGAAAAAGCTCCTTACCTCTTTAAACTTTTATTGGGCAGGGTTCAAAATGTACACAGTTAAGTGCTGTTCTCTGTGCATTTAATGTAGAGTGAAAAGCTGTTTGGTGCCCATTTTAGATTCACTGGCAACAAGGCAGACAAGGGAAGCATGTACTAGGAGTCAAAAACATACATATAAAAAATTAAGTTTAAAATTAATTTGAACTTATACTGCACCACGTGCAAATCTAAAAATCAATTTCTAAATGGAACAGCTTGAAACTTTTTCTTGCCATCTGGTTTTGGACCTGGCTCACTCAATTCCAATTCTGCCCTTGTGTATACCCCAGTTTTTATATGGATTATGTAGAAATGATAACCTCAATGTTACCTAGGCATATATGGTTTGATTTCTTAAAAAGAGTTAGATCTCTCTACACTATGAAGGTCTCTATATTATTCAAATATCTTCCTAATGAAGGTCACATCTGTCTTCATTTTAGACCACATGTGATATTAATCTTATATCATTGAAGTAATGAATCATGATTGCATCCTATTTGGTGAAAAATTTTTAAAAAATGCCTAACACTTTTAAATCTATAACAAGCCTGAAATACAGATTGATGAGTTCTAGTGAAGAGTAAAAATCCAGACTTGTCAGCATAAACAATGGAATAAGAAAAAAAGAGGAATCAAGATACATCATATAGAGGCACAAATTCTCTATAATGAATGTGATCATTATGTATATAAACCAACAGAAAAAGTAATGATTACTATGCAGGTATAAAATTTAAAAAAAAGATTATGTATGGAAAGCCTTTAATGCAATGGTGGCACACAATATCCGGTAGCAATTAGCATTAGCATTTTAAAAATTTTAATAATAATAAACATTTTGGTCATTATTCCTTTGGAAGAATATATTTATTGAAAGACTATTGGTGGCTATTTCATGTACTGTGCTTATCTTATGCATTCCACAAAAGAATAACACTGTGAGAATATGAGAATCACATAAGTCAAAGTAACTGCCCTAACAATGTATAGTGAATAAAAGGTAAACACATGAGCAGAAATTCAGTGTTTGTTATTTTTTGATGACACTTTCAAGTAAGGTTAGTAAGTTCAAGCTATCATACTATAGAGTTAATTTGTCTTTCCATGTGTCTGCAATATACTGAAAATAAGACCACTGTAATCAAAATTATAAGAATTTAAATTACCAATAGGATATGTAAAAGTGTATCTTCTTGGTGCACTGACTAATCAATTAGCTCTCAATAGTCCCTTCAGGTCTACTTGAAAGTACATTAAACTTACAAGTAAAACTGACTTCCAGTAGCTTTACTGCGTCCTTTAAAAAATCATCATTAATTAAATTTTTCCTTTAGAAAAAAAAAAGATGCTATGATGTACAATTACTTAACTAGCAAACCAATCCACTTTACTAGAATTCTCGAAACAGATGAATAACTATATTTTATATATACTTAAGACATTTAAAATTATAACATTAAACATTATAGATCATCCAACAACATAATTATTATATGAGGAACAATTTCTAAAACACATATATTTGAGGATTCACGTTACATGCTTTTAATTCTACAAAACTTTAACAACATATTTTATAACTGAATATCTATACAACCTATAAATAGAAAGCACACCCCTGGTTAGGAGTGTTATATGTTATGGGTAATGCTGCACTTATAAAGATAGGTTACTCATATGCAATGTATGTTCTCATGCATTTGTATTTATTGTGTCAGATTTATAGCATATATAGTGTGTTGCACATACATACACACCAAATTTAACAACAATAAATACTGAATTTTGAACTATCAGACAAACCACTGAAGAAGGTGATTTGCATATTATACTTTATATTTAGCAGTTAAATGATTTCCAGGGAGAAATTTTTCAGTAACAATGGTATCATGGATTAAATGCTTCACACAGAGAAGATGAACATTTATTTTAGCGCAAGATTCTGTGTAATTGCTTTTCTTTTTAAGGTACCAAAAAATCTTGCATATAGAGTGAGGTAGAAGTACTATAGAGTGATGAGTATGAAACTTAGTGACCCAGGTAACTGCATCTGTGTAACATTTCCTAATCTTTCCAGTCATTTTAAGACTTGTTTTCCAGTTCCTACAGTAGCCTCTTACTTTTATCTTTATAATTTCTGCCTTTTTTATCTGATTCTCAAAGACATACCCAGTGATGCGATGGTAATTTGGCTTGTCAATCTGATGGCCTTGAGAACATCCCTTGAGGACTATTAAGGCTCACTCCTGGCTTGGTCTAGATGGGCCACGTAATCATAACCACAAGGATCTGTGTTAGTCCCTCAACACTCTCCCGGCCCTATGCCTGTGTTCTTTCCAGTAATCATATACTAAGAATTTAGCTCTTCTATGTCCTTCTACCATAATGTTCGTGCCTTAGAAGCAGCCTACCGTGAACTGAAATTTCTGAAATCATGAGACAATAAATGATTTCCTCTTTTAAGTTGTGGTTATTAGGTATTTGGTCCTCGTAATGAAAATCTGACAGATCTAACGGACTCAGTTGTTATTTTCCATTAGTTCTCATTAGAATCAGGTTGAGGTACTGGATACCTCCCAAATATAATGTCGGCTTTCTAGTTTGATCTCTAGTTCAAAAAATACTACCTTATGACTAGAGTCAAATTGTTACTCATTTGACAAATGGGAATGACCTAAAGAAATGCAGTTTTCAGATAGTATTAACCCAAACATTCAGTTAGAGAACATAAGCAGTCACATTCCACAGGGCCTAGTACACAGATTTTCTAAAAAAGGAAAAGAAAATAGCTTAGCTATATATATATATATATATATATATATATATATATATATATATATAGTTTTATACTGCCCTGTATCATTTGTAGTTATTAACATTTGAAACAATTTTATCTTTTATATTTCTATTAAACCTTAAAAATTAAGGATATATATTTTACAAGATTAACAAGATTTTTTTCTCAATGTATTTCTATGCTTATTTTCTCTGATCTCTTAAAAGCATATGTAAATGTGAAATGAGTGTATAAGTAGTTTCTAGATATACTATTAGTTTGATCATTTTTTGGTGCCAAAATCTTATAACCTGAACAACTAATTCTAAGGTAAAAATATGCAACATATTAATTAGTGTTAATTTCCTACTTTTTTTGAAATTCTGTATAATTTCTATCCTTTTTTTGGTTTTGATTTTAAAATTTAAAAGAAAGCACAGTAGGTGGTCATAGTAACTGAACTTAATAGCACCTTTTTAAATATTACAGTGTGTCTTCTTCTTTGTGTGTATGAATAACATTCATAACAAAGTAGGTGACCTCCAGTGGAAATACACGATCAGCAAAGCATCTCCTTGCAACAGTGCATCAAGTCTAACTCTTTACACTTGGCAAGCAACAACCTCAGCCTCAAATATCTGTTATGTGTCTCTATATTAGTCCATAAATTCCCAAAACAGGAGGTAGGCATTTTGCTTAAATGAGAATCCATTACTAGTAAGCCAGAAACACTCTTTAGGCCTGTATGGATTCTGGAAGGCACTTGAGTTATGTTTCTGATTGCCCTAAAATAAATTCTTTATTTCTGCCAGCTATTACATTAAAGATGTGATGATTTGCCCCTGTCTCCAGAACACAGTCTTGCACTTTGCCCAGCTTGATTCTACTTCTTTCACGACAGAACTTTTGACATTGATATGTAAAGGATTCTACTGAGCATATGTAGGGTCTAGCCTAATAGCCTATGCAGTGAACTCTTCATAAATCGACAGAAGGAATGAATTTCTATATCTTACCCTGGCAACATATCAAAAGCTACAGCTATAAATTGACATGACTGAATGAACTCATTAGATCTTTCTCTCTTCCTGAATGTACCAGAAAACATTTTCTCTGTGTGTTAATAGAGGCTTACTATTTTGACATTTGATAGAAGTCAAGTATAGTCATTGAAATAGTATTGCTAAATATTTACACAGTTTTCATTGTTGTTCCTACATAATAGTGAACTGGATAATGCCTCTCACCATCACAAAATGAAATCTAAACATGTACAGCATGCTTAGTTTAATGTGTAGATTTTTTTTATCTCAAATTGGCCTTCAAAGTGAATCTGTTAAGTATAAACAACATCTTGCTTAGAAACATTTGAATTAACAACTACTCTCCCCCTATAATCACATATAGCTACTCTGCCTCTAATCCTAAAATACAGACACTTTCTCCAAGAATGTCACCAGAGTCCTCTAAACACCAAAATTCCTGATGGATCACTTGAAATTCGTATTTTAAGGTTAACTATATTAGCTATCCAATATTTAAAGATGTTTTGCGATATTACAAAAATAGAAAGCACAATCATCTTTTTACTTGAAATCCAGCATGTACTTTTTTTTTTTAAAGCAGAAAAGGAAACAAACAAACAAATGAGAATAAACATCCACTCAGAAGACATGATTTGAGGAACAGATTGAATGCTAGAGTTTACCTAGTTTTAAATGAAGATTTTGGTATGATGTCAAGAAATGGATAACTTTAGAATATAATTTGGATATTTGTACTTTGTTTCTTGAAATTGCACCAAGCACAATTTTTAGTCTAATTTAGCTTTAACATTTTAATCGCTTGATTTTAATTGAAGATCTTGGCTAAAGAGAAAGAAATTTCTTTTCAGCAAGCAAGAAAGAATAAAAGTCCCATGCATAATAAATTATAAACTCTTAGAAATCTGTAAATATAGAAGCTTTTTAGTGTCTTAGATAAAGGTAAATAGATTTTGAAAACCCAATGTGGAATCAGTGAAGAATTCCTTTCTTTGAGGAAATAGCATCTCTTTTTTAAAGTATCAGTTATAAAACTTTGAATTTTGATTTGAGTTCACATTCTAAGTCTGGAATAGTTACCTTTCTTAACTTCTACCCCTAGACAAGGGTGATTCCATGGACTAGAGTGACTGACTGGCTAAAAGATACCAATGAAAACACGAGTACTGCAGAATAGGCTGGTATCTGCATATGTGAAACACTTTAGCTTTCATGTGCTTATTTCCTTTCCTTTTTATAAGTATCTCTTGTTTGGATGACCCTGATTTCTTCATCAAAGTAAAACTTTTACCAGCTAAAAGATCCCAGCTTAACTGATCAAGGTCACTATGCATTTGATTCATATAATCTTGCCTTGACTTAAACAAATAGACCTCATTAAAATTCTCATTGCTTTTTGAACTTCTGTTTTGAAATTTTAATTCCTTTAGAAGTAACTATGGCTGCAAAAATAATTATATTTTTTTCTCTATTTTCTTAACACTCAAATAACTTTGATGGTTGGTTGAGTTATCAAAAAATGTAACTAATCTCAGACAGAGATGTGATTATTAGTTGTGATCCACTCTGAAGCAAAAATTTTATAGATAAGTTGTAAACCCTTCAAAAATGTAGCTCGTAATGGAAATTCTGATAACGTCATAACTCTGGATTCACGAACATGAACCCCAATGCTAATATATCTAAGGCATTTCATTACTGTCAGTTCATCTCATTTTTCAAAATTAAACAACCTCTTCAATGTCTTTACTTTCCTACTAAGTTCCAAAGTATTTTTTGTTTGTTTTTATGTGTAATTTAGCTAGTAACATTTTTCCCTGGAGGGCCCACTGGGGCTGATAAATGGACACAAAATGTGGACTTTTGCACAAACCTGATGCAGATAATACATTTCTCAGGTTATACTTTTAAGGTATACTGATTTTAGAAACAATATACAAATACTGAAAAAGTTTTCTTAAATATTTACCAGAATTTTGCTTCTAGGGAGTAGTATTTCCTTTTTCTTTTATAAAAGTGCTTATTCTCTTTATAAGTAAAAGTTAAAAAACTTCTTTTTATCTTTTTCTAAGATGAAGAATTTAGTAATTAACATGTTTTCAATTTCTCTCCATTGAGCATTGAATAAATAATACACTTAACCACCCAGCAACAAGCATATTTTAATAATAAATAGATAAGTAAAATGAAAATTTTAGGTTAAAATAACCAATTATTTTCTTATCAAAATTTCACTGTGGGGAATTTTATTAAATTTATCAAAGTGTTATTTGACAAATAACACTGGACAACATGGGTTAATTTTACAACAGATCTTAATGAGTTTGTTAAGCATATACCTCAATTAAAAAATACTCTAGTGAAATTTTGAATACATAGGAAACACAAAAGCATTTCACTCTTGGCTTTGGAATTTACTCCTCATGTTACAGGAAAGATAGAGTATTAAACCCATTTATTACATACAGATGGAGGCTAAATTATTTAAGCAAATGAAAAACAGAAGTGATGATTATACATAGTACAAACAACACTCTTCATTTTTCATGAATATTCACAAAGTTTGGTTTCCGGTTCCACACTCTCACATTATAAATTACTTTTGAACAACACCATTGCTTTTTCTTTTTCCTGACTGCACTACTTCCTACATGATTCAAGTGGAATTTTCTAAATTCCATAATTACTACGAGCATGTTCATACAACTAAAACTGAAATTAGAATGATATAATAAAAGTTTTTCATGAAAATTATTTTCCAGTATCTCAGAGATAAGTTATAGTATTTTGAAAGTGAGAAGCAGATAATACATAAAGTCAGAATATTTTATTACCAAGTTAGTTTTTCAGATACTGTACTTTGTTCCTTCAGCATCTACTTAAAGAGCATCTACTAGGTGCAAAAATGCACCCAAAGACAAAAATCTCTTCAGATAACTTACAAAGTGATAAGCAAGTAATACATAAATAAAAAGAAAGTACTATAAGGTTCTTTATTCTAAAATGTCATAATCATTTTGAAAGATACAATATTATTTCCAGGGTGCAGTTCCAGGAGTCTGATATGAGGGTCAGTACCAATGTAGTGCTGATAGTGCATTCCAGGAATAAAAGTCAAAGGCAATATGATTTACTAATATTTCTTCAAACCAGGATGTCAAGTTTTTTTAGTATTTATAAAAGAGCAAATCAGCAGTAAAAAATGTTCAAATTTCTGGCAAGTGTGAGGTCGTAAATTTGATCCCCAGTTCCAAAAAAAAAAAAAAACGTTCAAATTGTATTAGTAAAAATAATGATTTATTACACATTCCCAAGTTATGTGAGATAGTAGACTATGTTAAGCACTTGCCAAAACAAAAAGTAAAATTTTTAGTAGCTCATGCAATTAAGGAAAAGGTCAGAAGCAATAAAATAATAATGATATCATAAGTAATAAACACTATCAAATGGTTAATAATGTTGTTTAAATTTTAAAGCCAAAAAGCTTCAGGAAAATTTCAATAATGATTAATTATAAAATATTGAACGATCCATGCAGTTAATGACACTCTAAATTCCTTCTGTTCAATCTTCATTGCAACATGAAGTGAAATAATTGAGCGCCATGCCATTTGGTCATAATACATTCTCATTATTCATAAAGGAGAAAACTTAACTGCCAGAGAGAGATAATTTTTGGTTTTGTTTGTTCATTTTGCTCAACAAAGAGAGACAAGGACAGTCAGCTACCATAATTTATAAAAGGAAGCAAATAGGACATTTGTGTGAGAGTCTTCAGCATCATCAAGCTTCCATAACTTCACACAACACTGCCATAGTTTAACTCCTATGTTGAGACTACAATTAGTGTATGAACTCATACACTCTTTCAAGAGGTAAATATAGAGTGAAGGTCAGTTGATTGGGAGGATGCAGGGTGGGGCAAAAAGTGAGAATTTCTCCCTCTAAGTTTGATTAGAAGTTGCTCTAACTGATCGGTGTTCATGTTGGACCACATAGTCTTTGGCGTTAGTCTGATCCATGTACATATTTAAGGCCTATATTTCCATTGACAATAACTTTCCTCCCATTTACATCATTAGTGGATGAAAATGTGAAAACTTAGCTTAAATTTAATGTCCACTAGTACAAATATAGATGTTATCATATATAGTTCATTTTACATACATTATATTATATATTTATACTGTTTATATGTAACCCATTTTTGTAAGATATATGTATACAGGTACGTATTCTTCAACATAAACTTTTCTGCAGAATTATGCTCACTGGAATGAAATAGTTCATCATATCTTTTAGTCTTTTTTTTTTCCAGTGAGGTTAATTGGTTGTAAAATAATTAGGTTCTTCAATTTTAATGAAGATGATGTCAGCAATGTAGTTAGGATTTCCAGTTAGTTTATCATGAATGCAAACTCCTATGATCACTTATATTATGCTCTGAACTAATCAGATGAGACACCCGCTTTCCCTTAAGGAATTCATGTATTGTGATTAAATGGAAGAATGGGTGCCTCAGGGAAAACTTGCTGGCCTACTAACCTATATTTGCAAATCATACTCATTGATAAACTTAAAACTGCCTTGAAAGCCAATAGTAATCAGCAGTTTTTCCAAATGTCAATTCAGAGCCAGTTTATAGACATCTATTTTACACTGCCAGGCCATGTGTCATGTGTAGCATTCTTAACAGGCTACAGCTATACACTGTTTATGATGGTACTACTCCCGAACCCTGCCCCACAACCACTTCTTTCAGAATAATGACTCCTGTTAATACAACAGAAATGGAAATTGTTGGTGTGGGCAGGCTGCCATACGGAGGTTGACAGCTGCTCAATCAGATTATGACAAATAGAATGTGCATGCAAAAAAATAAAATCATTTCAGAAGCAAACTCTGTTGTTTTCCTTTTTTTTTTTCAGGCATTTTAGAAATCATGCATCAGTTGTAAAGATTGTTATCTAAATGTTTAAACTGCAGATAGTATTGCTAGGAAGCAAATCACAAAAAAAGTTAAATAAGCTTCACAATTTTATGTTTTAAGCTTTGATCTTCACTTCCTCTGGCCACACTGTTTCATTTAAGCAGATTAATTCTTCCCCCACCTCACCATGTACATACCTTGTATACATACACATCGCATCCCAGCCAAATACCTTAAAAAATAATAAAGACCTTTGCTTTCTGAAAAGGAAAATAATGTAGGAAAAATTGTCAAAATATGCTTCTAAAGACTACATAATATGCCACAAAAAGTAACAGAATTTCCAACCCACTGAAAGATAACACACCACCATCAACACCCAAACTCATGAATAAATAAATATTTACAACATGTACATATGCATATCAAGGCAAGGCTACATTGCAAGAGCTCAGAGTCTGTGAAACATATTTATGCAATTCATATACAGTGATAAACTGAAGCACTAAAAAGGAAATAAAGTGTAGTCAACACATTTAAAGTTTTCCAGCAACTTCTCTGACCTTTCCAAAATACCCTAGTCTCTTAACAATAAAAGAAATGTGTGGCTATGATTGCCTATTCCTGAACTTGACTGAGTCACATCATCAACATACAGCAGAGCTAGCAAATTTTGAGCTGAGCTAGTTAGAGTACATTGGAAAAAGTAGTGATATGTTCAAAGACGAAACATTTCAGACCTGATTTACAAATGAAATCCAGTGCATCTGTATCTAAAGCTGTGTGGAATGCATAAATGGTTAGAACCCTGCAAGCATTTTGAAACAAATCTTTCTGACTAGTTTCACAACTTGTCTATAATCTTTCAGCTATTTAACTTTCTCACTGGATATTTAGAGCTCCAGATCTACTACAGAAGTTTAACACAGGAAATTAAACTTTGACATACTATGAGTGCCAACTGCCTTTGAAAAATGAACATAAGAAATACAATTTAATGCTTCTGACATCCCCTGGAGTCAGTAACACCATACATCTCCATATCCCAAGCCACCAAAAAACCTATCATGCAGGTTACCATAAATAACAGGTTGCACTATACAAGAAAAAATTCCACTGATAACACCAGGCAATACAGTAATGTGATAATTTACAAGGCCAAGATCATATGCCTCACCACTCCCTCGGGTGGTTATTCACCAGCCACTGAGGTCAAGAGTCTGTAGGAACTCTTCCTTGAGAGGTACAGTAGGTAGAGAATTTGTGATGTTTTTAATGTAACAAAAGAAGAAACAGAGATCAAACTGAAAGAGCATGCATGTTTAGAAATCCTACTGAGAGTTTGTGATAAATTATTAAAACTTCTTGTTAATGTTCATACTTCTCTTTAACCTCAGATGATAACACTAACAGTATAGCAAAGGAGGGAAGAAACCTGAACTAGGATTTTTTTTTTTTTGAGCTAAGATTTAAAAAAAAAATTAGGTATAAAGAATGGTTCTGCAAAGCAACATCCTCAAATACCTTCTATCAAGATTGTTTCCTCAAATACAAACACTCTACCCTGAAAGTCACTCCTAAAATATTTCTGCAGCATCATTTTGGCTTTCTGCATTCACAGAACACAAACCTTGATAACTCGTGGTGATATAAACAAATGGCTTTCACAGGAAGCAAAGCCCATTGAACTTTACAAAAAGATAAGTTCAAAGTCTCAAAATTTCTCCCCCATCTCACAGTAATTTTTGACAGCAGAAGAAAATAGACCACAACCCTCCAAAGTACCGAAAGCCTTTTTACTCATTTAGCAGATTTTTTTCAATAAAGTTAATACAATTTATCCTTATTAACATTTCAACACTGATTGAATCAGCTAAAAATGAGTGTTGGTAGAAGTGCATTTTCAAACATCCTTCTGATCATTTCACAAAATGTGCCAGCAATTCAGGGATCTAACATATTTGAAATCTATTTCTTTTTTTAAAAACTGCAGCTCCCTTAGGATAACATACATATCCTCGCATCAGATCAGCATTCATCTGGCTAGATGTCTAGAGTCTCCCTGCTGGAAATGCTTTGAGAGCCCAACAAACCAAAAATTGCAAACATATATTTATATCAGTAAGAAAGGAAAACTCATCTTTCTAGACACCTACAACACAGACCTCCTTCCTGAATTAAAAACCTGATTTCAAACAGAAGCAGCATCTCTACCCTCAGCTGTCCTCAAGTTACCATTCACTAGCCTTGCTAACTCCATTCAGATCTTTAGCGTGAAACTTCCATCACTTACCCCCCTTCCAAGGTTTTCCTTTCCAGGGGGTCCTGGTCAGTTTGCTCAGAGTTGGTCCCAAGAAGAACATCAAAATGAAGAGAAGTTCAAGCCTAGTGATTTTCCCCACTTTCTCTGATGATAACATTTCCACAAGAAAAATTCACAAAATTTCTCACATCCTCTTCCCTCCCGGTTATGAAAATAGAATTAATCATGGAAAAACCTGAGGTAGGTGTTGTTTTGCCATCTTTAACACTGAAGAAGCAGCTCTCCGGTGTAGCCCTGAGACAAGCTACATTTCTCACAGATCCGGCTCCCGCTCCTCAGTACAGTCAGCACCGCTTCTACTCCAGGAGCTACAAAATAATGTCTGTTCTCCACTCTGCTTTCAGTGGGAATATATTCCTCAGCGTGCTGGGTGAGTCTGATTGAAAATGATAAAAACAGGAATGTCTGTGTCCAGCAGAAAAGAGAAAAGATGTCAGGATTGTGTGGAAAAGATGAGAAGCAGTTGTACTGACAGCTTTCAGGCTGCCTGTGTGATCCTAATAGCCGTGCAACCAACCAAATTGCTCTTTTAAGAGTAATAAGGATTCAGTGAAAGCCGGTATCACAGCCACTTGGGTGGGTAGTGCTGGGCTTAAAAATCACCCAGACACTGCTACAGATAGCCACTGCTTCAGCTCAGCTTCAGAATATGAAAGACTGAGCAAAATATAGTATGCACAGAGGGTAGTTAATCTATTATGTGGCTAGACAGGGATTCCAGCAATGTGGTGCGGCAGACTCAGAACTTAAAATGGGCTTAATTTTTTCTTAACTTCACTCCATGACATGACAATGGGATTGCATCTGCACCAATTATTCATAAATGGGTCTGAAATATTTATTAGATGAGCAGCAATAAATGTACATTTTTTTTCTTCCCAACAATAAAGCAAGAAAGGCAAGTTCTTAATAGCTGTAGTTCTCTTCTTTATTAAAGTCAGTTTATTACGGCATTCTTCTATTCTCCCTAATGACCAAAGTGCAATGTTATAAGCAAACTTTTGGATATATCATACAAACTTTGTCAAGGCTGCATTAATCATGCAAGCAGGGAAGCAATTTTTAAAACATTTTCAAACATCACGTTGGAAGTGCAAAAAGCTCTCTAAGTCTCTCAGTATTTCTCAAATATATTTATAAATATATTAGTGGTCATAAGCTGAAGTTATAATTAACTATAAAGCACGGGACTGCCTCTTGATTAGGAGGAGGTAAAGTCATATTAAATAAAAGTAATTTGATCTCTATCACCTGAACTAAATGAATTAGAGAATTCTGGCCAGCATTTTAGATCTTTCCACATCTTAGCATTTTCCACATCATCATTGATTCCCTTAACCAGTGGGTTGCAATACATGAATTATGCCTTTATGTACTTTAAAATAATCAATTCCAATATTATGATAATTCCTGATTTTATGATGTTACCACTTTCAAAAACTATAAATTGCCCTTTTCAAATCATGTTCTTGGAAAAGGTACTTGATATAAGCTGTACATTGTATCTTTAAATTTAAATATTAAACTTGCTTTTGTAAATAAAAGAAGTAATTTTGTCAACAAACATAAAACTGAAAAGTCTTAAACTATGGCATATTCAAGAATAATAATCTACCCTGTGTTCAACTTTTAATTTAAAAACTTCTGAGGAAGATGAAAAAAGTTTAAATAATGAACATTTTACAAATAGCAAACAGTATTTTAAGTCTGTGAGTACTTTACAAAGATGAATTTGTTTTTAATCCAAACTTCCTTTTATTCTTTATGCCACTCCTCTTCTTGTTTACCTGATATATTGCACTTTAAATAAAGATGAGCTGAAAGTAGAATGGACTGGCCAACTCTCTTACCAAAATCCTCTGAGGAAAGAGCCTAGAACCATTCTTATTACTGTCCACTGACTCTATTCCATTTGAAAGGAAGAATACATTATTTCAAAATTAGTCAGTTTTTATTTTTTAATGATAGTACCTCCTAAAATACAAAACACAAATAGATTTAGATGTAATTAAAGTGTTGTTTAGGATGCTGAAGGATTTTGAAGGAGCTGGTGTGAGGATAGCAAACACATTCTTTGCTGATCATAGGATATAGTTGGCCAGGTTGACTCTCTAAGGATAATTCATGTTTAGATTTTCAAGATTTGCTTCCTTTTCAATGACCCATAGTAAACACCAGACCATAGATCTCTGTGGGGGTGTAAATAGAAATGAAATTGGGAGAGTCAAAGTACTGTTGTGCATGCAGAGAAGGCCATTTTCTTCCAAAATCCATCTGGATGCTGCCTGACATTTTCTACACACCAGAAAAGATAAAAAAAAAAAAATCTTCTGTGGGAATGGTAGGGAGTTGCATGTAAAATACATACAGGTAGAATCTGAAGGAAAAAGGAAAGATTGAAAAGAAAGACAGTCAATATGAAATACCTATACATATATCTAAGTGTAAAAGTGCCTTTCAAACTATTAATAATTAGCTAACTTATTCTAGGTACTTTATATTCATTAACTAATTTGGTTCTTATAAAAACTCAGTGAAGTAGGAATAATTATTATCTCCACCTAGTACACTGTAAACAGAGGCATGGAGAGTATAAATTACTCAAATCTGAAGTTGTATAGCTATGTCTTAGCTCAGTCGTGAGTCTTTACTGATCATTATGCTGTGCACTTTGCTAAACTATTTTCTTTGTGCTCAATCCTTATCTGTTAGTTTATTAGGAACATCTTAGTATAAATGAGTAACAAGTACTCTAATGATAAGATACTCAATATGTGTCTGTTCTGCTTGAATACTTTACATATTTTAGTTATACCATCTTCAAAACAACTTTGTCAGATGTGTCCGTCAACATAAGTAATTTGCAAGTTACTTGTCCAATGTCACATAGCAAGTAATTGACAGATCCAGGATTGAACCTTGTATGAAATTAGTTTTAATTGGTTTGTGTCTGCTTTCTAGAGTCTAGTACATGAGCCTGGGGAAATCAGATAGGAGTGAAGGTGCCTAGAAGATAGGACAGTTGGGGAGAGTGTGGAGGGACTGGAAATGCCCATTGGGGATTGGCAGCCCCAGTGAGGCCTATAAATGGGCAAGTGCTAAGAAGGTCCCATTGAGAAAAGCAATTAGAATAAATTTCCTTACCTCTTGCTTGTTCTCAAAGAAAACATAAAGGAAGACAAGGTCCCAGCAAGACTTGATGTAAAGATAGTTACAACATAATAAAGGTTTTAATACAAGCCATAAAGAATTGTTGAAATGACTGCAGAAGAGAACTATAAAAGAAGTATCTATTAAAGTCAAAGGGAATGAAGGAAAAAGAGTTGGTTCAGCTAGCATATAAGAGCAGAGGAGGCGGCCCTCCAACTAGCAATCAGAGGGTTAAGTATATAAGACTGGGTTGTGTCAGACAGAAGGTAGTGGATGATCCAGTCTGAGAAAGTGGCATAATTATATGCACAGAGACCCAAAGAACCCTCATTCCTTCTAGGAACTGCCAGCGAGGCAGTTCACAACAGCGAACACCAGGAAATGAGGAAGCAGTGATAGGTAAGGGCTAGATTAAATTTTAAAAAATACTATCAGTTAAAGCACTTACAGTTTACTGTTACTGACAGAGGACTTATGTGAAGTAAATTACATGATCTGAAATAAATCTTCCAAAAACTTTGGGGTGCATCTGGGTGAAGAGTCAAATAGGAAACAGAAAATAGGGATGAAAATTTCAAAGTTAAAGAAATGTTCTGAGAAAGAGACATTTTGGGGAAGGAATTGAAAAAGTGACAATAAATCCATGAAATTAATCTAAAATAGTTTAAAATTTGTCAGCATTCATTACTGGAATAAATGTTTAATAACCCTCCTACCTAAAGTCAGAAAAATGCTAGATATTTTAAGATGACTAAGATAAAACTACTGTTACCACGATACTTACTCTTAAAGAGTTTTAAGAAAAAAGATACAAAGAGAAGTGGCTGGGAAACTCTACTTTAAACATGTCCTTGTAAATTGCATTTTTATCTTGCTAGCATTTCCTCTAACCTTGACACCATTAAACATGATACAGGATTCTTAAAAATTATATTTATTTTTATTCTAATATTATCACATATTCTATTCTAATTATGCTCCCTAACATCTTACTACTTATGCATAGTATCATCTTGTTTTTCATTAATTTTATAAGAGTAAAACCTCACTAATCTCCAATGTAATATAATAATAATTTAACAGAAGTTATGTTTACTACTCATTTTATTATTGAAAAATAGGAAATGCAACCCTAATGAGTTTACAACCAAAAATATCAGTACATTTTTGGAAAGAATTTAAATTTTGTACCAAACATTGCTGATCTCACTAATGTTACTTCTTTTATTAAATGTGGTTGAAGACATAGACAATCTCTTTTTTGAATTTGGTCATTAAATGATGTTGTGACTCATTGGAGGCAATTTTATCCATGAAAGGTCATTTGTCAATGTCTGGCTGCTGTATTTGCTTATCACAATGGAAAGTGGATTGGTGAGAATATGGCACTAACATATACAGAGGGAAGAGTCTGAAATGCTACTAAATATCTTGCAACACTTAGACCAGTTGTTGCAACATAAAATTATCTGACCAAAAAAAAAAAAAAGACAATCATATAAAACTGAGAAACACTGAGGCATTCTCAGCTTCTCTCATCATAAGATGATAATTATTCTCACCATCATTAGGTAGATTTGGAAGCAAATTTTGTCTTTGAGTGCAGCTTACTAGATACCTGTGGACCACTTAGCACCACTATGTTCTCCAACAACAGCAATACCAATTTGCATCCTTCTGCTTCAGAAGAAGCCTCACATTTCTCTGAGTGTTCATGGTTCAAAAAAGTGGGAGACTTACTTGGATTGAGTACTGGAAGGGATGTAGTGATGCATTTGTGCATCGGTACCAACCTTCCATGTCCAAAAAACCATCCATGACCTTTACTTTCCCCAAATCCAGATAAAATTATCTAGCCTAATTTAGCTTTCTAAGTCTCAAATTACTGTCCCTCTTACTAACTTGGCAATAATTAATCTTTACAAATTGTAGGTTGTAGTATTAATAAAAATATTTATATTATATTACATTGACAAGCAGTTATAGTAAAAATTTAAGAGGGATTTGATAAAGGATAGAGTAGAATATTTGCTATAGAATTACACTGGTCATTCTTAAAATATCTCAGATGTCTTCATTAACACATATAAATAAACATATCTATTTGTCATTACTTTATTACTCCCTAACTCTTCAATATTAAATTTTAAAATATGTAAGTCAAAGTATATATTTGAATATTTCAATGCCTTTTTAAAGTGTATTTTAATTCTCTATATGCACCATATTTTTTCTTAAGCAGAGACAAGGAGACTATATCTGTTTATTCTCAGTCTATTGCACTGGAAACATAAATCATTCCATATGATAAATTAGAAAAAAATCTTGGCTTTGGTACATGTTACAGCAATATGTGTTAATTTTATCTCCAAGGTCAAATAGGTATAGTTACATATGTACCAGGTCAAATAACAATGAATGAATAGTTCAGTTATTTACTATGATTGAGAAATTATGTCCGGTTGAAAAAAAATCTCTGGTTGCAGCTCTCATCTCTCTTCACTGTTACAGGGAAATGTTTAGCAAGATCTTTTTTTGTTTCCATTTTTCCTTTGCAAGCGGCTCTGTAGAGTGAACATCAGTGAGTTCCTCTGCTGATTTAAGACCCTGCTGCACCTGCATATCATGGGGTCGCACATCAGTTCCCATCCCATCAGCCCGCAGTTACCGCACAGTCTATAGAGATCAGGCAAGCTCTAGTAGTTGACCTTTCCAATCATCTCATGATATTGCATTACGTTCTTCTTATTATCACGTCCTTTTCATTAATAAGCTGAAAGATTATATATCTCATTTGAGGGTTCTAGTTAACTGTAATTTTATGATGGTCTTAAAACTCCTAGTGAAAAAGGAAGCTTAATAATATACTCTGTCTCAGCTTGCTTTGAAAAGTAGTTCTAAATGTAGTGGATTCATGAGCATCACTTGGGTAAACTTATTAGGATAGCACTTTGGATTTGATTGAACAGGTTGTGGGCCAGGATGCATGAGAGAAAATTCTTCTATGTAATTCTGAAATGCAATCCTACTCCAAAGTTGAACAACTACATTGGAAGTAAAGCTTAAACATTCTGGATTTGCTATGTAACACTTATTCCTTATCTTTATATACAGATTGCTAAAAGAAAATTGACTCAAGTTTAAAACTTTTTAAATGAATGAAATTTAATATATTTGAGGAATATGTGTGAAGAATTAATTTCAGGCCCATGTTAACACATATTTAACCTAAGTTGCCAATGATTATATGGCTTCTCTGTAAAAAGAGGCCGAATAGGTCTCCTGGAAAGAGGTCCAAGTGATTTTCTAGAGAATAAACCTTGGAATTAATCAAATATGCCTGAACCTATAAAAATACACTTTTTCTCCATCTTCGATATTTCCTCAGGCTTATGTAAAGTTCATTTAAAGGACATTTCTAGAAAGCTTGACATGGTCTATTGGCTATGCTACATCAATTACATTAAATATTTCATATCTGCAGGAGATATCCATGGGATATTTATTAAAGAGATACAATTTCCTTTTAATTTTAATATAAATATACAGTAACATAGCATATAATTTGCTACAAAGGTATAAAATAGTCTTTCAAGACAAATAGTGCAGACACTAAATCATAGTGGTATAGAATCTCATGAGGATGCTTGCAGAGTGTATATTGGTATATATAGTTGATTCTGCTAGTGACTTTCCCCTGAGCATTCTTAAAACCCTTGGGATACTATAACATTTTGACTTAAAAGCTAAGTCTTCCAAGGTAATTGGTTCTGTTTTGTAAGTGTTGAAAATATTAAATAAAACTGTTGCAAAATAGCTGTTTCTTTATGTAAGTAAATAACAGTTTTCAGATTATTTATAAGGTATAGAAGAGTATAAATTTTAAACAAAAGTAGTATCTAAGAAATGTAAAACTGAGCAGCTTTACAATGTCTTTACTATCTATTACTGCCTTCTTTTACCAATTAGGTACCGTTACAGGAACAGATATAGGTGCATTGTGCAGCTGTATACCTATATGTCAGAAATAGTCTTCATTTGCAAGATAATTCAGGATCCAAGCTGTTCTCCCTAACCATAAGCTTCATATCAACATGAATGAGGGTATGGCAAAGAACAAAAACTGAGAGTGGTACAGAAGCTGTCTCTCAGAGTGCTCTAGGAAAACTGCCTCATGTCAGATTTGCTTACAATCTGTTAGCTATATATATATATATATATATATATATATATATATACATACACATATATAATTTTAACATTGATTATTTATTTGTGCAATGGTTTCATATGTGGCTATTGACCATGTAAAGAATACTGCATCTAATCATCAAGATACCTCAGTTAGAATTTGTAGGACTACAATTACAGATTCGGGTGATTAGGGAGCAACTTAGTTACAATGAAAGTTACAAAGTGAAATCTTTTCTCGGGTAGACCTGAGTTCAGTTAAGATTCTGTAGTATCATTTATTGGAGAAAAGTGAATAATACGTTTTAGAGAAAATCTAGAAGTCTTTGCTACGGGTTGTCATGACTGACAGTAAATAGACCCTTAAAAATAACTGTGGCAACTCTCACTTGTAACACTACTTGAAGTATCACATAAAATAAAGTAAGTAGATAGCGAAAATAACTCAGAATCATATCAAAAGATAACTTCACAAAATACAAGTGAGCAAACATTCCTCATCACTTCAAATTATATAAAGGAATTTTTCCTACAAATATAATACTTGCATTGATCTGAAATGTTTTATATAAATTCTTTATTTTCAAGTATTCATTCTTGTCCCTCTCTTTAAGGTGATACCAAACAAATATTTTTTGTTCTTCATCGAGGTAATTATTTAAATAGTAACAGAGAACTTATTTGCTCCTATAGTCTTCCCCTTAAAAACAGCTTCAGGTCAAATAATCTATTTTCATTGAACACAAGTTTCAGTTTCATTATCCTCTAAGTAATCCCCCTACTTTGAGTTTCTGGATGCTATTAAGTTTGTTAAAGTCTATCTTAGCATCTGATTCATCCCAAAGAAAAAGGCTTACTTCAATTTTTTCCCCTGTAATTCAAGCTGAACTAAACATAACAGAAATGATCTGGCAGCTGTTCATAATAATACCCCCCTCCTGTCTCCACCCACATCTCCCCCACTGTGGTAGATAGAGATGCTGTCATATGACAGAAACATGCTTCACATTTACTTCTGCAGTTCAACGTCCTGGGACTTCTAACATTAAGTCTAATGATCTTGACAAGAAAAAAGTCACCTGGCTCCATTTTCTTTACTATTAGATGTTCATTTTTTATGACCATAGGGATGGTTCCTTAGCCTCAGAAATTTCCAGAAAGAGATAATTTCTTTGCTTTGATGTTAAGTCTTTCAGATTGTTTTTAAATGATCTCAAAATAATGTTTTAATGTAATTAGGCTTAATCATACTATTTCTACACACATTGATATATTAAGGTTTATATTCATATATGTTGTATATATAAGCATTAATTCTTAAGTAGGAGAATTTATTAATCAATCATTCTTAACAAAACAGCTTCTCATTAGTCTAGCATCAGGTTAATTAATTCACCAGGTGATGAGTGATACACAGTCCTAGTACTTTCGTCCTAACTGCTTACTATTCCATCCAGAAGACATGCTCGATATCTCTCTCAAAAAGGAGCCTGCTTTCCATTTCTGTGGAGGCTGAATATTAGCACTGGATCTGATAACCATTCTCATGGAATAAAAACAAATATTGACTGTAATTTTTCTTTGACACAGGCCCATTTTAAGTCCATGAGAATAGTGTGCACCATTTAAGATTGGAAAAAAATGATTTAAGGAGAGTCATAGCCTACCATTGGGGTTGAAATGGATGTCTTATAAATAATGGCAACCAAACATTCTAGGAAGAAAAGTTCTTATCACTACAAGAATGACATTCCAATTGGATGTATTCAAGGAAGTGTATGAGTTACTAAAATGTTTCCTTCAGGTAATTTGCAGAATGGAAATGTCTAGCTTTGTATCAACTGTTCCATCTGTGCCTTTGGCTGAATATCAGTTAGCAAGTTACTTCCAACTGCTTGAAGCAGCTTTGCAGTAAAGACAGACACCAACAACTTTGCCCTTTAACACACAAGTCTGGATGGCAATGTACTCACGTATCCAACTACCTATTCATGATTATAATGGCAGTGAAACATTTAAGAATGTTCACCTCCACAGATCTTCACCCACTTACCCTCTACCACTGCCACTATCACTCTGAGATTAGGTTACTTTATATTGCAAAAGGAAGATTATGAGGGATATTAATATAATCAAACTAGACCTTTAAGAGAACCTTCTCAAGATGGATAAAAGAGAGCAACACAGAGCTGGAAGTCAGAAAAACTGAAGAAAGCGAAGGACTGGACAGAATATTAATGTCTTTAAACATGGGAGAACCATGCAAAATGACCAGAGGGTGACCATTTGTTTACAACCAACAGGAAAATGGGAATTCGGCACATGACCAGCAGAACTGAATTTGCCAACAACCTGAATAAAAGAAAATGGACTATTATTCATAACTTACATATCAGAATCTGGTTTGAAAGAAGTCTTGACTTTTGGCAATGAAACCCTCAGCTGAGAACCCAGCCAAATCCACATAGACTTCTGACCTAAAGATGAGAGGCTTATTCATTGGGTATCATTTCTTTATCTCTAAGGTTTTTTTAAAATTAATTTTATTGATATTGTTGCAGACAGCTGAGTTAGTCAAAAATATTATAGGCAGTGAGATAGGGCTAGGTCCTCAATGGAGCCAGTGCAGACCTGGCAACTGTTAGGGAAGACAGACACCTCCTACTGTGGGCCAGCCTCAAGGCAAAGGATCAAACACATTTATCTACATTCTAAAGACTGATATTCTAATTAGTTCCCTCTCACCCTGGAGCCACTATCCCATCCCTCTAGAGTAAAGGTCACAGCTCTAAGAATGCCCCTTTCCTACATGACTTGCTTTCCCATTTGTCCATAATGTAATCAATTTCACCTAAACTATTGATCTTATTGGCTGACTATAGTTATGCCCCACCTTATGCCCATCTGCTTTGTGAGTTCCCAGTCTTCCCCCACCTTGAACCCATAGTTTTATTCTATAAAAGTCCCTGGAAAAGACTGAGTTGGGGCAAACAGCTGGGGACCCCCTTCTGTCTCCAGACAGAAGCTTTCTTTCTCTCAATAAATATATTCTACTCTTCACTTCCATTGTTCCTAAAATTCATTCTTCTATTTTAGAGAACACAAACTTGCGGACATAGCAGGCTGGGCGTTTCATTCCCCTATGTCATTTGGAGGTCTTCCACTGAGATTGATTTCCCTATATCAATATGAATGATTGCATTCATCATCAGAAATTTGTACTTAAACATAATATATCATGCGTCTTCATTGTTCCTCAATCCCCTTCCCTCCCTTTCCCCTCTCCATTTTAAGGTGCTGAAAACCGTGGTAATTTGTTATATGGAAAGATTACTTATACAGTTATCTAATAAGAAAATCCAAATTGTCCAAAAATCAGCTTCTATTATTCTCTTCCAGGCATATTTCTTCATCCACTTCCTTTTATTTAAAAAAATGAGTTTTATTCATTCAGTTGTTCAAGCCAAGAACCACCCAGAGTCATTGTTATATATGTTCCTTCAAATCCATAAGAGCAATCTCCAAGTTCACTTGACACTATGTCCGTAAAATATTCAGAATCCATCAGCCCCCTCTCTTTTCATCTCTCCCATTTCATCCTGAATCACAAACATCTCACCTCTGACCATGTGTAGCGCTCACAGGTCCTGGGTGATCTCTCCAATCTTCTCTACGTTTTGTCATACAATAGGCAGAGTGATTTTTGTAAAAGTTAAGCTGCAGCCTATCTGCATGTCACTTCTGAAAATCCTACCTCCTCTCCCATGTAAATTAGAATAAAATTCTCTGGAAATGACCTGGCAGGTTTTTCATAACCTGCTCCTCCCTGTCTTGTCTGACCCTGGCTTTTCCTTTTTCCCCTGCACTTACTTTATGTTAGCCTTACAGGATCTTTTAACAATCTAAAGCCCAGATGTTTTTGCCCTGGAGTGTTTGCTTCAAAGGCCACTTTAACTTTCTTTTAGCTTTATCAACTCCCTTATTCACTTGAGGGTTTTGTTTAGGTTTAACCATCTCAGTGAAATCTACTTCCCCTGGCCTTTCAAGCCCCCTGCTCCTCTCTTGCTCAACTCCTGGCTTTCCAGATATGCCTTACCCTGCTGTGACTTTTTCTGTACTATTTATTAATTTTTCATGCCAAATGTCCTATTTCCTGTCTATGTTCTCTACTTATTTCCCATCTGTCCTAGGATAAAATGAAAGCTCCTTGTGGACAGAGATTTTTATTACTTTTGTTCATAGATTTATCTACCTAAAGAATCTAGTTATACAGCATGTAGAAGGATCTCACTACAGAGTGGTGAAAAATTAATGAAGTGTAGGGAATGAGGGGAAAAGATTAAAGAAAACACTTTCTACAGATCTTAAGCTATATGGTGCACCTGGTAGAGACACCATTATCAAAGGGACACTGTAAATAATATAGAAACTAATCCTATCTTGGACCTATTAACCACAAATTTTAATAGAATGCAATGAAAAAAATAAAATCTGATACTGTACATTTCTTTGGGAATATGTATGGAAGGAATAGAAGAATTCTTGCTCTAATATTTGGGATCAAGTAGTGATATTTTAAGTTATTTAATCATTCTAATTTTAAAAGGGATATAAAATATACAAAGGAATATATATATATATATATATATATATCCAAAAGAGCCTCAAAATTCTACAAAAGAGCCTCTAAATTCTCATGCATCCAGAGAGGGGCTGTTGGAAAGTGCAGTCATGGAATCATAGGGGTGCATTTCTCATCAGCAATCTAATCCATTAATGAGTTCATACCTGAATGTGTTGTTAAAAGTGGGGGCCTATTGAAAGAGGTGAGTCACTGGAAGGGTGTATGTGTTTCCCCTGGCTCCACCCTTTTCTCCCTGCTTCCTGGCTGTCATGGACCGACTTGAGCACCTTTTCTCTGCAAGGCCCTTCGGACAGCCTGTTTCTTCCTTGACTGCAGCTGAGCACAGATTTAACCTTGTGAATCCATGATTCAAAACAAACTTCTCCTCCTTTAAGCGTTGCAGGTGTCAAGCATTTTGTCCCAAAAAGTTAAATATATTTAGCTTTCACATACATTTTACATACATAAAAGAAAGTTGTTTGCAAGATTAAATTGAAAAACAATTTAACAATATCTGGTAAATAGTGTGTGCTCTAAGACTTGGGTTTTTTGCCTTCTGTGGATTTGTTGACTTTATATAGCTAAATAAGGAACAATTGTATTGCTGTATCTTAGTAACAGCCTCTGAGATTGAACATCAGTGCCATATATTAGGGGAGAATTTCCAAAATGGTTCCCCTACCCTGATTCTAGAACAAAACTCATAATTTGACCCTATGTATGTAATTCAAACTGTAGGTACCCCGTGTCTAACATGATGTTTTCAACTTGGAAACTTGAGTTGGCTGGTCTATACTAGATCCACATCCATCCTATCTACTGTGGACACCAAAATTTGTAGAGTGATGTTTCCTAGAGCATCTGCAAATTGTAAAAAAAAAAATTGCAAATTTAAAATATAGTCAGAAAAAAGCCTATTTTTACGGTTTAAAACCTAACTATGCTGTCTCCTGAAGTTATGTAATTTAATCAGTGACATACTGTATTAATAAAGCCTTAGAAGGTGCAAGACGTTTTGGTTGCATCTTAGGGATCGTAGGGCTTTAAGAAGAACAAAACTAACAACATTTGAGATAACCTCCCACACTACAGCGTCCTCTTCTGATGTGGGAGGCTGGTGCATCTGCCAGAGAGGGTTACAGGGCCGCTGTCAATCGGCTGGAAGGAGAACTGAATAATGCTCTTGGATGGGCTACTTGCAAACCTCCCACAAAAAATGCAATTTATGAGGATATTTGTAGTTCCTATGAAATTGCTGTAATTTCCTCCATTAGTTAGGTTCTAAGGAAAAATCTGGGAAAAACTGAGGTCACAAACTCTGAATCTTGACTTCACAAGAGTATATTGTACCTTATTTTGATCTCTATAGACATATCTCACTTTCCATTTTTCATCTTCCTTTTCCCTTTGTCACACTGGTACAACCAAATATAGCTCATCTTTTAGCTCTGATAGAATCTGAAATAGTTTTTACACAGAGAATTATTCATTGAATGTTGCTAAACAACTAAATAACTGAGACAGTAATGGAAGCTTGCAGTTCCCCCATAAGAGCATTTTTAGGGAAACTTGTTTGATCACAGGGATCTCACTGTACATGTCAGGATTTGGACTAATGAATATTTTCCTAGGAATCTTTAACTCTATTCTCTTGCAGTATCCATCAGAAGTCAGTTTTTAGGAACATCCTATACAACATTTTAACATTTGCTCTGTGTGAATAAAGTCAGCCATCCTATGTGACCATCACTGAGCCTTGTATGTGCTCTTTAAAATCACTATTATTCTTTTAAAATACGTACATCACAGTATCCAGAAAGAAAGTAAAGCACTAGACAGGAATACAACTTCTCTACTCAACACATGTCTCCATTTATGTTTATCTTGAAATATTCTATTATAAATTAAATATATTTTCATATTTGTTTCAACTGGGTGTTTTTAAGGAAAAATAAGATTTCTTCTATCCAAAATACTTTGATTTTTGTTTTCTTTAGACAAAGTTGTTAAAGCTGAATCTATAAACATTGTTATCTTCCTTGGAGCTAGATAATTAGGCACTATTTTAAAAAGAGATTCTTAAAGAAGATAGTTAAGCCCAAGTACGTAATAAATGACATATTCTGAAACATGGGTATTGCTGTAGACATGGGGAACTCTGCAAAAAACATAATTAGATGGTGAGGGTTTTCTATATAACAAACACTGTGTGGCTTAGTAAACACCTGGCGCCTGGGTTACTGATGACGGCTGGGAGGGACTCTCCAAGCACAGAACCAACAGTACTGGAGGCATTATGAGACACTTCTAACAGAGGACTATGGTGGACAAAACCTCTCAATACATGCATGGGTCTCTTCTTTCACAGATGATAAAATACAGTTTCAGAGAGACAAAGTGACTTCCTCTCAGCAAGAACATTATCATGCAGTCTTAATTTCCTCATCTGCAAAAAGAGAGCTGCAAGTGTTTCCTCCTAGCATTGAAAAGCATGAAATCTTTCATGCAAGACCAACTTGCCTACTATCAACAGAGACAGTATGTTGGGCATTTGGTCCCGTTAACTGACTGTGGTTTGAAGGGAGAAACATTGTTGAATGACTCATTCCGGTGCCTTAAATTCTGCTGCAAAATACATTTCATCACTTCTTACATCTCTTTACACCCTTTTTTTTTAATGAATCAGATATGATGCAAGAAAATAAAAATGATGTGGCAAATGTAGTTAATTAAGAAGATATTAGTCTAGTATTAATAAAGATGGGTTTTAATGATCTCTTTCTTCATACCAGTTTAATTCTATCAAGTCACCTATCTACCAGCATTAAGATACTGAACCTATAAATTGATGTCCAACTAAGTACCCACATTTTTGGGGAGTTTGAAACTGCCAGTATAAACAATCCTGGAAGAATGGCCCTAATGCTGACTTAGAGGTCACAGGCCTATAGCTGCACAGGAATATTTGTATGATTCTGAATCTTTTCCAGGATTCCAATTTACTGTTGTGACTACAAAGGAAGGTACTGTTATGGATTAAAAACTGGTGGTCAGCTTAAAACCAGCTGAATTAAATCATCATATTGTTGAGCATAGATGGCCCACCTGAGGAAAGTTGCCAGCATAAAAGGAGATGTGGAGAGGAAGGGCAGGACATTGTGGGTTCTCCTGAGTGTTGCCATTTGGAGCCACTGGTTCTCCTACAAGATCTTGTCATGGCTAGTTTCTTCTATGTGAGTTTAGCCATTATCATCTGAGGAGCTCTGGACTTTGTTGCTGGGAGTGCGAGCTCCCCATGTGTACAGCAATACCCATGTTTCAGAATATGTCATTTATTACGTACTTGGGTTCAGTTTGGGAGAGCTCTGTTCCTTATATTGAGTTGAGCATGGCTTCTTGGCTCTGGAGGGAAAACTGCTGTTTAATCTCCAGGAGAAGCTTGTCACGCTGGCTTCCTGGCATGTACTCAACTGTTCTCATTGTCTGAGAAGCTCAAGACCCCACTGCCACTGAGGATGGCTGTGATACTTTTCAGGGCAGCCTTTTATTTTGCATCTCACTTCTGGGCTCCAGTGTAGAACCCTCAACCTACCAGCACAGATCCTTCACCCCATTGGCATAGACTTTCTAGTTTCTACCACTGACCTTTGGTCCTTCCTGGTGCAGATCCGTAAAACAGACTTGCATGAGTCCTTGACATGGGCTCTAAATCTCCAGCTGGACTTGTGGAAGGCATTGTCCTGGGCTCTAGATCTTCAGAAGGACTCATGCAGGACACGGGATCCAGGCCCTTGGCTGAACTTTCTAGGCCTTTAGAGTTATGGACAGATTTCCTGTACTTTCTTGTATTTAACTCTGGGTGACCACAGTAAAATAATATTATAAATTTTGTGTCCTGTATGTAATTGTTCTCCTTGTAACCCCTGACTAAATATATTGGAATATTAAAACATTTTTTTAAAAAATGACAAGAAGGAAATGAGATTAGCCCTTACTTTGGGGCTGGGGAATGGCAAAAATATTCAGCCAAGGAGGTGACACAGGTATTCTGAGGACAAGTAGGATTTTCATCTGTGTCAGTGAAAGAAAGCTAGGGAATAACAGGCAGATCTGTAGCAATGGTGTATTTGCTTCCTGTAACTGCTGAAACCACCCACCAGGAAATTTGGTGGCCTAAAATAATACAAACCTAGCTCACAGTTTTGGGGACCAGAAGTCAGAAATCTAGGCGCCAGCCCTGCAGCACCATATTCACCTTACATGTTCTCTGCCAGAATCATTTACCTCTTTTAATGTCTGTTGGATGTTGACATAATACTTGTTTTTTTGTCTTGTGCCTACATGATGTCAAACTCTGCCCCAATGTCACATTGTTTTCTACTCCCAGGGTCTACTTTCCGTGCTAAGTCTCTTATAAGGACACTTGTTATTGGAATTAAAGTTCAACTGCATAATTCAGTATGATCTTAAATGGATTCAGATGTTAAAATGTGGAAGTTCTAATGTACTTATATTTTTCGAGATAAAATATCATTTGCCATTTTTAGAGGTTTGAAGTAAGTAGAATTTTGGTGTGAGAGGGCATTTTTTCAAACTCCCACAATGACATTGCTCCAAAGACTTTGTCAATCCATGATTCCACTACAGCCTTAACCATTATTTTGTTTTGAATACTATTAAATTTTAAAACTGAAGAGTGGTTTGTTATGTAATCTTAACACTTGCTATTCCCTTTCTAGATCAGGTCACAGCCTCAGGAAAAATTAGGTGATTCATTTACATCACAGGAATTAAAGGTACCACTTAAATGACAAGTTCAGTATACAAATAGAGGTCACCCAACATTTAATGGCTTCTTGATGAAAGATTTTTAACTGTCAATTTCCCCTCATGTTTTGAAAATATGAATTGTCCTCTCACACACACATATACATCACACAAAAATGTAGTATAATGGTGTGTAAATTAATATCATTAAAGATTTACCCATAGAGAACAGTCTTTTTTTTTTTTTTTTTTTTTTTTTTTTTTGGTACTGGGGATTGAACTCATGGCCTAGTGCTTGCCAGGCAGGTGCAAAATTCCTGGCTGAGAGTGGTCATTTATAACTACATTATAAACATTTTACTGTGAAAAACAGGCATGGCTATCTAACAGAGTATCTATAATGGTGTATATGTTTGTATATGTTCCAGAGAAATAAAAATTTCTTGAGTACAGGGATTATAATTTAGTGATAAGAAATTTTCCTCCACATCCAATCTCTTTTAAATCATCCTCTGTAAGAAAGTTATGGTGGCTGCTTTAGAAGCAAGTTTAACTTTTGTCCATTACTCTGGTCACCATCATTGGCTCAGGGAAAGGGAGATACAATCCATCAGCTGAGATATACTTTTTCAATAAGTAATTTAAATAAGCAACATTAGAGTCTAAATTTATGTTTATGAGTCACATAATTGTAGAGTTTTAAACCACTGGAATTGTGCGGATTTTTCTTTTAAACTCTCTGAATTAAATATGTGAAATAAGAACTTAAATATTTTTAAAGAAAACCAGAAAGACTAAAAAGAATATTAGACTCGAAAAAGAAATACGTCCCTCACTTTGCAAATTCAAGGAAGTTCTGAGCCTCTCTAACCCTGGAAAGTGATTTCCAGGCTATAAGAGTATTGATTTCTACCATAGCTGTTTAGCATGGACTCTTCACCCACTGTTCATGTCCTATAGCTCACAAAAGCAACAATTGCTAGCAAATTGTCCTCTACACAATCTATCAGGATCAATTAGAACAGCATCCATCTTTCTTTCTCCTCCTCCCTGTCTGGTTTTAATCTGTTTTGACTCTTTCTTGCCTTTTTTGCTTCAAGGTCTTATTCCTGCACAGCAGCCAGAATTGCTGTCTGTGTTTCCTCTTTCATGAAACACCTTTTCTGACTCACCTCCTGGCAGATGGGCCTGCAGAGTTTCTGGTTCAATCTGGCCCCTTTGGCCTCTAGTGTCATTTTTACCTAGTAAGGGAAGGGCTCCCTGCCTGTGTTTCTCAGTTAAATGCAGTTCCTTGATGACAGTGTTTGGTTTTTCTGAACATTTTGTTGCCCTTTAGAAAGGCAGGTACCCTTTCTAATTCCACAACAACACAGGCTGGCAGTCAAGAATCCTTCTTGACTACTGAGACCCTCCGGTCAAGTATACTCCAGGTCAAATGTTGCTATTCTTAAAGTTTAATACCCTTCTACAATTTCTTTTTCTCTGGTGAGAGAGCTGTAATATTTCAGGAGGTTTTTTTTTTTTTTCTCTTGTTTGAAAACATTTTTATTTTTGTTTTCATAGTTTAAAAATTAAGTATTACAAGAAACTCAAAAGGAGGACCATTTTAGCTGGGTGTGGTAATCCCAACCTGTAATCCCAGCACTCGGGAGACTGAGGGAGGAGGATCATTGCAAGTTCCATATCAGCCTGGGCTACAATGTGAGCTCAAGGCCAGCCTGAAGTGCATACAGAGACCCTGCCTCAAAAAATGACAGAAAAAAAAAATTAGCATGGTTCTATGTAATAAGGTAAATTAATCAGATTACTACAAGGACATAAACTGAAATGGAAACATGATTCAAGACTTGATGGAAAATTAAAAAAGAAAGAAATTTGGAGGAATCATATGCCCTATTCATTTACAATAAATAAAACACTTTCTTAACTAGTTAAAAGTTTCTCCAGCTCTTCAAAGGGACTTATTTTATGTTTCATTTTCAACTTCTTACTCAGACTGCTCATTTGGAAAAAGCATGTTTTCCAAATTGTCCAGAGACACTGACAACCCTCCCATCTTTCTTTAATGACACAGGGAACTGGCCAGAAAGAACAATCTCAGTAGTCCACATCTCAGTGATGAATCTACCGCACACATGCTGCAGTGGGCTGTTTGTTTTTGCTGAAAGCTCTAAAAGGTTCAGCATCACTGGCCTACATTCTTCAGGAATGAAAGAGGCATGAGGGCCAGGGATTTAGCTCAGTGGCATAAGCAACTGTCTGGCAGCATGAGGTTGTGAGTTCGATCCCCAGTACCAAAAAAAAAAAAAAAAAAAAAGGTGGCATGAAGTGCATTTGGTATCAAGATTGACAGAACACCTGAATCCTTCACTGAATACTGAATTGATCTTCTTCTTTCATAGTGAATAATGAGGAGGGTGTAGTGGAATACACCTGTAATCTTGGCACTTGGGAGTTTGGGGCAGCACTTACTTATGACTGGTAAGTTCAAGACCAGCCTGAACTACATAGTGAGACCTTGTCTCAAAAAGTAAAAATAATGAAACATTCATACTAACTTAATGATTGTGAGAAGGATTCAGGTAGAGAGGAGACAGCTGCTTCCTGTTTAATTTTTGTGGTACTGACAATGTCACCTGCCAACTAATGTCACATTCACTATCTTGTTTGCTTCCTAATCATTTTAATTATCATCCTAAAGTGGACTGCTTTTTTAAAAATACCAATTAAAAATAGATATGCAGTGTTTTTTATTGTTCTAAGTTTGGATCACAAGGAATACAAAAAAATGTATTAAACTTATCACTTGGTATTTTGAGACTTATAAATATCACTTTCAAATAGCAGCAATTAACTCTTGAGTAAATTATTGTGGAAAACTACTGCATTTTAAATATTTATTCATTTAATAGTCATAATCCAAGAGGTAGATGCTATTATTTTCTCCATTTTGCAAATTAAAAAAATAGGATATCAGCTAATTAGCAATAGGGTAGAAATTTATTCCTGTGCACATGGATCTGGTATTCTTAACTGCAATCATATGCTGTCCTCACATAGATTATATGCATATAACAACCAGAAACAGAACTTTTCTGGTTAAAGTACACCTCTGACCCAGAACTTCATGTGCTCTCCCTCCACAGTGGCAGACTCAAATGAATTTAGTAGACCAGATAGGATCTGCTTTCAACCAGAACACAAGACCATCCAGAGACAAGCAACTCTACAGATAAATGCGGGCAGTGACTGAGAAATGACAGAAATATGGACTACTGGGTCCTTCAGAAGAAGAAAAAATCTTAGAATAATGCAAAATAAATTTCAGTATTTTGAGAACACTATACAATGGCTTATTCATTATCCTAATTGATCTTTGATAGTTGCATGTTTATTTAATCAAACTTCATTTTCAAAGAATTGTTTAGTCTTCAAATAACATCATATTTTATAAATGCTACATTTGGCAAATAAGAGACAATTAGCAGTTAAAAACAATGACTATCATCAAAAAAACCAAATAATACCAAATGTTGGTGAGCACTTAGAAAGATGGAACCCTACTTCATTGTTAATAGAAATGTAAACTAAACAACCATTATGGACATCACTCCAAAGATTCCTAATAAAGCTAAAACTAAAAGTTCCATTTGATCTGGTTATTCCTCTCCTAGCGATCTTCCTGAAAAGGTGAAAGCCATCATAATGTAGTGTTTACAGCAGCACAATTCAAACTAACTAAATCTTAGAAGCAGCCTAAAATTCAACAAAAGATGAATGGATAAAGAAAATGTGGTATGTACACAACATGGAATATTACTCTGCCATGAAGAGTCTCTTGAGTCATTTGTAAATAAACAGATACAGGTTGAGATCATGATATTACATGAAATAAGTAATAAAAATTATTTCCAATGGAGTAGATTTCCTTGAAAGATAAGCCGGGACATCTTTTTCTTCATTTTTTTCCCAAACTCAATGGAAAATGAAATTTCTTACAGACATTGCTGCTTCCTACAATTATTTAATTATGAACATAAAAATAGGAACAGTGACATCCCCCAATACTCTGGAGTCAGGGATGCTTTTAAGTAAAGATAAACATTTCACTTTATTTAATGCTCACAAGAACCCTATGACATAATTTTAGATTGCCTGATAATTTTTATTTTACAGATGGGGAAACTCATACAACAAAAGTTGAGAGTAAAAGAGCTGAGATTCAAACATGGACAGTATACGATTTCAAACACCACATCTGTAACCATTAGACAATACTGCCTTGCAATCAGTAAAATGCCAAAAATCAATAACTGACTGAAAAGAGCACCATGGAAATGGAAATGAATGTGTCCCCTGATGCCATAAATATATGAGCTGTCCTAAGACCTAGTCTCAGTATGTTTAAAATGGAATTAGTTATCTCTCAAAAGCTCATTTTTATAAGGTATAGCTGTCTATATTGCTCAGGATACACTGGGATATAGCATGATTTAAAAGGTCATGATAGTTCACTGGCTTAGTGTAATAACTTATGTATTTTATATCACATAGGCCCTTGTTCCATGTCCTGTTCTTTCTGGGATCCAGATGAATGGAGGAATATCCGTTTGAACCATTTAGAGTCTAGTGGTAAAGGGAAAAGAAATGCTTGAGAAGACAAAACACTCCCAGCCATGTTTCATTTTGGAAAGGAAGACACACAGCAACAAGTGCACCTGACAGCTCTGGAGCTGCAAACCTATGCAGAGAAAGGAAAGGGGTTTGGGGAAAGACTAATATGTGTAACTGTAGTGTGGATTTACTAGGATTACCATTCGAACAAGTGTGAGACCTGAAATATTTCTAAATTGTGTTTTAATTACCTTTGCCCAACCAAAATACATTCAAGATATGCATAGTAGTTATTCTATGGCCATCTGCTACTCCTTCCCTAGTGCAATAGATCCTGCCTGAAAATCTTTTTTCAAATGCGTCTCTCTACCAGGTATTTCATCCTCTATCCAGCTTTCTCTTTTTAGTCATTATCCACATTCAAAAGAATATCAATTATTATTTTTTTTACTGATAAGTTAAAATGAGTGTTACTCTTACCCCCTAAATATAATTCCTCAACAATTCTGTTAGCTTCTACAAAAATCCTACAAAAACCTTTATCTTTTTCTGTGCTGTGTATAGAACTCAGGGCCCGGCACATGTGAAGAATGTTCTACATCTCTAAGTTACATTCCTAGCCCCCAAAGTCCATCTTCTGTCACCATATCAGTACCACTAAAGTCTGTGTGAAACTCCTAACTTTCTGAAGTTCATTGAGTGCACCACTTGGTGCTGTATCATTGGCTGGGGCGACTTTGTCTATGCTGTTTCCAACATTCAGTCTCTCCTAAGCAAACCTCTACTTCGACAGGTACCATTTCTCTTGCAAAGTATTGTTTTCTTTCTTTCTGCTATTTACTCCCAATTCCACATTACAGCATGCCATGCATAGGGAGACACACTAATTTTGTCCATTATTTTCTATATCTGCTCATGTAATTATTTCCTTGCATGCCTATGGCTTTTATTGGTTGTAAACTGTTTGAAGGAAGTACTTATGTATTATTCATTTTTGCATCTACAGTGCTACCACATGGCCTACAATATAATAGCTACTTAATAAATCTTGAACAATTTTTGAGTTCTCATTAAACAGTAATGGAGGAAAATGGAGAGTTTGTTACAGATCGGATTTTAAATCAGACTGGGATATACAAAAGCACATGGAAAATAGGGTTTTAATGAGGCAAAGAGTAAGAAAATAGAGAAGATTTTGCTTAAGATATGCAAACAACAAAAGATGAAAGAAACAAGAATTGAGGAAAAGACTTTAGTCAGCATTTGATCAGATTAGAGAAGAAATTGTGAGAGGCAACAAGTTTACACTCCAAATTTAACTTCCTTATAAAATATGACAATGAGATTCTCTGTTAGAAGAGATTTTATTTTCGTACACTTTCTTTTCAAATTTTGTTAGTATAAAGGGAAACAGTTATACAAAATTGAAAATGGCTTGTTTCTCCAGATTTTTCATTTCCTCTCAGCTCCTCTGGCCATTAACATGAATTTATTATTTAAGTGTCTATAATAGCAAACATTTTAGAATTTAGACTTTTGACTTGGTCTTTTCTAACTCTTTTCTGTGAATGATCAATAGTTTTAAGGGACTAGGTTTCTTATAAATTTATAAAAGTAAAATCTTAGTTACTTTTAATCTTGTGAGGCACCAGAACCCACCACCATGTTTAACACACTGAGGGCATAGTTAGTTGTTTGTACTAAAATAATTTAATAGTGTAAATGAATATTTGAATGTGCATAAGAAGCTCTATAATGTAGAAAACCTTCTGCTATATTATGTCTGTATAGCATTTATCCAGTAATGGACTACTTGGATTTTCCAATAGACCCCACATACAGAAAACAACAATGTGTGTGTGTGTGTGTGTGTGTGTGTGTGTGTGTGTGTATGAACAAGGAAAGTTCCCCTTGTCCCACAGCAGCTGAGATGGTCTCTTATTAAACTTGGTTGTTATTTTATAGACTTGCCTCTGGACTCAAATATCATTTTTACAAACGCAATCATGTAGAAAGTATGAAGAAATGGATGGGCTTGTAGTACAAAAATGATTTGCTAAAAGCCTTTAAAGGCAGCAACAGAAAAACAAACAGGCCAGATTCAACAGTGAGATTTGACTGTGGTTTGAAAGAAGACCTTTCCAAGAAAAATTCAATTATATGCCTGTTTCATGACTATGACAGGCGTGAAAATGTGCCAGTTAGAACTTAACAGAAATAACAATGTACATGATGAGTTTGAACCAGATGAAGAATTAAATGAACAAAAAGGTCAGGCTACTTCAGACATAATTAAATTTCAAAGCTAAATTTAAAATGATCAAGAGGTCTCAGGATTTTTTCTTTGCCCACAGAATCTAATGTTCAAATGATATTTTTATGAAAGCATTAAGAAACCACATACATTTAGAGGTGCCTGCCATATGTGCACACTAAGAGAAGCTGTGAATCAATGATTCAGAAAGGTGGACATGAATGAATAATCTGTTACTTCATCAAATGAATGGATTGTGTCTATCAAAGAAGAAAGTGAGCCTGCCTTGAGTAGGTCAAAATGATTAAGTTTGCATCAGAATATTTTGTAGCATGTTTATGCTCTAGAGTCCTCTGCACTGTCAAGCAATGATCACAAATGCTGTAAACATCAGGGATAGACTAGGATCTCCTTAGGATAAAGGTAAAAAAGACAAAATTTTCAAAAAAGAAAGTATTTCTGATACCTGAAATTACATGAAAGGTTGGCTTTAATGCCAAGGTAAAAGACCTTAAATGATTTTCCTATATGTAAAATATCACCTTATTCCAAAACTTATTTTTTTAAAAATTGAATATGATATGTAAAGTTCCTATAAATTTAAATTTTAAAACGTGGAAAAATACAGTAAAGAGAAAACTGGGGTGAGAATATAAAATTCAATCTAAATGTTTAGTGCAATTCGAAGTACAAGGCCATTTATTTGGTTCTAGGCTTTCCAATGGCCCATTTAGAAAGTAAGAAATAGTGATTGAAGATCTAAGGTACATAAAGGAAACGCTAAATGATTGCACTGAAAAACTGACTCCAAGGCAACAAAGGATGGTCCGCATAAGACTCACATAAAAAGGATCCTGTGAGATAAAATGGAACATTTTTCAATATCCTCAAATTCTATATGATGAAGTTTTATCCTGCTGTTCAAATAACCCTGAACGCAAGGCGATGGCGTGGTAGAACTCCATGCTTCAGTGACACGGAGGCCAAGAGTGCATTTTAGAACTGTTAAAGAATAAATGGACTGCATGTCCTTCAGGAACTATGTCAGAAATGCTGCTTCTCTTTATCAAATTTTAAATTGGAATCAGCTCACAAAAATTCAAAAATATACTATTAGAAGCATTTCAAGGGTAGCTGTTAGATGAATAAAGATTCATATAAGTAAGTACATTTATGTTAAGAATGGATTTATTGTTTAGGAAAGTTGATTATTTTTTTGAGGTTGATATATCAAAGTGATACCAGGGCTGAATCAAAGACTACAGAAAACAAGAATATTTATTTATCATATATTACATTATAGAGAATAAGAAAAGGATATTTTTATTATATATGAAGTTGCTAGGACAAATAATTTTCCTCTCATTAATTCTCCAATACACAGGTAAAAAGATTGTCATAGGTTCCAGATTTTATCTATGATGGAACTTAGTAATGAAATAGACTACATTATTGTACTTTTTTACCCACAAGGCAACACTGTAGAGGGAGTCACAGTTTTTTTTTTTTTTTTAAATTTAAAGTTTGAGTGTTTTAAATTTGTAGTAAAGCAGATAGGGTTGTATTTTTTTTTCAGAAATACATTCTCAATTAGGAATTCTCAATAAGATAAACGCTATAAAAGCTGAGTTTGTATCATATAATCTTTTTGCCCTAAAGCTGACTGAAAAGGTGGTACAATAAGAAAGTATGTTTTCTTACTAAGAGTTTTGCAAAGCACAGCATGCATTTAAATTAGAGATAGGAGATAATCTACAAGGTGATTGCTCACTGCAATTGCTGGGAGGGTTGAAAACTAAACATGGGATTTGATACCCAGAAAGAATTATCACTCACCAAGGAGGCTCACAACTTGGTATTTTAAAAAAAGTTGAAGACCTCCCAAGTTTCATTAAAAATTGTTTTAAATGAAAGAACTAAAGATGATTTAGTCACACAGAGTTTTCACATTACAATAGACAAGAAAACACACACAGTAATAATCATAAAAGGGAAAATAAATGCAAACTAATTACATTTATATATAATATGCATTTTAACAACTAGTTTTAATGAAAAAGAAATACAATGATTCTGGGAACTTATTGGATTTAACATTTCATTGAATTCAGTTCATCTGGGAGAATTTTGGCATGGTTGGTTCAATTCTAAACTGTGTCAGTGAACTCACCTGTGACACTCAAAAATTGAGCATAATAGTCTAAAAATATAAAACTTATTCTCACTTATCTTCATGATTGACATTTTAAATAATAAATATAATGTTAAAGAGTAAAAATAGATGGATCTCTTACACATAGTATTATAAAATACTGAACTGATGGGTTATATTTTTGGGACAATTTACAAATAAACAACAATTAGGATTCTATTACAGTTTCTTTGCAAGCAAATAGTCTCTGATCTCTCTCTCTCTCTCTCTCTCTCTCTCTCTATATATATATATATATATATATATATATATATGTATATAATTATTTTTAAACACTGATGAATAGTTCATAATATAATTCTTACAATGAATTCAATATAGTATTAGGATATAAAGGTATCAAATTACATCCATGAATTTTCAATACATAATGTAACTTTAAAGGCTGGTGTTGAAGAGGTTTCCAACAGTCCATTCAATTAAATATTTACTGAGTACTCTCTGAGGGCTTGGCCTTGGGTGAGGTCCAGAAGGGTATAGATGAGAAAACATAGAGTCTTTGAATCTTTGGATGAACCGAAGAAACAATTCTTTCTGCCGCCAGTCTCACACACAGCAGGAACGGTCTTTTTATATCCTTCTTATTATATATGTACAATATTTGGTACTAAAATAAAGTGGCTCTCTATAAAAGGGAATCATGCTTTTTGAGATTATACATTTTTGCAAAGAATGTCACATATCAAAAATCTGAATAATAGGAAGAATAAAGTTTGATACCTAAGGAATTAGTGTATTTCCAAGCAGAGGAAAGAAATGTAAAAAAGCCACAAGGGGATGGTAAAACTCAAAGCATCTTCATGCAGAGTAGATAGATTATTCTGACAATAGCTGTAGAAAAATCAACCTCACATTTTGTAATTGTGTTGTGAAATTTTCTGTCCAAATATATTCAAAATATAATATTTGTATTTCTGACTATATGGTTATTATAAATTAGAACTCCATTATTAAAGTTGACTATAAATACATATGTATACATATCACATCACTGTTGAATTAAAACTGTAGAAATAGCATGCATCTTAGTTTTGCCATCAAAATTTCTAGATCATTCAAAAATATTTTGCAAAAATACTTTTAGTTATTCTATAGTATTCTAAAATGTGAATTATTATAACTCTATTGGGTATTTCTCTACAGATGGACAGCAGCTTAGTTTAACATACCAAGAAAGATATTGCCTAGGAAATTTTCTAGCCACCTCTGGTCATTGATTTAGGACAAATTCCAAGGAGCACTATTACTATTATGGCATGAAGCAATAAAAATTATTTTAAGGTTTCTGGTATAAATTGTCAGACTTCCCTCCAAATGGGGTAGTCTAGTACACATGTACATGGACAGATTATAAGAAACACCTTTAGCTGCCCTTTAATATGTTATTAAAAATTCTTTGTTAGAATTACATAGAGATGTTATAGCTAATTAAATGTATACATACTTGATAGAATTTTTAACCAGACTCAAGGAAAAAAGACTATTTGGGGAAGAACTCAAAATAAATGAAATTGTCTAATCTTTTAGGTACATTTTTGAAGATATTTTATTAATAAGCTTTTCCTGAATATAAATAAAAATTATCACTTAGTACAGACTTTTTGGAAGAGACCTAGGCAAAGGTGTAAATCATGAGTAGAAAACAAACTGGGAAAAAAGTACATTAAGCAGCTGAGGCTATAACAAAATAGCCTAGACTCAGGTTCCAGAGACTAGGAAATCTCAGAGCAAGGTACAGGGCAATTTGTTTTCTGATAAGGATTGTCATTCTGGCTTTGGATTGTAACCTTTTCTCTATATAGTCTCTTAATGAAATAAAAAAGAGCTTTCTTTCTTCCCCTTCTTCTCAAATTAATCCTTTTACCCCTATGAGCTCATTTATCCTTACTTGCTTTTAAAAAGCAAATACAGTCACAAGGGGAATAGGGCTTCAATATGTGAACTTGTGGTAGTGTTAGGAGACCACAATTAAGTGCATAGCAGAAAGTTACTAACTAAGTGTTATGAAGCACAGCTTCTATGCTTGCTAGGATAAACACTCATTAACAGTAACACTTCTGCCTTAAACAAGAAGAACAATAGTTTTTCAGAAGCTTATGCTCCTTTTGTAAAATTATGCTACATACAAAGTAAGCAACTTTGATATCTCACAAAAGCATTGGAGATATAATAAATATATAGGGTCTTTAAAACTGAATTAGTACAGAGGTGAACAAACAACACAGATGATTTTTTTTTAATCCCAAAGCTAGATGAGATAAGCAAGGCACTGGCAGAGAATGACAAGTCAAGGTCTGGGATTAAGCCCTGGGCAGCTGAAACAGTTAAGCAATAAAAAAATGTTACTAAAATGAATCCTATCAGTGGTTGGAGAAAAAGAGGTTCTCTGAGTTAGGGATAACCAAAGCCAAGATTGAAATATCAATTTAGAAAACTGTGTTGTCATTTTTTATGTTTTTAAAAGATAAAAATATTTCTGTTCTTGTGAGGGAAGGGTTTTTGACATGTCTGTGGCAGGTATCAGTTATTGAGCATAACCAAAAGCCATAGACATGCTCAAAACAAAATTAGCTTAGCCATTTATTGTTTGTTAATAAATTACAGGCTCTTAACTGTTGTTGTGATTTACTAGCTATAGTTGCTTTTTATGCAAAGCAAACCATTCTGTGCAAGTATAGAAGTATGAAACACATGTGTTCTGGGAACCTGAAGAATTAAAAAAAACTGAGGATTGTAATTTCCTTGAAATTCTTGATTATAATTGTATTCATTCTTTTTCATTAAGTGAAAGATGTATGAAGATCAAGATATTAATAACTGTTTCATCTCATTTGACATTTATTACCTAGTGCAAATGGCTGAATTTTAAGGAAAACTTTTCTTAGGATTTGATACAAAATGATACGTGCCCATATTTTTCTAAAAGTACACAGTATCATAAAGAGCACATTAAAGTAAAACTATAATTGATAGGCATTTCTTATATTTCTCCATATGTTGTTGTTTTCTAATGATTGATATCTCTCTAAGGTCAATTTCAAGCAGTTTTCCCAGAAAGTAACTTTACTTTCCACTTTATATAGTAAAGTTCAATGTAAAAAGAAATCAGAAAACTGTTTTAATAAGAAAGTGTGAATAAAAAATGTGGGTATGTAGAACCATCTGGAGTTATGTATTCAGAATATTATCCAAGAAGTTAACCCTGAAATGCATACCAAAATCATGCTGTAGAAGAAATTTATACAATTTTAATTTTTTTGAAATCATCACTAAAGTTAAATATATAACTAGGTAGACATTTGGGAAATTTTCTAAACTAAAGCACTAAGGTAAATTTGTAATTGTTGTCTCTCTCTGCCTCTCTTTCACACACATACAGTGCTCACATGTGTATATATATATATATATATATATATATATATATATATATATGCCTATATGCACACATTACAGATATCCATATATATATTCATAATTAAAATGTATATTTACACTTTGCATAGGTGCTACCTGTAAGAATATTATTAATATTTCAATACATTATTGGTAAAAGATGAGAAAAACTTTCTGTACCTCATTTTCCATAAGCCCTGACCCCACAGATATCACATAATGTCACCTTTACCTCCCAGGCACTGGGTAGGAATGACATTGCAATTTAGAGTGAAGAAGAGGTTATGAAAGGAGCAGCTCAATTAGTAAACTTGTGAAGGTGGATTAGTGGTGCTCACATAGTCTCCAAAGTAAATCAGTGGATTTTCTTTCTAATTCTGAAACCACAAAACTCTCCTTCTAACCCCCCCAAAATATCTGATGACAGTCATATCATGGACACAGGACTATTTCTGGTTCTGACATGTACATGTGTCTCCCTGTTGAGACCCATCATCACAAAATGACAGGTTCCAGATGCTTGCCAACTTCTACCTTAGGGAAAATCTTTTAAAAATAAACACCGGAACAAAGATTTATTTCCCAATGCTCAGTTATTTTAGTAGCTTCTTAGAGCCTTCTACCCCATATCACCTGACTTGACATTATTAGATAAATTTTAGTACTTTGAGAGAAATTTAAGATATTTATTTCAGGAAAATTTTATTAAAATTCTGTTTCAGAAATCACAATTCATATAATTATCATTTCTACCATGAAGAATATTAGCAATGTACTTGTGTTTGACATACAATGTAATTATTTTCCAGTTCATTAGAATACAAATTTAATTTCCTAGTTATTTATAAGATTATGAATATTGCTGCTGAAATACTGGAATCTAGTTTTTCTTATAAATCAAGAACTTTGGGAATTGATCTATAAGTATACCTCAGTCAATCATAGCACATCCTCTCATTTTAAGCTCAATTATTTTTTATTTAAATTTATACTTTTTTCACTCAATTACTCCTATTCTGTTCCAGATTTTATTAAACTATAAAAATTTAACTTTACCCTTACAATGGAGAATCTGACTATACTGGATTTTGTACTTTACCTTTTAATGATGATTAAGATGCGTTATGTTTTGACCCAAAATTTTCTGTACAATACAAAGACATAGCTATACAAAATCAGGCTGTGGAGTATCAATCTCTAGGAACCAGGAAGCTTCCTGTTAAAAAGGACTGTAAATTTAAACTGGAAAAAGTGTCAAATGGCTTGGGTATATGTATTTATTTATCACTGAGTTTTTTTTTTTAACTGAGATTGAACTCACGACCTTGTTCTTAAGCCTCTGAGCTAAATTCCCACCCTTATTGCTGCTGTTTTAGATCATAGAATACATCCCAACAAATGGAGCATTAACTTTTACCTAAGTAGTGATTTATATATTTATGTATAATAAAGTTCCCCACATCAATTTCTTTCACTTACACATTAATACACATTAATAATATTATTCAATCTACCAAAAATGTTGCTAATTTGTAATTTCCTAATTAACAAATACATACTAATTATTTGTAGTGAGGGCCCCAAGGTCAATTGTTTAGGGACTTTCTAGTCCCTCTATTCGTTTTCTAAGTTAACAGTGCTTTTCCTTTTTCAATCCCTGTTTCTTGCTTTTTATACTATTGTTCTTTGTTTCCATTTCTTATGAAAGAATATATAGATAATAATTAGCATAAGCATTATAAACAGTAATAATCTCAGAAAAGATATGAAACGAATTGCCCCACTTGAAATACAATTTTTTGCCGTTCAAATAGTGAAAACTTTAAGTTTACAAATAATTTTAGTTCCTTAACTGTTCCTTGTTGCCACACTAGCTCTTGTTCACACACACACACACACACACACACACACACACACACACACATCCCCTAATACACGTCCTTTCCACGTTTCTTCTTTCCTAAGAACATTATATTCTTTCATTTTTGTGTCCTCAGTCTTTAGTGTTTGGTCCAATCATACACATTATTAAAGCATTAAATTAGATATTTCCTTCTGGGAGCCTTCATCAGCACTTTAAATACTGAGTTAATTCTTCTATATTTGCCAAGGGCTCTGCAGGAAACAATGGATGTGAAAGTATTTTGTACAATGTTGTGTTTGTTTGTGTGGTTTCCCCTACCAGATGGAAAGCACACACAAACCATTTACCGCTGCACCCCACCATCTGGTGACATACTTAGTACTTAACATGTGTTCAATAAATACAATTAAAATGAATGTCTGCTGGTTTGAAGTTTGTAAATGTGTTTTTTTTTCTTCTAGCCTGATAGCATACATACATATGAGTATTATACACTTGAATCATAACTCATTCAAAATCAAATATATTTAAATATAAAACAACATTAGATCATGACAATTTAGGAATTAAAACAAAGAAATAATTTAATAATTTTAAATGTAGAAGGGTTAATGTTTTGGATATATTGGATTGAATAAAATACACTATTAAAATTAATATTACCTGATCGCATTGCTTTGTTTAAAGTGACTACTTAAATTTTGTAAACTAAATGTGTGACAGTCAGTATGGCTTGTTCTTATTTCTATTATATAGCACCATAAATGTCAAACACAATAGCACTAGCCTATTATTACACACGTTCACTGTTAGCTAAAGCATGAAATCAAGGACCAGTCACAATGTAAATCTCACTGATAAGTCTTCTTAGATTAAGTACTCTATTTTTAAGCAATGTATTGCTTTAATTGTGGTAAATTAGATCATTATATGAACGATTCATAGCTTATTTTAAACACATAGCTAGTTATATATGGAAATGATAGCTATTTCAATATGGAAATACAAAGAATATATTCTCATTTTAGTATTTGTATAAAAGGAAAACTGTAGAACTGCACCATCTAATAAAGAATCCAGCAATGATGAAAATGCTCTAAATATGGGTTATCTCACAGGTCAGCAACTAATCACCAGTGGCTATTTGTGCACTTGAAATATAGTTAATACAAGTGATTAAATGATTTCTTGATTTAGTTAGTTTAAATTTAAATAGCCACATGTAGCTAATATCTGTCATATTGGACACTACACGTTTAGAAAGAAAGAAAATGTCTGCCATTAGCGATACTGAATTTTAAATTTACTCACCATGAAATGTCCACAGAATATTTCTATCTTACCTGAAAAATTATTTTGTACCATTTTAAAATGGTTCAAATACTTTAGACACTACTAGTTTATTTTTTAAGAATTTTTTTCTTATGAAATAAAGATACACATATTTAAATTGCCACCCAAATCTACTTACATGTTAATTATCTGATACCAGCAGCCCTTCATGTTGTTAAATTATACATGTTTGATTTTTAATTAAAATGAGAACATCTATTTAAAAAACAATTAAAAATATGTCACCCAAGTTCTTTGCATTTGTTTTTACATTTTATAAGCACATTTCTTTTGATATTCTATGGAAGTAATTAATTCAGGATAACCTAAACCTCTGAAAGTCATTTACAGGAAGCCTTTATTGTATAAAAGCAATTTCTGATTGGAAATATGCAAAATGAACTATGTATTTAAAATGCTAAACCTCAGGATTGTTTTTTTGTCTGCAGGATGTCCAGAAAATAGGTCTTTAAGAACAAGAGGTAGTAATTAACATTCAGTTTTATATACTTTAATTATGGGCTAATAACTGATTGAAAAGGTAGCATTTCTTCCTGTGGTTTTCATCAGGGGAGCGTTAGCATCCCAGAGTATCAGAGTTGTCAAGATTCTTGCCCAAAGTTTTCCACATGTAGGTTGGAAATATTAGAAAATGACTTGTGGAGTCACAGTAACTTCGCAATAGAGACAAAGATGTTGAATATCTGTTTTTTTAAAAAAAGTTATAAAGTAAATGTTGTCTTTAATATTTTGTCATGTCCTTTTAACTGTTTATGTGAAATATTTGCATTCTTTTTCTTTAGAATATCCTACCACTGCTTGGTGATAGTAGCCAGGAGGGAAAACAAAACTTTGTGGAGTAGCTGCTCAGGATGTTTCCATGAAAAAGCTGATAAAGAAGATAAAATGGAGGCAAAAGGACATCAAGATCAAAGTCTCTATTATGGTAATCTTGAAATTTATGCCTTTCCATACTACATGGATTCTTCTGGAAACATAGATTTTGTTACATTTTTGATTCAGAATACTAGAAAAGTAAAAGCTGAAACCTACTTTTCTTGGAAACATATTTGAGAAAATTTTGTATGAAGTATCCAAAGTTTGACTTGTATATTTTTGCTGTATATTTCTTTCTCCTATTATAATTTGAAGATTTTTCAATACTAAATACATTTTACTTGGATCTCTTAAGTAAACATTTTAGCAAATAATTATTTTTTTTCTTCTTAGCTTTAAAATGAGATAAAAATTATGCTTCTAAACAACAAATATCTGATTGAATAGATAACATTCAATGGTTAATATAGTTTTTTAAATTTAATTTTATTTTTTTTAAAAAGGGTAAAACTAAACATAATAAAACAGAACAAAGCAGATCAGAAGAAAACAATGTGACACAGAGTTTAATAAAAGACAACAGCGGATCTACAGTAGCTACCCTAATGTTCCTTGTTTTCTTCTAAATGGTTGTTTATATCTTCACACACAATGAATTCACATGAAAAAATAGTATAAAACTAATCAGAACAGGGTAATGAAGGCATTACAGGCCTTCAAAACCAAACAATATGAAAATTAACAATGGCTACCATAATGTCTCTTGTTCTCTGAAAAATAGCTGTCCATATCTTCATGTATGCTGAAATTAAATAATACAAAACAAACTAAAACCACTCTGAACAAAGAATAGAAGTATTATTGGATTTTACAGCATGGTGATACGAAATCAGCAATGAACACCATAATGTATGTTTTTCTTCAAAATTTCATTTCATCACACACAATATAATCAATTCTCATAAACTGCTTAGGAGAAGTTCTAGGCATGTATAGGCCTTTACATGTATACCTATCCTTTCTGCACTAGAGCAAAAAATAAAACAAAACACATTACTAGAAAAATAAGAAACAAAAAAGACAAACAACAATAGCAAAGAGCCCAAAACAATAACTATACAGGCCTTCAAAACATGGTGCTAGGAATAGAACTAAGGTTGATATTTTACATAGTGATCTTCAAGAGTTCCTCAGGTCACCTGACACAAACATGCCAAATTGTTCCAATCCTATGAATATTAACAGCTTTGTTCTATGAATTTATAGACTTTGTAGCACAATCATCTTAGCTATCCTAAGTGTGTTTAACAAATTTAAATATTTTTTTCTTTTCCCTTCCTTTTTCTTTTTCCTTCTTTTCCCTGAGAAATTACTTTTTTATGTTTGCCAAATAATGTTCTTGTATTATAAAGGACACTGCCTAAAATTTTTTGAATTAATTTTATCGTAATTTTGCCTATGAAATAAATGGTATGCAAATGACTTGATGCTTGAATTATTTTTATTTTTATATATTTAGTTAGCTAGCTACTTTCAACTTGGTCTTGCTATGCAGCCTAGACTTGTCTCTACCTCATGGTGATACTCCTGCCTGGAGAGTGCTGGGACTACAGGTGTTCACCATCAAGTCCATCAACATTTGGACTTTTTTCTTTTGGTAAAAATAAAAGATGGGTAGATATAATTAAAGATTATGAAGTGCATATGCAATAGATGAAGGATTAAGAGTGCTTTTTCATACTTTTATGGATGATATAATATGACCTAGTGAGTCAGTGTGGCCATTTGAAACTGATCTGGCCTTAAATTCTGCTTCTTCTCCTTGCCTTAATTGTAATTTCTAGTTTGATCATGTTTGGTTGGCTCATCTGGAAAATGGAATATTTCAATTTACCTCATGCTAATGTAAGTATAGACATTACTATGGAAACTCACATAGTGCTCTACTTGGTCATATAGTGTTGCTACTGCCGTTACAAGAAGTTTGTGTGATTATAGTTTCTGTTTTAAATGTTCAGACTAGTAATTTGTTATATTAAGTAACATACTCAACTTGATATAACAGAGAAAGGTATGTATTTGAATTCTTTTTCAAGTTTCAGTGATTATTGGTCTTTGCAATGAAGCACTCAGTGAATGCAAGTAAAGTAACTAGAAAAATTGTACCTCTCTGGTGCTGTAGTTAAATGATATTGATAGGTTTCTTTAAACCAAGGGACTCTCTCTAAAATAATGACTAATAACCTCACTTTCACAGAAAATCATGTACTAAAATAAAAATATTTTATGGATAAATCTATAACATATAGTCAAACTATCAAAAATTATTCATTTTAAATTGTAAGAAAACCCTTAATATATGCTCTATGTAATTTTTTTTTATTTTTGTAGTTAGACGAAAATCCAAGAGGATGAATTCCTATACAAATACAGACATATAGCAACATGGACTGTAAATTAATCCAAATTGCTGCTCCCGATGGTTTGAATTTTTCTCTTCCAAAACTCATGTCAATGTTTAATTTCTCTTTAACAGCATTAAGACATGTGATTTTCCAGAAGTCATTAGATCAAGGAAACTCCACCTTCCGTAGTGGAATCAGTTACCTTACAAAAGGATGTGTCTGTCCCCTCTGCCTGCTCTCTTTCTCTCTGTGTCCTTCCATGCCATGTATTGCTTTCTACTACCAATGCCAAAACCTTGATTTTGGACCTCTTGGCTTCCCTAACTGTGAGAAATAAAATTCAATTCAGTAAAAGTGACTTTAGTCTATAGTATTTTATTATAGTAGCACAACACAGAAGGGATGTCCAAAACATAAATAAAAAATGACTTGCCTGTGAGACTCAATGTTTCAAAAGTTTATTTCCCAGCATCACTACTTTAATAGCATGTCATAACTTTATTAAGTTCCACTATAGAAGTGATACTTAGATAATCAGATAGCTCTTCCACTTATCCATGTTAATTTTTCTTTAAAAAATTAAATTTCAAATTAGAAACAGAATTTTTAAAAATTACTTGGCCTAAAGTCCATAATATAACTCTCGTTTTCTTACACATTTGTGGTGTAGAACACTGAGTGGAAGTAGAAAAATCATCCTATTAAGGCATCGAAACATGAAAAGATTATGGCCGGGACCCCAGTGCTTGGCAAGTGCCAGTTGACTATTGGTATGCTAAACATTTCATTTGAAAACCTTCCTCCTTGACTGTCCACTTGACCTAGACCTGCAATAAATATCTTACTTTTATATTATTATGTTGCAAAAACATTTTATTTATAGTGTACATTTAGACCTTTAGAAAGCTAATCATAATTAGGATTGTGGAGGTATAAAGTATATTTTAATTTTAAAAGAAAAAAAGCAATTACAATGGAAGAGTAGAAAAAAGATTCTGAGAGGTTTTTATGCAGAGCCATCTCTAGAGTTAAGCAAGTTACTTTGGATATATTTTAAGAGCCAATATTTATTGAGTCTGATTTTGTCACTAAATACAAAGCTGGAGTAATTCATCCAAATGGAATAAAAGTTGTGTGTATTTGTGTGTGTCTTTATAGTGCTGTGAGTGTGTGTGAGAGAGAGAGAGAGAGTGTGTGTGTGTGTGTGTGTGTGTGTGTGTGACAGAGAGACAAGGAGGAGGCAGGGAGGCAGGGAGGAGAAAGTAGTGCTTATGCATGCATTCTGTCCAGGGCGACATATTTTAGCAGTTTATATATAGTCATGTTGGAAAGGCTAGAAAAAGAGGGTGAGAGGTTCTGCCATATTAGGGATTATAAATCAATCCATTCATTTATTTCACTTATTAGGTAGTATGAATTCTGTAATAGCTGACACCATTAACTTAAACATAATAGATGCTATGTTAAACATGTATAAATCTATAGTGAACACAAGGTCCTTACAAAAAGGGAAAAGGTACTTTTAGGAGTCATATGCTTTACATATGTCTGACGTATTTCAACATCTTTTTGTTCTTTCTGTTCATAGTCCTTTTATCATAGCATGGAAAGGTAGCAGTCACCAAGGAGTGGCAGTTAAGCCAAATTCTGAGTTAATCATGCTAATCTTTGTGTTAAGTAACAACACTTGTAGTCCACAAAGGAGAACATAATTCAAACATGTTTCACTGTGTCATTTAATCATAATCAGTTTTTTTTCTTTTTCTAAATTTCTTTTCTGCATACCCAATAGATCTGTTTATTCCCATATTAATACAAATACATACTTAAGCTTATTTTAAATAATCTACAAAAACTTCACTCAAAATGATGAGACACCAACCAGACTCAGTGGCTAATCATGATAAATAGTAATAAAAGAAATGCTTATTACACTTTACATAGTATAAAGTTGACAAAGCGTTTCAAAGGACATCCCCAGTTCAGCAAGACTAAAAACTCTTACAAGCTGGGAAATGAGTTTCTGTTAATTTCAACTCAGTCTAGGTATTTCCTCAGCTGAGGAAAACACTTGCTCAAGGTTTGCAAGCTTTCAATATCACACATGAGGTTACAATCTAAATTTCTATACTCTAAGTGCAATATTGCTTAATTCCTTTCACTACCTATATAAACTAGTAATGAAATTAATGCTATTGTTCTTCCTCTCTCCCTCCCTTCTTTTTTTTCTTTCTTTCTATCCACATTTTGAAGTCTAGTAATATTACTTATGATTAATTTACTGAACATTTTTGAGTGGTGTATAGGATGGTACAAAAACGCTGAACTCGATATAATGCTAAGGTTAAGAACAATAAATAGAAATTCTTATAAATGAAGTGAAAGAGGAAGGAGGAAGCCCATGTTGAGGACAATGTTCTCCATCACAGTGCAATTCCACGTTGCTCTGGCAAGTTCTGCTATGAGATTACGGTCTCATCACCAGAGCAGGGGGATGGTAGAAAATCCGGAGAGACAATTTATTGTTGCTGCAGCATGTAAATTAAGGTTATCTATAGGAATGTGTCATGCATCTGAGCAGTTTGCATTATATCTGTGGCAATACAAAAAAGTGATGAGAATAGCAGTTCTAGGCAGAGAAAAAAATATGTATTGAAAGTGTAGAGCTGTCTTAAATCTGTTGATCAGCCAAAAGAGCTAAAGCACTTACATGCCACTGAGGTTCCTTGAAATACTTCTTCAATGTTTGTCTAAGTAAAGTGTATATAACCTCTAAGAAACCACCTAAGATGCATCCTGCTTCAATAAGCACTACCCTTACACTACTTCAGCAATTTGACAGTTAATTCCATTTTTAACCACATCTAAGTAAAGGGGTTCTGTGAAATACAATAGCTGCTTTTCCAACTGTAGTACAAAGAATTTAACACTTCTGTATTACTGTCCTTAATCATCCAACTCCATCTAGAGTATGATTTCTTTCCTTTTAATCATGATGTGAAATACAGAAAAGCATATCAATCAGGCTCAATAGAACCTGCAATTAGGCCAATCATACCTGGTTTAATATTCTATGGAAAGAACTTATAGATAAGCACTGAATTGATTTAGATGTTTTGAACATAGGCATGATTTGAACTGTACACCAAAATTTAAAAGGAAAGAAAAGAAAAGAAATCCTACTACTGCATGAAATCTTGAATCCATTTACAAAAGATGGGGTGATTTTAAGCATTGTTTTTCTTCGATGTTATATGAGAGAGATTTTTTGTTTGTGACATTTATGAATTTGTAGACCTATTTATTTATTCTGCTGTGTTACTCAGTTTTAATTTTCAATCAACTGTAACTGAGTGTGTGTATGGGCTAGGAAAGGTACTGTATGTCAGTGACAGGAAAAAAAATGGATAAACTGTGGCTATTCCTTCAGAAGCTCCTGGTTTAGTAGGGTATTTGAATATGTTATACTTGCATTAGGTCACATTTTTCAGAGAGGATGGGTAACCCTTAAACAAGATGCCATGAAAACAAGGGCAGAAAGAGTTTTCCAGAACTTGAGAGACCGAATCAGGAAGATCACCTGAATTCAAGGACAGCCTGGCCCTACCTAGTGAGTTCAAGCCACCTTGGACTACACAGCTAGACCCTGTCTCAAAAAATAATGAAAAACAAACAAACAAACATAACAAAAGAACTGAGTGATTAACATTATAAAGCCTCAAATTCAGGATGATAAGATAGGTATTTAAATATTTCCATGAAATTGGTATTAATAAATAAATTCATTATTTGAATATTTGTGGGAGCAAGAGTCTAGGTAAAAGTGTCTGAAAATCTTTTATATTTGTACATTCACTATATTATTCCAGCATCTCTCATTTATATGGATATTGAAGGCTATGTGTTGCTTTACCAGTTAATAAGCTACATAAGAAGTAGGCATGGAATGTATATTTTCTAAATCCATGAAATTCAATTGAAAGGGAAAAATCATAACAAATTATGTTGCTTTTTGGTATATAATAAACTATATATCTTAAATTCATATATTGTACCCCTAACCCCAGTGAGACTGCATTTGAAGATAGGATCTTTAAGAAGGTAACTAAATTTCGATAAGGCAGAAGGCATGGAAATAATACAGTGAGACTGGTACCCTCATTAGAGGAAGGAAAACCAGTACATCATCCTCTTCCCATGCATACACAGACTTGTGACCATTTGAGGACATAATGACAGATTAACCATCTACAGGCAAGGAGGAGAGGGCTCATCAGAAAATAAATGTCAGCATCACAAATTTGCATTTCTGTCCTCCAGAAATGTGAGAAAATATAGAAAGTTTGCATGAGCCACCCAGGCTGGGCTATTCTGTTATGTCAGCCAGGTTTGGCTAATATACACTGCTATCAATTCCAATAAGTAGCTTATAACATTTTCTTAATGATAACTAGCAACATATATTCAAACCCTGGTGAATTTCTTATTATACTTTCAGAACTTTATGCATATAATCTCACTAAATTCTCAGACCTGTCTGAAAAGATCAGTCCTAGTGTGATGGGATAGTAAAAATAAATGTGACACATGAGAGTTATTGAATAAAACATTATTTATAGGGTACAGATAGAGAAATACCATTAATTCTTACAAAAGCCTTAATTTTTATTATTAAGGATGCATTTGTTTGAATATTAAGATTATTAAACACCACAGAAACATTGTATTTTTCATAAATAAGGAAACAAAAAGACTAGTAAAATGATATTTAAAATAATTATTGATAAAGTGAATTCATGAAGTTTATCAATCACTATAATTCTCTACCTGGAAGGTAAAATGAACTATATTACAGCAAAAACAGGGCAAAACTATTACAAATATATATAAAATATATAAACATTAATTGTTGACAATATAATAAAATGGCAAGAGATTTTGTTACTATTTAAAGAGCTAATCATATAAACTCAAAACTAAAATTTAAAACTTGCAACCCCCTAAAATAGACAAGCTAGAGATTAAAAACAAAATATCCATGAACATGAAGGCTTGAAATGTAATAAGGACCCAAATGAGTTAGTGATGGCTATCATAAAAATCTGGCAGGGCATTCTATTTACAATTTGTAATAAAACTGTCACACATTAAATTTATAAAAGCATTTATCTTAGAAAAATAAATCTATTTGCCAAGGACAAGTTAATAACCTCTACAGTTCATTTGAATATATGGACAAAGAGAGGGCTTGATTAATAAAGCATATAAGAAATGTATTGAGAAATATATAGGATGTGGTGACAGCAAACTATCTCTCAAAAAGGTTCTATGCTGTGAGTTAACAGCAGGAACACGTTATACATTATCTGAAATACAAATCAGTGTTGCTAATCACCAACCTAACAAATGTGCACACAGAGAAAATTGTGTTCAAGTGTTCCATTTTCAGAAACAATTAAAAATATTTCAATTTAAGTACCAAGCGAACATGTGGATTTTTAAAATACCTAATTGCACAGCTATTTCCCAAAGATTAGAAGTCCTTCACTTATTTGAAGCAGCTAAGAGAAGAAAATGTTATTTAAATGCATGGGATTCTACAAACAGTAAAAAACGAAAGCATACGCAAATATTCCTTGAAATACCCAATAAACGTAATGACAGTTGGGAAAGCATCAGTTATACACTGTGTAAAATAACTAGGTAATAGTATAATAGAATTTCACAGCTGTCATAAGATTGATCAAGCCATTTCAGCAATTCGTGTGTGTGTGTGTGTGTGTGTGTGTGTGTGTGTGTGTTTTGCAGAATGTTAATAAAGATCTACTTTCTTACTCTATATGTCCCTTAAAATGCAAACATAATTTTGATTGTTCAGGAATATTTAGCTTTGTGCATTTTCACCAAATGTAACAATATATAAAAAGAAAAAGCATACAAGGTATAAAACTTCTAGGGAAGATACTCAACTCCGTAAAGTGAAAATAGCAATAGACAATATGCAAATGATCGGACACAGTTGTGGTATAAGAAAAATTATTTTTAGAACAGGCAAATACATGACATTGTTAATGTATTACTGTTTACTTTCCATTTTCCCTAAAATATTCTTTAAAAACCTGCTTTAAAAATCTTCAATTTCCTGTGAGTTATATTTATTTTTTCATTAAAAACTAAAATTTCATTCTTGTTGAAGAATATATTTGTTGGTACTTTCGATCATTCTATAAACTCACATAAATTTTATAATTTTATTATTTGATAAGCATTGAAACACTAATGGATTAAAAACTTGAATAGGAAAATCTTTTGCTCCTTAAGAGTGTTTTGGGTCATTTTATGCAAAAAACATTTCATTTAACAGTGCCCAGTACAAATTCTAGTACTGGGTCTTTTTTTTTTTTTTAACAACTTGACTCTGTACTTCCATTTACTCTTTATACAAAAGAACTTGTAACAATATATGCCTCATGGGGTTACTGTGAAACTTTAATAAACTCATATATGAATAAAAATTCAAAGGTGATCCAAAAATGAAAAGTAGACAATAAACAGTAGCTGTAATGGCTATCATTGCATTCATTCAAATTAGTAAACATTCTCAAACTTTGAGTAACTGCAGTATATAAGCAACAAATAATATCTAAAATGTAAAACATACCATGGCAAACATTTTATCACAAGTTAACATTTCATCCCAAGATACATGAAATAGAGTAATCAGGAAAGATTGTGGAAAGGTAAGTTACAATGAAGCTTTTGCACTAGCCCTCAAAGTAACCAATAGTCGGGCCAGGGATTTAGCTCAGTGGCTTAAGCGCCTGCCTGGCAAGCATGAGGTTGTGAGTTCGATCCCTGGTACAAAAAAATAAAAATAAAAAATAAAAAGGAAATCAATAGTCTTTGTCTGTTAGAGCAGAGATGAAGAGGATTAATTGAGGGTTGTGAACCAAGCAAAGAATCCTAAACAGAAAGAGCCCGGGAACTTGCTTTCGGTTAGAAATGAGGCTGAAAGGCAGCAACAAGAGGATTCAGATGTGGAGCTACAGGCTCCATATAAAATGAATTGCTTGGAGCTGACAGTATGGCTCAGTGGTAAAACAGGTACTTAGTACATGCAAGGATGAGGATTTGATCCCTAGAACCACAGAGAAATTGTCTTTTGAAAATCACTAATTTCTTTTCAATTGCATGTGTGCATGTTATGTCATCTGCAGCCAGCACTTGCTGCTAGAAAGTGAATATTTTATTGAAATTAACTCAAATGGGGAGGAGATTATGCAAGTGACAATAAGATACCATTTTGTAGGGCAAGCTATGGGAAAAGCTGAAGCCAGCCTTCTGGGTTTTAAATGAGAATTCTTATGGGAAGGAAGAGCCACTGAAATCTCACGTGAGGCACCAAGATCAGAGCACACTGGAAAGGGACAGGAGCCTTAAGATCTATTCAGGGTCTGGCACTGCCGCCCATTACCTCCAGCTAGTAACGTGCTATCTTTAGGCTTCACTTTTTACCTCTGGAAGTGAAGAAACTGAATCAGATGATATTTCTAGTAACTTCTACCACTACAACTCTATAAATTTGATCTAGTTGTAATAGGAGAGGGGAGCACAAAAGATCTTGGAAGTAAAATAATAACTGTGTCTGCTTCACAAGAAAGGAACTCAGATATTCAAGAAATGAAAAGAAACTAATGAATTCATGTTCAGTTTTTGCAACCAAGGAAATAAACAATAAAATCAGAGCTGGAATTATGAGAAAAGGTACATGAATACCAAACTGCAAGTATTTTTGTTTTCTGAGCCTACAAGATCAACAGAAATAAAAAGTGAACACTTAGATCTGAAAGTTTAATCTCAATGGAATAATAATCTGTAATTATTACTGTAGCTAATATACTGTACTAATATACTGTAGCTAGTATACTAATAGCTTTGTAATTATAAAGTACTTTGTCATGAACTATAGCATTTTGTCATCACAATAAGCCTATATGGCAAAACTTGTCCAATGAAAGTGTTCACTACTTGCTCAGATTCTAAAGAACAGATCTTCAGAATTTCAATCCAGTGGTATTCTCAAACATAATCAATATAAACTGTGCTCAAAGAAATATTATGCTGTGACTGATCATACATGTTGGTGATTCTGTGTTGCTGTGAAGTTCTTTAAGAAGAGAGAAAGAGGAAAGTTTATGTTGGGTCTCAGAAAACAGTCTTGAAAATGAAAGTTCAGAGCAGCCTCAGAAGCAAAGATATTCTTTAACATTTTTGCCTTCCTGTCTCTTACACCTCATTTTTTTCCCTAGAGCTAGCTATGGAAACTATAATTTGTCTCTACCAAGTTGGGTCATAAGAATCAGAATTGCTTGCCACGAAACTAGCCACAAAACACAGATAATGTTACTATAAAGTTCTCCTGCCTTTCAGTATAAGAATTAAAAGTAAATTCTGTAATCTAACTTTTTGACTATAGACCATAAAATTTCCCCATATCAGACAGGATTGTGCCCCAATCCAAAATGAAAGAATAACGTAAGAGATGCCAGCAGAAAGGAACACAAAGAATTCCCAACCCCCAGTTTATTAGTATTAGGTCATCTTTTGTCCATATTTCTGTATGATTGTAGTATTTTTCAAACAGGCACATAAAAATGTATAATTCATCCTGGCTCTTTGAGTCTTCAGCCAGAAAGTTTTTGTGTCATGTGAATCTATGACCAATTTTTAAAAAATCTTTTTTCCTACTAATTTCACGATTGGCAGTTCATTTCAGCAAACTCAAGTGTTAAAACTTCAAAGGAACAAAATTAAACCTCTTTTCAGTAACTATCAATTAAGTAGTAAGCAAGATATCTATGCTGAGAGAGGGCTGAGATCAGATTGCAGGCAAGGTAAATAGAATGCTTATGAAGTCTGTTACATGGATCAATCCCATCTGGTCATGGATGACCTAGGGCTTGTTGAATTCGGCATACAGAACTGTAGGTTATTTAGCATAGCCACTGCTGCACTAAGCAAGTTGCCAACGTGTAACTTTTTTGTTTTTGTTTTGATTCGTTTTGCTTTTTTCTGGTACGGGGAATCGAACTTAGGATGTTGCGCTTGCCAGAAAGGCACTGCACTGCTGAGCTGTAGCCCCAGTCCCAGTTGGCAACATTTAACAGCCAGGACATTTTTATATACAAGTTTGATTTTCCAACTTTTTCAGCTTTCAAAACACCTGTCCTCAGTTAGCTGGAAGTAGGTGCCAGCTATAGCTGTAACCAGACACAGTAGCTCTCAGCTTGCACAAAGTCCTAACTACTCTCTACTTTTTCTAAAAATTGATCTTTGCATACTTCAGCTACCTTTTGACACCTGGAAACATCTAATTTTGCAAGATAATCTCAGATTTTGAGATTTTTTAAAGACAGGTTTTTTTTTTCCTTTTGTCTGGGATGAGTTTTCAAAAATATTACATATGGAAGAAGAGCAGAAAATCTTACAAGAAACCTTCCAGGCAACTGTAAGTCTATGAGAAAGGAGAAAAAGTTACAAACTGCATAGCAAAGGGCCAGTCATAAAAATAAAATGCAGAATTCTGTCAACACCAGTCAACCATGTTAGAGTGGGTGAAAACAATCTTTTTCACTTTATGTTCTTTTGATATTTTGTTTCTCAAGAAAAACATGACATTTATCCTTCCTACAAGTAAACACTAAAATTCATTTTTTTCTCATGTGCTATCAACTTGTTGGCACTAGTCCAGAGTAAACTATTTAATCAATGAATTTGAGGAGGAAAAAAAGCAAAGCTTGTTCAATTTTATTTAACAAATTATGAGATATTCCTTATTATACACAAAGTAACAGCATTTATTAATTGTTAAGTATTCAAACCTTACTTTTTAATGTTCCAGTTCATTGTAGTATGGAATAAAGGCAATGTAGAAGTGGTAGGTGCACAGTTAGGGTAGACAGGTTTAAACTAGAAATCCAGAGAGATCCCATTTGCCACAGATCCAGTGATTAAGACAACATATGTGGTAGGCTTCCAGATATGAACCCCAACCGGCATGTACTGCATACATCCAGTTGGACAAGAATAACTTATGACATTGTCATTGGATTTCAAAAAGCTATGTTACAGATTTTTTATAATAATAATTAGTTGGATCCAAAAAATAAGAAAATTTGCTGTAAAAAGCCACACATGCTTTTCTTCATGATGTCTACAATGGTCTTTTTCAACTATTTTCAATAATACAATAAAAATACACCCTAAGACAGTTACGTGCTTTGTGACAATGCTTTGTCAATACTAGGTTACATATATGACTGCAGGCCCATAAGATTATGAAGTAACTGAAAATTTCTTATCTCTAGATATTTTAGTGGAACTTTTAAGTTTAGGCAGGAGGATAACTAGTTCCTGGTCAATCTCATGACTTGATGAGAACCAATCTCAAATTAACAAATGAAAAAGAGCTGGAGATATAGATCAGTGTGAAACCCTGGACTCAATCTTCAGCAATGAAAAAAGAAAGAAAATAAATAAAATATAAAACAAAAAGTCAGCATTGTGTTACAGTTGCCTCCAGTTATTCAGTGCAATAACACGTTATACAGGAGCGTGGCCTAGGAATTGAAGGTTATTGTATGAGCCTACACAGTACATGTAGTACATAGTACCTCTAGGTTTGTGTAAGTAGGTTTGTGTTAGTGATGGTCATGCAATGAGGAAATTGCCTAACGATATATTCATCTGAACATAGCACAATTAGTGATAGTAAGTACATATTTAATTAAATCAATAATTATACACATATTTCTTGTACTACAAGATGAGAACTTATTCAATATAGTGCCCAATACAATAAGTAAAGTACAGTTAGTTTCTTGTAATTCATATGAAAATGTTTTCTTTTATTTTTAAGTAAGATGAGATATATTTTGAATTGTGCTTGCTTCCTTCATATACTAGTACTGCACTGTTGCATATAATCATGGAAATACAATAATATAATAAATTCAAATTATAAGTAGAAATTATAACCTCAAATTATAAGCTACTTACTTATAATTAAGTACGGTTCCAGAAAATAATTTATGTGGTATTAGAAAATGAAGGACAGCTAATATGCCAACCTTAAAATTATATAAGAGATTAAATCTTGATTCTGGAAAATGCCTTAGGGCTTTTCAGGTAAAGAAGGAGGTCAAGAAATGGTACCTTAGATCTTCACTGCTGCTTCAAACAGAAAAGCTAGCTTCATATTCTATGCTAGAATTCATAGAAACTTTTCCTTTAAAGAAAATGTTTGGTTTTAAAAAAAAGTTTTGGCTCAAGTAAGCCAAACTCTACCTGTTGATAAGAAATTCTGACTGAAAATTGAATTCCTGACATGCTAGAGCTGTTGATCAGTATTCATGGGAGGTTCGTTGCAGGACCCCAAGGATACTAAAATTCAAAGATGCCCAAATCTCTTATAAAAATGGATGTGATATTTTCACATTTAGTTAGCTAAGTCCTCCATGTACTTTAAATCATCTTTAGCCTACTTATAGTAACTGATACAAAGTAAATACCATGCAAATAGTTGTTATACTCTGTTGTTTAGGGAGTAATTACAAGAGAAGTCTGTACATATTCTGTATGAATGTAATGTTTTCCAAATATTTTTGAACTTCATCATTATTTCTGCCAAAGTAGAACATGTATATGTGGAGGGCTGATTCTCCTTTTAATATATATCATATAATAACAACTTGAAAAATTTATATCTTTTTCAGTAGTTATTTTCATAATTTCTTTGTATTCTATCTGAAAATAATGGGAAAAAAATCTAAAACAGAAAAAAGTCACTGTGAGTCATTTTGAATGAACCATTCAGTTTTGTCTGTTTTTCACCATTTCAAGATATTTTATAAATCTGGATATTGTGAATAATTATAGAAATGTAAATTATGCCTGGAGGATATGTATGCATTTATCATGCTATATATATTGACTCATTTTGTATCTGTAAATTTATCTCAGTAATCTTTTATGGGTCTTTGAAATTTTCCTTGAAATAACTGTTTTCTTTCTGGCTTCTATTCGATTAGCAAATTAAATGATGGCTATGATAAGTGTCTGTTTTATAATTGCATGAATCATGATTTATCTTTATGTAGAAATAGTCCGGTATCTTTCAATCTCCAATCCATTCTATTCAGGCTTTTACACTTCTCTCTCAATAGAAACTTATTGAAATACTTCTAATTTTCCATTATTAGTAAGAGCAAAAGCTTGTTTTTAATTTTTGTATAATTGACCTCTCTGGATTTTGGTATCATCATTGATCATTCCTGAAATTTTTAGAACATAACTTTTATTGTTTTATTGTCTTCTTCTTTGATCACTATTTCTCATGCACAATAGAATCAATTCTATGAGGTTTTATTTTTGAATTTACCAAATTCACTGTATATATTTACTGCTATGCCCAAGATAATGCATACCACATACACGAATTATCCTTTCCTCTTATCTGGAGTGTATAACATTTTGCTGAAGGGTGATTCATTCTATGGTTTCAATATATGAAGAAAAGTGCCAAATATGTTTTCTAGCCCTAGACTGTTAGAACTCTCCAAAAGCCTTACCATTTATTTCTAGCAAAAATATTGTTGTTGCCACAATTTTATAACAGATTTTTATGACCTGTGTATGTCTACATTTTACTCTGCTTGTAAGTTGATAAATGAGGCTGACAGAGATGCATGGAAGTTATTATTAGATTTCGTCCTCCCAGGTCAGAAACGAAGTACCTTAATTTTTTATAGTATAGCAGGGAACATGAGCCTTCTAGTCATATGGGTCCTCCTTATTCCCAAGTCACAAGATGCAGAAGTAAACCCAGATGGTTGCTATGTGCAGAGCAGATTTGCATCACAGCTAAGGAACTCCAAATTTAGGAAATTTAAATATTTGTGGAAGCAAACCAGCCCAACATTTGTCCCAGGAGACCTGATCTTCATGCTATTGAACAGGAAGTAGATTTGCCCTCTGATGATTGGAAGACATTGTCACTAATAGCTATAGCCATTGTCCTGTTTACACATACAGTCTGTTATGGTTTGCATCTGGATTGTTGCCCCCAAATGCTTGTGTGCTTAGAGGATTTTAGAGGATTTTTGGATCATGGGGATGCTACACTCACTGATGATGGAGCCATAAAATGGTGAGTTCAGCAGCTCAATATGCTGCTGGGAGGAAGCATCTGGTCTGAAAAGGGAGGTCACTGGGAGCGACCGGGAAGGTTTCATCTCTTGCTCTAGTTTTGCTCTTTGCTCTCTGCTTCACAGCTACCATGGTATGAGCAGCTTTTTTTTTTTTTTTTTCCTACTGGCCTTTCCACCATGAAGTTTCTGCTTTGGTACTGTTGGACTATAGACTAAACCTCTCAAATTGTGAGCCAAAATAAACTTTTCCTTCTTTAAACTGTGGCTGTCAAACAAGGGGTATGTCTCAAAAATGACTAAAACATAGTCCAAAACAAATGCCATCAGAACCTGTTCTAAAAAAATAGTGCTGGAAGATGAGCTATCTATGTAAAATTGATTTGCAAGCAAATTAAAAACTTTTAGTAAACATTCATGAGTGTTCTGAAACTAGTTACATCATCATTTTTCTAGCACTCGGAGTGTACAAAATTAAATTGTTAATGACTATTACTTTGGCAAAGAGATGGTGATTAGAGTCAATTCATTATAGTTTCTTGTCTCATGTTCTTATAGTTGAATTTTATGATACACTGTCTTTTCTCATTTTCCTAGAAGAAATGTCAAGAGTGAAACCCAAGCAACACTGAGGTGTGTAGAACAATAAGTATAATTTACTTGAGGATGAAATAATTATCTAATGTATGTACGCTAATGCTAATGCTCCCTTTAAGTTAACAGGGAGAGAAATTTGTCCAAAAAGATACTCTCTTCCCTATTTACCTGGAATATGATCATCAGGACAGATAAAAGTTGGTACAGCATGAGAGCCTTCCTTACCAAAATAAAAGAATAATTTAATCATTATTTAGAATTCCAATCTTATATTACCTTTTGCATTCAATTAAACTAAGTAATATATTGGTAGGGAAATAGAGGAGAAATATGTAGCAAAATAGGGCATCTAGATTAAGTATTTATGTATGTTTGAAAAGATAGAATATAATATTAGTATTTAGTTATCTATTGAGGAAAACTTTACAATGATGAGGAGTCTAACAAGAAAGCTAAATTAAATTACAAATTTTGGGAAAATTGTGAACATTTACAAAGAGTAATGAACAGAGCAAAATGAGACAGAATATCATAGCAATAGAATTATGAAAGAAAATAACATTAACCTCAGGTCACTATACATTACATTTGTGACTTTTAATGGAATATTTTCTTTAGGTAAGTGAACTTTTATAGAATATGATGAGCTAGTTGAAAGCCTAAGTTATTTTTAGTAAAATTCATAGAGTAAATTCCACATTAAAATTTATAAAAATGATAAGATTATAAGATTGCTTTGTATTTAGAACTTAAACATCTTTAAAATACTTGCATTTTAATATAAGATTGGATAAAAGGTTATTACTTTTCAGAGATTAGCAGTAATATGAAATATAAAGAATGTATAATAAGTATTAGCCATGAACATAAAATACCAAATATATAGCTTAAGGAATATTAAAATTGACCCAAAAATATAACCCTAATATCTAAAAAGACACCATAAAATAAAAAATATTTATATTGAATGAAAGTTTTTTATTAAGAAGTATTATTAAAAGTGCAACTTTGGCTAAAGATGAAAGGGATAACTTCAAGTCTACCTCATTTAACTGTTAAACAGAGAACATTGTCTCTAGAAAATGTTCATGAGGATCAATAAAAATCAAAACTTAAGAAATGAGAAAACAACTTAATCTGCCTTCCTACTGTGTCACATAAACAAAAAATAAAATATTCTTCGAAACATTTTTAACATCTGTTTCACTTCAGAACTCATAGTTGATGATTTAATAAAACACAATAGAAGTTATTAAATAGTGTTAGTACTAGGAAATAATGTTCTTTTAAAAGCACTATTCAACAGAGATTGTAATATAATATGAAAGGCACAGAAATAACTGCATATATTACAAAGTTGTTTCTTTGGAGCTCTTACTGCTGAAGAGAATTAATGAGGTAAATATCATATCATAATGCGTCTGCCATTCTTTTATTCTCCTTTCAGTCAATGATTTTATTTCTGTCTCTTTGAACAAAAGCTAAATCTAATAAAACCTAAAAAATGACAATTATAAGATTTTATATAAGAACCCAGAGCATAGCTTATACGTACAACATGAGCTTAGCATGTATGAGGCCCTAGATTCAACCCTCAATGCAGTACATTAAAAAACAGTATGCAAGTTTTTCCTAAGCATTATACTATAAACAGGAGCACACATACACACATACATACAAACTCAGGCACAGGCACATACACGCATGCACCTTTGATTTAAGAAGAAAATGAAATTAATTAATTAATTAAATACTTATTTCATATTTAAATATTTTGGTTAACTAAGACACTAATTCAAAAAGGACTTTTAACTAATTTAATTTAATCCATGAGGATCCAACTAAGCCTTGGGAAAGGCATTTTGAATATAAACCTATGTCATATGATACAAAATCTATGAGAAAATATATACATTATTTGGTGACAACAGTACATGAGTTCAATAATAAGTTTCTTCATCTGTGTTCTTTTCAAAGGTTCTCTTAACTCATTTTATTGTTGTTGATGTCTACATAAAACTCAGTAATGTAAGAAAGTGATTAATACTTTTATTCCAGGAAATTGCCTTTAAGTGCATTAGGATTTATTATGCAACAGACATCTTTACATATCTTATTAATTAGCGATAAAGAGTTAAATAGTATTCTCTGTAATTTTTCATTGAGCATTTAAATTTAAATCTATAAACCGTTTACCACTATTTTGATTAATTTTTAAGCCAATATCTCTCTTTGGACTTTGTAAATTCAAATAATTTTTGTATTGCAAAATAGTAGCTTGGAGAAATATTGTGAATTCAGAAACAGAGGATCAATGATTAAAACTTAAATCTTGCAGCTTTACTGAATTTCATAGTCCAGTCTTTAAAAACTGAACTTTGTAGATGAAACCCTTTCCAAAAGGCTCTTGGCTAGAGAAGTGAGTAAAAATGTCATCCATCACAAACAATTTTATTATGGCCAATGTGTGATTCAATGAGAATACTAAGGGATATTTTATGCCATTTTTATGAGCTTTCTGATTCTTCAAGGGTAATATTTTCATTCTTTTCCAGACAGGGCTGAAAGTCTTAAAGATTAGACTTAAATGGAAGCAGGCAATCTTACCAGTCTTGTGGCAGAAAACTAACTTTTCTGAAGCATTAAACCCCGTGTCATCAGTTGAAACATCTCTATAGCTCTAGGCCAATTTATTAATTTAGCTGATCAGTGAACAGCTCTCACAGTTACCAACAACTTCCCTCCAGTTTATTTCTCTCATCTGGAATGGCCTGGAATGGCATTACACTTTGCCAGATTGTCACCTACTTCTGAGTGTCAGCCCGAACTTTCCAATGGTATTGCAGTAGATCTCATCAATGACCAATTCCTGTCTGTTTCTTAATTTCAAACTTTGTTTGGATCCTTATAGACTCCTCAGGGAATTTTAAGAAGTAATACAGTGAATTGTGTCAACTTCACTTTGTTGCTTCCAACAACAATAATTTCCAAAATAATAGAAAAGTGTTAAAATCAGTTATTGATTGGCATTCATAAATCTATAAATTTTAGTTCCTCAGTTTTCTTTGTTCCTGTGTGTATATCTGTGTGTATGTATTTAGTCTATATAACTGTAACAGATGAATTCATGTATCTATCAGTACAATAAATTTATAATCCAGTGATGAAGATGGTGGTGCATGCCTGCGATCCCAGCTACAGTGGAAACTAAGGCAGAAGAATGACAAACTTGAGGACCATCCAGGCAAATTAGAGGGACCCTGTCTCATTATTTTAAAAACTATTAAAAATTTAAAGTGCCCTTGGGATGTAGCTTGGTAGTAGAACACTCCTAGACTCTATATCTCTATATCCAGTGTCACACACACACACACACACACACACACAGACACACATAATCAATGGTATCATTCAATTGCTGTATCCATACATGTGTTCTTGTTTCCAACAGGTCACATTCCAAACTGAAACAGCAACCTTACATATGTACATTGCTTACTCTAGAGTATAACCACACTAATTTATTTTTTACAATTCATTCATAAAGTTAAAATCTGATTATTTAACTTCTTTAGCAACTACCAGGTAAATAGAACCCTAAGTTCTGACTTCCACTGCAGTCACATACTGGACAAACGTTTCACATAACTAAAATACTGACTTGGAGCAAAATGTCTGTAGTATAGTTTATAATTTATGTATTAGAGAAATCAAATGGATTTCAATGCCTGTTCTCTTACAGTGTTTCACTGACAAATCATAGCTATGGATTTGGTAGCCCGCGTAGTCACTCAACTAAAAATTTTCATAGGAAACTGATAAAAACTGTATGCCTACATTTTTATATTTAGAAACCAAACAGCAAAAGCCTAACAGATCTTGCTTCTCAGATTGGTATCACTATATTCACAGCGTAGCAACCAAAGTAAGAAGCCAAAGAATTGGATGTGAGTAGAATATTATTGCTACTAAAGAACACTCACTTTGATACTTGTATCATTTACATTTTGTTTTTTGGACAGCTCTGAATTGCTATTAAAACTGATGCATTTACTGTCATAGCACATTATATTACATCTGAAAGGTTTTGCTTTCAATAATTTGTCATATAACTGATGAAAATTTATTATCTTTTCTTTTTCTCCTCAAAGTAAGTGTAATCCTGAGAGTTAATCATATAGTTACTAGGAATTTATCCAAAATACTTCCTACTCAAAGTACATATGTAGCACTTCACATAAAAATAGATTTCAAATTTTTTGAAAAAATACTCCATCATGTTTTTATACAAGTTAAAAAAAAGATGCCATATGATATTGATGCTCATGTATGTTAATAATGATGTAGTTTTCCTAAGAAAATTAACAAAGAATTTTCAGCATCTTGCCTCTTTTCTTCTGCATAATAGCAGCATGAGTTAGTGATTTTAAGGCATGAGGAGTAAATATGAACCTTTATACTATTCATTACATTATGTTTAGCTTATATGATATACACGAACATAATTATCCTCAACATTCATACAAATTTCTCATTAAAATATTTGTGCTTAACAGACCAATCTATTTAAAAGTTTGCTAAAGCTATTCTCATCTTGACTAATCTGTATGACCATATTATTTAGTTAAACACAAATCTAGGTGTTACTGTCGATATATTTTGTACCTGTTTAATATTTATGATCAGCTGATTTTAAGATTACCCTGGATAAATGGGTGGGCCCATCTCATCAGCTGGAGACCTTACAAACACACTTTGAGGGCTTTTTGTGGACGACATTCACCCTCAAGAACAACACACCAGGCCTGACTGCCTTTTTCAGTCATAGACCTACTCTATAGATAACTTGTCTACTCCCACAACACTGTGAGCCATTCCTTTAAAAATATTCATATCTCTCTTTCACTCTCTCTCCAAATCAATCTATCTATCTATCTATCTATCTATCTATCTATCTATCTATCTGTTGTGTTAATTTTCTGGAGAATCCTGACAGACAAAATACTCACCTTAGTAGTAAATTTAAAAACCATACTAGTTTTAATCGACAGCAGTAATTATCCTCCTACATCTATCCATTTGCCCTTCACTGTTTAGCATCCATTGTTTGGTTGATCAGCTGGAAATAATAACCCTCAGTCCTTGGTTTAGTTTGACTGATCCAAACCAATCTGCACAATAAAACACCCCCAAACACTCATACTGATGATACAAATAAGATTGGGGATGGGTTACCTCACTTTCACATACCTATTTTCCATTGATTAAGTTTGATATTAAAACACAGCTAGTATCTCTTGAAAACTGTTTACTTATTTCAGGTATCTGCCTAAATGTCACCTTACTAGTGATTTTATGTCATGTTACACAAAATTCCATAAGCCAGAAAACCCTTTATCTCCCTTAATCCCTGTAACATGTATTTTCATTTGCAGAGACTTTTAGTTATTTGTTCAAAATTTTACCTTTCATATAACTATCATCAGGTTCAGTACCAGGTAAATAATAGAAGATGCCATATAGGTAACACCCAATAAACAGTTCTTGATGAATGAAATGTCAGTAGCTAGAAACATCTTTAAAGGATCACAATTCAAACCATAATTAAACATTTGAAGCATTCATTAAGGTCATATCTTCACTTCAAACTAGTTCAATCATCTTAGCAAAATATTTCTTATTCACATTTTTGAATATTTGTGTGTGTGTGCAGGCATGCACTTGGGTGCAGTTGTTGTAGAAAACAGTTGCATAAGCTACTCCAAAAGAAGATGCTCATGACTTTTTCCTATAGTTTGATGCTAAAAATAAGTTTTGCTTTGGAAGTATTTACATGAAAAAAATGACACTTTGCTAGAGAATTTACAAGTATGATCCGGTACAGAAATTGACCATTTTACCACTAAACCAAGTGTTATAAAATGCAAGTTGTGAAATCACACCATCTGGCTAAAACTAAAAATTTATATTAATTTCAACCTAGGCATAAATGTCTCTTTTTTCCCTTCCTTTCTAGATCTACACCTGTTTTCTGGCAGAAGAAATCTCTTCATACCCTGCCTGGCACCTACCTCCTCTCTTGTTTCATGTCTCCTTCACAATATTCCTCAACTAGCTGAAGAATAGTGTTTTATTTTTTAAGTGGCATTGGGAATTATGAGCACAACTCCTGCTGATAACTCTTAAAGTCTGATGACAAATTTGGTCATCTGTCTTCAGTTGCAAGTATACAATTACAAATGAGGTTTATATCTCAGTAACAATAAAAAGGCTGTGGGGTAATATGGGTGTCACTGATAAGAACTCATTTTCTTTAGTCTCCACATTGCACTCAGCTACAATCAGTCAGGACAGAATATATTGAGTGGTCAAAGTGGTAGTTGAATAAAATATACGTGTCTTACTATATTACAGTTTCTGGTATTTACGTAACTCTGACATACCTCTTACATGGCTCAATTCAGGTAAATCATAATAGTGAAAGTTTAGGCTTCTTTATAGGCAAAACTTGAAGCAATCATATGATCTGAAGTATCACAAATTTTCATTTATGGAGTATGCTTTAATAAAGAAAATTTATATCAAAATATTTTAGATTCTTGCAGGTCAATAGTGGGGTAAAGTTTTTAGATGGATGAAATTGGGAAAATTAAGTAGAAAATTATGAAAACAATCTATATTTCATAACTATATTTGACATTTGTCACTGGAATTTACAAAATATTGTTTTAAGTGATTCACAATATATTCAAAGGAATGTCATTTTTAGTGGTTTTCCACATCATTCATTTTAGTTATGAATTAATTGAAGGAAAGAAATATTAGCTTGGATATGGCTTGGCTCCTCAGAAAATCCAAAGCTAGATTATGTCACACAAATTCTATGGTTAATATTATGAAGATATGACAAGATCAATCTTCTGCATACAAAATTATCATTAAGTCATTATGCACTGAAAACATTTCCCTGAAAATATATATTTGAAAATTTCATTCACAGCCAGTATGACTTTCACTCTATAAAAGAATCGAGTTTATACAAATCTAACTTCAATATCCATACATATGAAACATGAAAAGGCTACTAAATATAGATATTCTATATGTTCCCAAAAGTATCATGAAAGTAATCTTTGTACAGTATTATTTATATTCCAATGTGATTTCAAATATTGCTTGTTATAGATATTTTCATATAGATATTTTCATTTTGAATTTAAATACAGTGTAACTTTTCTGTATTATACAATTCTATTAACTTGTGGTAGCATGCTATCAAGTGGATTCCATTATTACCTTAGTCAAGTAAATTTACCAAATTTTCTTTAATTCTACTGTGAAAACTCACAATGTACTTTATGATATTAAAGGCTCTGAAAAATATTGAAAGGAAGGGTTATACCTGTTTAGTCATATTTAACTCAGTGCTTTCCAATATTCCTTGAGGACAGTCTACCATAATATCTTGAAACCTCCTTGGAAGCAATATTCTTCAAATATCCTTTGAGAAATAGTAGCCTAAATTGGAAAGTCTATTTTAGTATATATCTTCCTTCTCTATTTCTATTTTCTCTTAGCCCAATATTTTTTGGAACTGCTGCTTTCTCTTAGTGTCTCTTGCAAAAGTATAGCAAAATAATTTCCTACAGTATAGTATTATTATTATGCAGAAATACAGTAAATACTCCATCAAATATGATGCAGCTAATACTACTCATAGTTAAATCCACTTGGCACAGCATGACTTAATTGCTTGTAACTAAAGTTTTCCTATGAAGTAAGATTGTAAAATAATAAATTATTTAATACTTCATGTTATGCAGTTTATATTGATCCTATTATAAAGATACCTTTGTTCTCACCTGAATAAACAATTCAGTTGTCACAAACAATTTAGTTATTAAAATTCTCTGTCCAAAACACTTTCTTTGCTAGGTTCTTCCATCCTTAACTGTTGTGTAGTCAACTTTCCAACACCAATAAGTGGGTTGCCTGCCTTAAAAAACCCACACATTAAACCATTCAAGTCCTTAGGCCGAGGGTTTAGTTCGGTGGTACAAGCACCTGGCTAGCAAGCATGAGGTTATGAGTTTGATCGCCAGTACCCCTGCCAAAAACAACCACAAAAAACAAACAAATAAACAAACCAAACATTCAAGTCTTAAGTTGAAAACTATGTAAATATCCATGTTGATTCCCTACTTCTGAGTTACTGTTAGTTCTCTGTCATCATAATGGTAACTTTTCCTGCAATACATTCTAATTTATTTATATTTGTGTTAATGGCTTGTTGCCTGGCAATATTTTGGAAGGTTAAACAAAGCTTAATTATTTACTATTTACAAAACAGAGAACATTAAAGATATGCGTCAAAGAATCAATTGCTTCAAAGAATCCTCATTTTTACATCCCATTTCAAATCCCTTTAGTCTCTACAATTACAAATATCAAATATATTTACATTTTAGAAAATCAATATTTTTAGAACATTTGATTTTGGAACATATAAAACAAGTTTGTGTAAACTCTGAGAGTACTCATAGACATAGCCAATGTTTTTATGGAGTTTAGGGCCTGACAGAATGATAGACTTATAAAAGCTAATAAGTAAGTGCCCTTGCAAGAATTAAATGTATGAGTACCACAAGAACTGATCCAAAACAAAACAAAAATGAGAATTTTTGGAAAGTAGTCTTAGACTGAAGAAGTGTGAATTCTCTAAGGAAATAAACTTAAAATTTAAAGAATGGATAAAGCTTGAAGAACAAAACAAAACATTATAGTCAGTGAAACAGTATGAGTCCTGAAACTTAAAAAGACTCACATGCAAGCAACAATAACACGCTGTCTATTGAAGGAAACAAAGACAAGTCAAAGTGTCCAGGCATAAAACACAGAGAAGAGAGTTAAACAGCCAGAGAGGTAGATTAGAAAGACAAGGAATTTGGACTTTATTCAATCTATAATGGTAAAATTTAGTGACATTTAACAGGTTAATGTGATGTAATTTCTGTTTTTATTAGCAATATCTAGTTACTATGAAAAAATGCATTATAGAAGTTGAACAATCATGTGAAAAGATCAGTAATGAGACCACTGACACTGTCCTGAGAAGTTTTTATATTGCTTGGAGCAATGGCCATAAAAATACAGGAGGTGATGCATGTACATATACATTCCTATTCAAATACCTGACATTGTAACCCATCAATAACTGAAGTCTGGAGCATCTAATACCCTCATTTTCTGATTCTGTAAAATCATCTCCTTTCACCAATTTTCCAAAAATCTTGAGAATCAAAGTTGCACCCCAGACCTAGTTTACCACAGAAATATTAACACTGTTCATCATTAACAAGGTTCATCAATTTTATGTCTTCCTAAACAAGTTCAAACGCAATAAAATAATATTAAGTATTAAACTGTAAGTCATTAGAGAATTCATCTCTTTAAAACAACAAAAAGTAGAGTTAAGATAGGGGTCAAGAGAATTTTACTTAGAACATAATTTTACTCAGAACTTTGCTTTCAGACTGTGGATATAGCTCAGTGGCACAGCGCCTGCCTGGCAAGCGTGAGGTCCTGAGTCTGATTCCCAGTACCCGCCCCCCCCATAAGGAAATTTACTTCTGTCTGATTTAGAACCAGATGCTCTGTTTTAAAATTTAGCATTCTTACAATTTTACTGAGAAGTGATTTTTTCTTAATTAAATGGGAAAATAATGTTTATAACGGAATGAAACAAATTTTTCAAAGCTTCTAAGGAGTAACACTAAGGTAGATTGTTCCTAAACATAACTCGGCACTAGTAAAATATATAAATCCAGTAATAATTACACAGTACTCATGTAAGGACTATAAAGTAAAATGAAATTAAAACATGTAATATTTAGTAATAAAATTTAACAAAAACTACAGGGGAAAATAGCAAGAAAATGTTAAGTAACTAATCAGACATGACACGATATTTGTTTACTAATTAGTTTTCAAAGCCTTCATTAACCTTTCTGTGTTCTAGTTAACTTGTGAATTGTAGTCTTACATTCTCAAATTACAAGAAAGGATACGATTGAATTACACTCAGTGCCTTGCTGGGGACTTGAAAATTACTGAAATCATTGCAAATTAAATGACAAGTAACTCAGTCGATATTTCATTTACTGCTTCACAGCTGTTGAAAGAGTTAGTCTTGTCAGCTGATATGCAGGAAATACAAGTCTAACTCACCCTTTCCTAAACATTAAAAAAAAATTGGCTTGGAAAATATTTTTTCTCTCACAAAATGCAAGTACCATATAGGAAGCTTGTTTGCATGCTACATGTTTATGTGTAATATGCAACCTTCGTTGAAAATAGAAAGGCTTTATATTTGCCTTTCATGAAATGCACCTTTTACTTCTTTATTTAGGATGGATATTAAAAGCTCTCGAGATCATGAGAAGTCTCCATTTTTTAGAAGCGGAAACCTATCAGGACTACTGTGATTTAATGTGGATGATGAAATAGAGATTCACAAACATTAGTAGCAGTCTCAAAATCTTCTTGTGAGCCCTAGGGTGTAAGCATCATTCAACATAGCAAAGTAAATATTTGGATTTTTTCTTCTGAGTGATAGCTAAAGAAAAGAGAATAATTTAGAGAATTTACATAAATTGGGCAGATGTAGGGCTTAGCATGAATCCCCAAGGCCTTTGAGATCAGAGAAAAATAGTAAATTAAAGATGATGCAAGATGAAAATAGAATATTTAAAGATTGATGATGATAAGAAATTAAAAAGTTAGAAAATAGGAGAAAAATAAAATAAGGTTAATTTTAAAAATGAATTCAATTTTGAGTGACTAAATATAAACACTTGTGTTAATGAAATGAGCATTATATTCTAGAATTATTTTAAAGAATTTTCACTGTGGGTAAATATACTCCAAAGGCAATGTTAATAATCTGTCAAAGTGAAGTAGTTATAGTAATGTATCTATTCACTCAATAAATACATATGGAATTTCTACAACATGCCAACAAAATTACTACAGTTGGAGAATAAACAGTGATAGAAACAGGAATTGCACTGTTCACTGGGAGATTTCACACTGGAAGACATTCTCATTTAATCCATATATTTGAAAGACTTATGTCAGTATTGATAGTTTTCAGTACAAAAGAAAGTATGTGATGTTTAGAATATAAATTATATGAGAAATGTTAAATACTGAAAATATTAATATATTATTAATACATAAAATTTTAAAAGAGTAATTAATTCAGTTCCTTTAGTTTTGGAGATAAATGATGATTTTTTCAAGGAAATGCTTTGATGTAAATGACAATATTTACACAGTGTGTTAATTTCACTGGAGAATACAAAAGTAAATTTGTAAATATACACAAATCAACTTGGTAGAAACAGAATCAGTTTTATGTAAATAATTAAATAATAAAGATGATGTTAGGCTCAATAACATTCTAATACAGACAGCATAATTCATTGAAGTCCCCACTTGCTAAATGATATTGTCTGTGTAGTTATTTGTATTCATCTTTTGAACAATTTTTGCAGCACTCCATTAAGACTATTCTAATTCATTCATTTTACCCTTTATTCCATAATTTGTCTATAACCACACTTCCATTTGTCTCCAAACAATGTCTACTTTTCCAGTTTACTTACATTCTGCCCTCAGCTTCTTTCAGTGTGTTATTCTGTGTCTCTAAGTTAATTAGACTATGAGGCTGGCTGCTTAAAGAAATATCAACAAAATTATGCCTCGAACAAAACAGTAGTTTGTATTTCTCTAGTTTGAGAGTCTGGATTCCCACTGCCAGTAATATAGGTCTACAACTACCAGGAACTCCGATTATTTTGTGTCAGTTCTCTGCAGTTCTCAGTGTTTTCTTCATAATCTAAAACAAGTAATTCAGCTCAGCCACACTCTCCAGGCCACCCTGAATCAACTGAAGATGCTACATGCATGTTTCTTCCCGTTAATCACTACTTGGAGGCTGCATATGGGTCAGCTCCTTGTCAATGATCACTTTTATCTCCAACAAAAATTTTCTCTTGTAAAGAGAAAAGAAGTGATATTCAGGCGAGCTGCCTGATCTTTGCAGTATTATCTGGGCAGTCTCTCCGGTTCTATTCCTGGTTTCACCTCACATATGTATAAATTTAATCTCCGTATTCTTTGCTCGGTTTGTTTCTAAGATAGAAAGAAAGCAATAGCGTTTATTTCTTAGATTTGGCATGAATAGTAAATGACTTATGACATATAAATAGTTAAAAAGTGTCTCTGACACAGTAAATATATACTTAGGTACTATTTGCTGTTACTCTATTCTGATAATAGAATCACATAGATGCCAGGCCCTTCATTCAAATCTCTCTTTTCTTCAAACAAAAAGTCAGAAGCAAAAACTATAAAAACAAACAAAAAACATTGTTCTCTATTTTGCTGAGAGACAAGGACAGTATTATGTGCACGAATACACAAAATACTGGCTCCTTTTTTGTTTAACTCACTTCTTAGTTTTAAGAGTTTTTAATACTCTGAACTGCAAAACATATTCTTTCCCTAAATCTACTATCTCAGTAATGATTTGTTGACAGTAGACTTTCTTCCAGTAATTTAGCCATAGGTAGGGAAACAACAGAGGAAATAGAATGTACCACTTTTCTGAGCCACAAGCCGTCCTGCCTGCCTTTGAAACCGACCTTCTGCTGAGGAGTCCTCAGAGATTCCCTCCCTATTTCCTGAGCTCCTGCAGTTTGCATCTTTCACAGCACTTGGTTTAATGTTGTAAAAGTGGGTCTATCCCAAGAGATCCTTCCTGCTTCTTAGGCCTTGGGTATTACTACATCTTCTCTAGAGACCATTTAGATGATTTTGTAAGTTCACTCTAATTTAATGTTCTCTTTTCTTAACATTTCGCCAATACAAAACAAGTTCACTATCCTCTCCTCTCCCTCATATACCTGGGGGGCTTAACAGAGGAAACCTTTGTGTAAAGAGGTACATCCCTGAGAGTACAGGTACTAAAAATGAAAAACCTGGCACTGCTGAAGAAGCGTGGAGTTGCAAGAAGGAACAGGCAATGGGCTAAAGAGGGCAGAAGGGGATATCGAAGTTAATTTTTCAAACTGGCATTAAAGGTCCAAGTGAAAAAGGTTAATCAAGTGACTAAGGCGCAAATTGGAAGCTGAGGGAGTGAGAGCTGCACCCTGGCACCTGCCTCTTGCCTGGCAGTTGTTTTAGGAATCAGCTGTAATTGAAGATTTAAAGGGCCAGGCAAGCCATGGAAGCAGTGAAATCTTGTTGTACAGTAACCTTATTTTGTCTATAAATCGATTACATCTCAGACAGGGTCCCCTAGGTAGACAGCCTGAAATCGGGATTCTTATTCCAGAGATTTTCGAGCAGAGTGTTCTCAGGAAAAAGACATGAAGAACGTAGGAGAGGCAGAGCAGAGGACCAGAAACTAAATACAAAAATGGCCTTTGGAGGAAAATTGGCTTCTTCCTGATTCTACCAGGAAGCTCTAGACCCTGAATTGTTTTTGCAAAACTAGTCCAAACAGGCGGCCAGCCCTCTGTGGTAGAATGCTAGCAGTTTATGGCTGAAGACTTCCTCCTCCAGGTAGCTGGGGAGAGTTACAATCATCTCAGACCCATTTGGTCAGATGCAGGGTACCTGAAGAAGCAGGCAGCTGTCAGCTTGCACAGCCCACATTCACAGCACCCGCGCTGTGGCTACACAGACCCATACGCAATGACTGAAACATGGCTAAGGAAGGGCTATTTCAAGGCAGCATCTGCATAAGATGAGTGCTCTGTGTGGCAATAAGAAAATGCATAAGCTGAGATCCATTTTCTAACCACTGAATAAAGAGAAAAAGTGACATCTCAAAATTTTCAGAGCCATTTATGGAAAAAAAATCACATTTCAGGGAAGAGTATGATCTTATTTCAGTGTGGCAATCAGCACTTTTGTAACTTTCTAATCAATATATTTTATTTATAATGCCTGACAGTTGTTGTATACCTTAAATAAGATTCTAATCTCCTCTCACTTTGCTTCACATGTGAATATTTAATTATTCACGATTCCACCACAAAAGTGGTCTTCATCTTTTGGAGCTGATGATGAAACATTACATGAGGAAAGACCATTAAAATTTATTGCATTCAAGCAGTAAATTTTTCTTCTTTGAAACGTATAATCATTTTTACCATTGTAATTCACAAGAAATGAAGCAAAAATATATGTAAGAGATACAATTAGCAACAATCTGCAAATGTGCTTTTTTATCACACACCATTTGTTTCAGGAATACATTTGAACATTTTGTGCAGAAACATATTTTTTATCTTCTAAGATTTGAAGGCTAAGGTGTAGAATGGGCTACTCCATTCACTTACTAATATAATTGAGTAAAAACTGGGGAAAAATTGTCCTGAATCAAGAGTCAACCATGAATCTCATTTCCTAAAACTTTTAACAGTCAAGTACCTATACATGAGTGAGGAGGACAGGAATTTTTTTCTTGCATTGTTTTCTGCTGTATCTTGTGTATTAAAGCAGGGTCTAGCATATACCAGAGTTCTGTAAGTATTTGTTAAATGATGAAAATATATTCACTGATATTTTGCATTAACTTTTCCATACAGAACTTCTACGTATTTCCTTATTAATTTGGTTTTCCTCATTTTATTTAATCCATACTCATGATTCTGAGAAATCATGCCATCAGAAAAGTTATTGTATAACAAAGCAAACTTTTGAGAAAGCCCATGTGGCAATGAAATACCTACTAATCATGAACAGAAATAGACTGTCATCCTATACCAGCATACTACCAAAAGGTGAGTATCAAAGAAATGCAAATTAGATACTATTGGTAGGTTCTTTTCTCAAAAGAAGTACATAAGCTAAACCTGGTAAGGTGAAGAGACTTTTGTCCTTTTATGGAATTACTTTCCCCAACTCCAGTACCTGATTAGCACTACATTTTCATCATGAGTCAGAAGAGATTTACACTATTTACATACTAACATATTTTATCAAAATATGATAGTCTTATCAAAAGGAATACTCTCATGAAACTAACCCATGGAATTTTAGAACTGCAAAGGGACTTAGAATTATAGTTTCCATCAATGCTGTGAAGAAATACTAATGGTTATGCTTGTACAGATAACTTTTCAAATTTATAATTCTAAGTATCTCTTCTGTATGTTCCTAATGATGATATAGTTGAAGATTATTTTTAGAAAAGTTATCACCAAGCCTTCAAGAAATTTTCTACTTACTGTCATTTTACTGAACTGCAACCAATAAGCATATGGTATATATAGTTCAAGAGTCTCCTACAAGTTCATGCTGAAATTCATTTGCCACTGTAACAATACTAAGGAGTGTGTCCTTTCAGAAGTGGCTCTCACGAATAAACTGATAGCACCGTCATAGGAATACTTATCACAGCAGTGGTTTTCTGATAAGAAAGTTGTGTGCATCCTCATTTCTTCTCTCTGTCTCTTACATACTCATTTTTATTTCTGCCAAAGTATTATTCAGTACGAAGGCCCTCACCAGTTCCTGGTACCATGTTCTTGGACTTTCCACTTCCCAGAATTGAGAACTCAAAAAATTTCTATTGTTCATGATCTTCCCAGTTTATAACTACTATATGACAGCAGCAGAAAATGGAATAAGACAGCATTTATGCTGTATGTTTCACTTCATTGCAATCATGGACAGGTTGCATTACTCTAGATGTCGTCAAGCTACTCTTCAGGATTTCTCTTTATTTCAATCAACTATGCATATCTACATCAAGTTATGTATTCAATACAACAGTTATATCATGAAAAGCCAACTGAAACTACTTTAAAGGCTTACAAGAATATCCCCTTCAGTCTGCCCTCCTAAAGCCAGGAGATAGGAGAATTTAGGCACATAAGGTATTTAGAGTAAACTAAAAGCCTAAGTGAGTTCGCATACCGATAGGGACTGTCATGGCCTGGTGAAACCCAAAATACAAACCAAACAGGAGACACATTAATCAAATGGGAGAGACCTTGAAGGAAATAAGATGGACATGAAACAGTTGCATCCAGGACATCAAAGGCCTACCTGTAGCCAAGAGCATCCCTACATTCTACTGTGTGCACTGGCTCCAAAAACTATATAAAATGCCAATGAACCTAAGCGTCTAAGATATCTGTCTTACGGAACACTAATGCACTCTTATGCTCATGCATTTAGCCATGCCCCACTTCTTGCTCTTTACAATTATGTAGGCTTTAATTTTTGTTGCCCCAAAACAAGGACCCAAGAGTTAGACAGACCCAGTTATGCTCCCTTTAAAATTATAGGCCCACCTTAACAGTATACCCCTGTCTCTATCACTCCCCTCCAGAAACAAAGTGATGCACATTAGAAGGGCTTATGCCTCTGTGTCTGGAAGTCCGAGCGTACCTTGATAACAAGCTCTACTTCTCCTCAATAACTACACTGCTCACTACGCACCATAGCTCCCTCCTTCCTACTTCACATCTTTCTTTCTTTCCAAATCCCATTCACAACCCTCACAATCAGGATGGCCCTCTGATGATCTCAACCAGGCTGTTTATGTCTTCCTGGAGACCTTAAAGAGTTTACTCTCTGGTCCCTCACGTATCACCATTCATAGCAGCCAATCAACCTTATATTGGAGGCTGAAGATTTTGTAGACAAACTTTGTCTAAACCATTTATTATTAAGATTTATATAAATTATGCAATTAAAACTTTATAATAAAATGAAACTAATTTAAAGTTTTTTTTCTCATGTAGGGACCATCATGACTCTTCCAAGGGGTACCTGTGAATCAATTAGTATGTTCCCATTAGTACTCAAAAGCAAGCAGAGTCGGAAGTGTTAAACGGAGATGTGATTATGACCTGCAGAATTTTGGTGACCACTTCAAAAACTATCCATTTCCATGTAATAGAACTGACTCTGTCAAATAATTGCTTGAATGAAGGTTACATGAAACAAATTCATCAATATGATCTCTCTAAACTATACATGTGTGCACCTAGAATATATGTAACATATATTTTATGTGTACTTTCCTGTACACATATACATCTGTTTGTACTGTACACTTTATAAGCAGATATAGTATGTAAAATACTGCCAGACAATTTTGAATAGTTTTTTTAAAAGAAATTATTTAGCAATACTCATTTGAATCAATAAATTGCTAGGTTTAACATTTTGATATTACAGTATGTATTATTAGACTCATATAAAACAAAATTATTCAGTTCTTTTCATTTGTATAGCTATCGTTTCTCGTATGTCATCTTTCCTGCGTTAGAGTAGTGACTTTCACAAATTAGTGACATCAAAATCCTATGGCACTCTTTTAGCAAAGATGAATGTAAATCTGAGAGAGGATCTCAGGATCAAAATTCTCATTTCTAGCAAATCCACAGGTGATATTGATGCCACCAGTTCTCAAACCATTTCTTAAAATATCTTAAGATAGATAATGACAAAAGACTTCTCATTGCCCTACGTACTTCTGTGTGTAAATTTTCTACAGTCGATTATCTAAAAGCAGAAATTGATGTTTAAAGATTATTTTATTCCATTGTTTGTAACCTTTCTTTGGCTTTCTATACATTACATATGTCAGAATCATTCATTTATTGTTGCATCCTTCTGGGACCATATTGATATTAAAAATACTCAATAGTTTGTTTCTTAGCTGGGTAACATTGTATGGTTTCTTTTTAAGATAGTCCTAGAATGTAAATGTATTTGGCATTACAAACATTTGGATTATTAAAAATGCATATTAAATTATTCAAGTGCATCTTCAAAGAGGGGGATGCTAGAATATGGTTTGTCTCAAATTTGTTCTTTAGATATTTAACTTATATTTAATTATTTTATATCTAATGATTAGACAAGCATGTAAAGAGAGAAACAATATTAGTAACGATTTTGTAGTGTGGCCCAGTGATAGGTTCCAATGATCCAAACCAAGTAATATAAATGTTCCTGCATAACTTAAGTATCAAAGTAACTTTCAAAGAAAACTTCTTTACCTTTTTAGTTTTATATTGTTTTTATGTGAAAGATGTCATTTGTGGCAAGGAGGCACAAAAAGACTCCTTAGTTAAAGAGGTTATTCATGATCATATGTCTATTAAATCTCTGTGAAACCCAATAAATTTGATAATTTAACTCTTATTAAGTGTTGTATATAGAGGGAACTACAACACTATAAATTGTTGCTATATTTTTCTACCAAGTCATACATTACCTGATCATGTGCTACTTGGCACAGAATTAAGGCTATTCAAATATTTAAGACCATAATAAATAAGCAAACTTACTTAATAATATATTTAACTCCATTAAAGAATTATGACTTCTCTCCATTGCCATAATTATGCAAAGAAAATGTTCCAGTACAATATTCAACAAATATATCTCTGCCCTGTTTTGCAGTGTTGTCATTCACAAGGTTCATAGAGCTGGAAAGAAATGCAGAAAGATCACCAACAGTCTACTCAGCAGGTCGAATAAAGAGGACCTACCCACTATCAAATGTCCCTAGTTACTTTTGCAAGAACTTCTGAGATGTGGCTTTTGAAAAAACCATCCAACTTACTAAAATATCATCTTTAAACCTCACAGTAGATATATATATATAGCAATAGATCCATAACATTTCTTTCACTCTATACTGTGCTTTACAGATAGTTTTTATGGAGAAAGAGCATGAGATTATATAGGAAAACTAAAAATATAAACTCAAAAATTGACATACACTCATTATTACCTTCACTAAAAAATCAGATAAATACTGAAGAAAATTAAATACAGAATTGCCTATAAAATTAGTGATTGAAAAGCATGCTTTTAGCTATTTGTATTTTAATTATAAATTTATTCATAGTATAAGTAGATATGTGCAAAAAAGATTAAATATAGGCAAACAATTAAATATGTTCTCTACTCGCTTTGTCATTAACAGTGAACACCAAATGACTGGAACAAAAAATATAATTGAGAACTTGCAATAACTACATTGGTGATTACCCATCAAAAAAACCAAATAATATCTTAGATTCACTTTTGTAATGTCTGCTGAAATAGTATAAACTGTCTAACCATTAATTTTTCTTTTTTCATACTATTTATTAAAACTTAAAACTGCTTACTTCTCTGCCTTATTCACCCTCAAATCTACACTATCACTCTTTTACCCATTTTAAGTATGTGAAAGCCTTTACTTGGTCTTCAGGTTGTATAATGCTTGTCCCTCCAAACTTTACCAAAGTTCCACCATGTCCCTCTTTCAGACTCCTACAATACATTCAATAGACTTAAATACAAACATCAACTTTCACACTAACAGGTTCTTTTAAACTGCTAATACATAATCAGAAGCTAAGAAAGATAATATTAATTTTCTGAGTTTTGCCTGTCAGTAAATGTGACACATTATATACACCTAAGGGGTTACAAATTCAATGATTCCAAATGTAGAAAGATATTCTGAGGATTGCTTTGCATTTTCATATGTCTCCTTAAGTTGGTTTGTTTAATGGTGTGTTTGCTTCATTCTAACTTTGAATTCAATACTTTAAATAAACTTGGAAAACCTGCATTACTTTCCCAGGACTGCCACTACAAATTCCCATATACAAGGTAGAATAAAACAATATTATTCATTTTTTTCAGATCTGTGGAAAGTATAAATGCAGAATCAAAGTCCAACAGAGCCATTAATCTTCTTACATTTCCAGGCAAAAATATTTCTTTCCTTTTCGAGCTTCTGTTTGTTGATAGAAATCTTGGGTATCTTTTGGCATGTATCACTCCAATCCCTGACTCTGTTATCATGTGACCTTCTTCCATGCCATAGATATAGATATAGATATAGATATATAGATACACACACAGTCCAAATATATGTATATTGTCTCAATACCATTTTTTTTCTTTTATAAATACCCAAGACACAAGATTAGGGCCCACCCAATGAAGCATGTACTTATTTGTTTACGTCTCTAAATGCCTTACTTTCAAATAAATCAGATTCACATGTATTAAGAATTAGAAATTGTTTCAATGCTGTAATTTAAACTACTTTAATCTATCTACCCCTTTGCTCTCCAAATTCATTGCCTTCCCAGATGAAAATGTTTTCATGACATACTACTGTCTGAAAAACTCTTATCTCACTCCAGTATTAACTCTGTGTTTAAAATCTTATGTATTACATCCTCTAAATCATGTAGTAGTCTTTAGGATTAACCTGGGGCTAAATTTCTTTCCATTTATGGATTAAAACTACAAAGTAAGTTATCTATTTCCAAAATATAATGGTGATACAGATATAGGAAGGACATTACAATTCCCTAAGGAAAAAATTGAAAGAAAAACATGTCATTTGTCCCAAGGAAAATTGAAGCTCCCATGTGCAATTCCTACTGGGAATAATAGTAGCCAGCATAAGTGAATTTGGAGTGGCCAAAGATATAGAGAGACTGAGATATTTTGTTTAAAAATAGTATCTGCTTAAAAAGTGAGAACCATATTTCTTATCTAAAGAACTTTAGTGATAAAACTACACACTGAAGTGGGTTGAAGGATAAATGAGGAAAGTAGTATATGAATTTTACCTCTGAACTAGAGGAGAGAGATAAAACATAAATATATAAACACAAGCATGCATGTTTATGTATGTATGTACACAAGTGTGTGAATGAACGAATGAATCCAATAGATTCAATGACTCAATATTTTCAGTGAGGCTTGGAAAGGCTAAAGAATGCCTCTACAAAATGTAAAAGGGAGAGATTAGTAGATATACACGTGGGTTAATTTGATAGTGCATGGTTGAGAATATTTCCAACTATTCTCTCTATGAAAATTAATTGCAGAGTTATATACTGACAAGAGTGCAGTGGGGAATGAGCAAAAATTTTGAAGTAGTTATAAAGGAGCTGAAAAAGAGAACTCCCAAGAAGAAGGCCACCAGATTGACAGGAAATATTGACCCATAGCTATGACCCATGAAGATGAAATATGTAAGAAGAACTAATCAGCACTGACATATTGTTGATATCATTCACAGTTAACACAGAGTTGCTGTTTAAGTGTTCTATGTGTGATCTCTTAATAAGAAAGAATTCAGATAAGATTGGTTCTGATAAGAAACCATAGCTTATTTTTGTAGCCCATGCACTCTTTACAATTCTGCTCTCACTCAAATAATTATATTGCAATATATTCCTCCTTCAAGGAAGGAAATTTCAGACAATGGTCTTACTCCTATTGAAATGATTCCAAATCTGTATGTACTACTTCTCTTGCAGCAGGAATTGCAGACAGAATCTATCAGGTTATTTGTATTGAGTTTGTCTACATCAAATTGAATTTCCAAAGTTGGAACTATTTGTCCAAAAGGTAACCAAATTATCTTTAGTTTTCTTCTTCCTGTCCTCTGTTTCTTGTGTCTATACTTTATGAACCCATGTGTACTGGAGATGCTTAAAAATCTAGTAACTACTGAGAATGTTCAAATATGGTGCTTTCTGTAAAACCTACATCCTACATGTTGTCGCCCTGTTTTTCTTAGTGATATTTCTGAGCACATTGAATCTGTACCTGATCAGTTCCTGCTGAAGTTCTGCTCCCAGTCTGACTGACTGATTCTTACACCAGGATCAATATATGATGAAATATTTATGGTGTTAAACAGTCTATTTTGAGCAATTTAGCACTTAAATCTATGAGTCGTTTTTATTAAGGAGAACTCACAATTGCTGTTTCTTAGATCCCCTATATGGAATAACAAGTTAGAATACCTGAGTATTTTTATTGAGTCAATCAATTTCATGACTATTTATAAATGACATGCTGGCTTTTTATATTTGGAGTTAATCTGTTTTTCTATTTGTCTCTGCTTGAATACCACACAGTATATTATTACACAAATGTGTTTATACATTAACAGGGCTTACCCTGTCATTAAACAACAAACCCCTATACAGTAGATTGCTACATTCTCATTTTTATATCAGGAATCAGACTGATAGGACATGCTTAAAATAATAAGTACAAAAATGTTTCCTGAATAATAAAACCACTCATTGCTATAAGCCAGCCAATGTGTTAGAGGTGAAGGACTTACAGATAAATAAGCACCTTCCAAAATCCCAATCTCATAATAAGCACAGACAGGAGGTAGTAAATGAAGCTACAGATGGATGGGCAATTTCAGAGCAGGGGTCAAGGAAGCCATCAAAGAAGAAATGAAATCTATACTAGTTTTTGTAGAAGAAAAAACAGTTTGCCTAAAAGACAAGGGATAGCAGATGTTACAGACAAAGCATGCAGAGCAAAACAATGGGATAAAAAACAGAATATTGAAAATTTCAAAACTGTGGAAGAACCCTTGGAGCTTAAGGAAAACATTAATAGGCATATATATATATATATATATATATATATATATATATGAATGATATACTCAGTAGGGGAAGGTAAATTAAGACAGAGACAACAACAAAATAAATATGAAAGGTATTAACATGACCCTTTATATATCACTCTGCAAAGCTTGGGCTACATCACTCCCCTTATGGTTTAGACCACAGAAGTATACCTTCATCCTGAAGGCATGATCACCAGTCTGTGGCACATTTGGGAGGTGGAAGAACCTTTGAGAGCTGGAGACAGGTGAGAGAAAGTTAGGTCACTGGGGACACGTCCTCAAAGGGGATATTGGGATTCCAACCAGTTGCTGTCTTTATATTTGTCTTACAGTAATTCTAATGTGAAGTTCTTTGCTCCATCACACATTTTTTGCATGGCATTCTACTTCATAAATCCAGAGTGGCAGAGAAAACCAACTTTGGAATGAAGTTTCTGAACCTATAATCCAAAGTAAATCCTTCCTCATTTTAAATTATTTATCTCAGGCATTTTGTAAAAATGACATTAAGATAAGACAGAATGGGAATGATTTTAATGGTCTAGGGTTGTCCTAACAAAACTACCCCCTAACTAAGTAGCAGTAAAGAACAGAAATGTACTGTCTCATGGTCGCAGAAGCTATGCACTTGAAATCAGTATTTTGGCAGTATTGAATCCTTCTGGCTTTCTGAGGATTACCTTTCTCACATATCTCTTAGGTTATAGTGGTTCACTCTACTCTTTGACATTTTTTGAGTTATTGAAGTATTATTTAAATTTCTGCCTTCCTGTTCCTGTATCATTCTCCCTTATCTATGTATCTGTGGCCTCCTTTTCTTCCACGATTACACTATAATGAATTAGGAGCACACCCTAATCACTACTTTCAATTTTTCAATTCTGAAAAAAGCCCATTTACTTCTTTAAAAAATTTAATTTAAACAGAATAAAACCCAACAAAATAAAGTCCATTGAAACAAAACAGTGAATGTGATACAGGACTTCAAAACAGGATAATAGGAAATCAATAATGGTAAGCATAATGGCTCTTGTTATCTTCAAAACTGCAGCCCATACCATCAACAAAATAATAAAATCAAACAAAATAGAATAGAAAAAAATCTATCAAAACAGAACATTGAATACAATAAAACAATAAAATGTAACAAAACAAAACAGTGAAAACCATATTGGATTTCAAAATAAGACAGGAGGAAATTCCCCATCTTTGCTGCATTTTATATTGTTATCCTCTCAATAGATGCTCAGACTACTGCCTCTAGTCCTGCAAAGTCAATCAAACAATACAAGCATTAATTTAATATAAGTATTAAAAACAGTAGAAGCATTGTTTTGTGCCTCTGGTGCCAACAACTCAGCTTGTGTTCTTCCAAATCAGTCCATTGCTTATGAGGTGGAAGTGGGCAGTGTTCTTGTCTCCCAGTTCATGCACCAGTTGGCTCACTAAAAGGGAAAATTCGCTTATTTTTTCACCTCCCAGGACCCACGTGGCTTCCGGCAGCGCACAGGAAAAGCCTATTTTCAAGCAAAGTCATACTGAAAAACACCGGAGGTTTTCATTTCAACATACCTTTTGGAGGAACACAAGTCATCCTATGAGGATGTGAGAAGGAGCAGGAAGGAGCTGGGTGACAAAAGTAGTATATCAGGGCTTTGATGATCAGTTGAATTACAAGTTGTGTAAGTGCCAGAAGGAAAGGTAGAAAACACACAAAAAAGTATAAAATAAGCAGAGAGGTTCAGAGCAGCTCTTCCCAAGGGTATAGAGGGATGCGGAAGAAAGAAATGAAACAGACATAAAGCAGCTTACATGGGAAGACTTCACTGCATGAATCAATGCAAAGAAACAATCATTGCTGAAACAAAACTGAAACTCAGCATTAGCTTGATGATTAATGAATCAACCAAGAGTGTACTAGTAACTTGTCATCCTAGTTTGTATATGTATCCTCTGAAAGGTCCACGTGCTAAAGGTTTGTTCCTTAGCCTGAGGCACTAGGAGGAGATGATGGAAGCTTTGGGTAGACCCCATTGGACATTTTAGGCTATTGGAGACATTCCCTTGAAGGGGTTTTCAAACCCTAGCCTTTTCCTCTTTCTCCCTGCACCGTAGCCAAAATAAGGAAAGACACATATCCCATCGGGTGCTCTCTGCTGTGACATGCTGCCTTGCCTAGGCCCAAGGCAATGGGGACAATAAACCATGGGCTACTCTAAAACTTTCAAGCCATGAACCAAAATTAATCTTTTCTACTTTAAACTTATCATCTCAGTTAACAGTAACAAAAAGCCGAGTAATATAAGTAGTGGGTGGTATATAAACAACAGGAAATATAATGTATTATAGGAAGATAGAGTCTCTGAAGAAATGGGGTAGTAGACAGAGGTAGGATTAGAAGAAATTAGAAACATTGCATTCCATCAATAAATAGTGTTTCATCTTTAGAGACTGCAGAATTACGAGTAAGCATTTCATTGCTGTGACCAAATTACTTCGAAAAACAACTTAAAAGAAGAGAAGAGGTTCATTTTGACTCACTATTTTACAGCTTTCAATCCATGGTTAGCTGGGTTCAAGGTAAAAATATTACTGCAGGAGGGCATGATGGAAAACAGCTATTTAAGGCATCTGGGAAGTGGAGAGTACAAGATGAACCAGAGAAGAATGGGCCAGGGACCAGACAGTTTCCAAAGTGATGCATGTGTGATCCACTTCCGCTAGGGCCCAACTCTAACACACATTCAGTTATGAACTAATCTTGTGTTAATGCATTAATGATGTTAGTGCCCTCATATTTCAATCATCTCTCCAGGAATCCCTTCATCCAATCAATCTGACAATGAAGATTAGCACAGGATGGATAAGGTATAAGAATGCTTGGATATCAAGATGTAACAATCATTAGGGAAAGAGTGAAAGTTTAGAAGAGCTGAGATTGGGTGGCATCCATTTTTTCTCTTAAGGAAGTAAATTAATCAGCTTCTTTTTGAGACAGGGTCTCGCTGTATAGTACATACTGGCCTCTAACTTGTGATTCTGCTGCCTCAGCCTCCCAAGTGCTGGAATTACAGAAGTGTGCCACCACACCCAGCCAAATTTATCATCTTCTAAAGAAAAGTATGACAATTGTTGGGCAGCACCTTCCAGGGTTTCTTACCACAATGTATCCAGCATGGGTTAGTCAAAACGGGAGCTCCTGAAATGACAGCACAGGTATGGGATTTTTATATTCTTGCAGAGAGAGGTGCTGGTGCTGCTGGGACATTTCCTGTTACCGTCCGAGATTCCCTTACAATAACTTTATAAGTTAAATTTACTGTGGATGCTCCTTTGTTTAATGTTTCTAGATATTATTCCTCTGCAAAAGTGATTTCATAAATAAATCTTCCGGTAACCTATTAATTATCTTTCACCACTTTCAAAAGGAGAAAGAAGCTAGCCTTAAAAGTTGGTCCTCGGTGTGACTGTAGAGAAACTGAATGGCTTTCTAGGGTATATGTGTGCATCTGAGCTTCCCTTCAGCCCTATCACTGCAGGAGGACTTCAAGTTTAAGCCAGGCTTGACCAACTTAGTGAGTTAGGGAGTCCCTTCTCAAAATAATCATTAATTATTATATGTGCTTTATTTTATTTTGAATTGAAATCTATAAAATCTCATCAAAATTTCACAAATAGTACTATGGTTTAGTTGGATAGACAGGTATTAATATAATTTCCTTGAAGGAAAATATTGCAAATAATAAAAGGGCAAAAATAAATTCTGGCTGGTAACACTAATATCAGGCTTTAAGAATAAGCAGTTGTTTCTTCTTCTGCTAGGGAAAGTAAATAAGCTCCCCCCCCAATATATATATATATATATATATATATATATATATATATATACACACACATATAATTATATGTATAACATATAGAATATAACTAATCTCTGTTAGTTCAGAAGAATAACTTGTGCTTTCATTGTTGGATCATTTTTTCATGCCTGTTACTTGAAATCTAAGTAGTTACTTTGAAGGTAATACACAGTATGTTAACTGTTGTTAATCTTCTATTATTTTGTTTTGAAATCCTGCATCATGGTTTCTATTTCTTTTTCTTCTTAAAATAAAAAAGACAGTGACCAAAAAGAATAAGCAGTTGATCTTTCATAAATATGAAATAACATTTAATAATAACCGCATCTTAAATATATGCAATTGACTCTTTTCTTCAATTGTTATAGGTTTTCCCTTCACAAAACTGTATTTTACTATTTAAAAGTAAAAATCTTTTAGAAAAGCCTAGGCCAGAATATCTAGGATATAAGAATCTATGTTGAGCTGTGCTTTAAGCTCTAGTCTGACCTTGGAGGACTACATGGTATTATCACGGCCACTCTATTTATAGAGCTATTGTTTGAGTTATAACCTCTGAACAACTACTGAAGTCATAAGTCATTTGCTACCTTATATATGCTACTGCAATTATATATAAATTGAATCTTTATTATTTGGATTAATGCAAACGAAATAAAAAAATATTATAGAGAATCCTTTGGCAGACTAGTAAAACCTTTTGTAAAACTATCACTAGATAACTTGTCTTTCCAGCTGCACTTTAGGATATACTAGAGATTTTAAACTGAAACTTACATTCTTTTAATCATAGAAATTGCTGCACAAACAAACTCAACATTATGTAAGATTCTTAGCTGGTATTTAAATAAAAGTAGCTTCTTTAGAAACAAGCAAATATCCTTAGCTTCTTATATATTGTATTAAGCGTATTATCAAAAGGTTCGATTGTATCTTCAAACAAAACCTAAAAATCACCTATGCTAAGATTTAGAGGTAAAATATAAAATTTTGGCATCAAAAGAGTTATTGTGTGTGTATTCAAAAGATTTGTTAAAACATTGCTTCTCAAATATTCATGTTCCAAAAAATCACTTTGGGACATATTAAAGCTGAGGTCTGGAAGAAGCTTGAGAATCTAAATATCTTCCAGCCTCTAAATAAAACTGAATTGGCCAGTCAAAGGTCACATGTTAGACAAAACAGAATGTTCTTTTATCTATAGGTCAGATATGTGCATTTCTTGAAAATTATTCCTGTAGTTATCCAAGAAACAAGTTTTTTTAAATCAAAACATAGTAGATGATATAATAAACAAAAATTATAACACCAAATCTAACACTTAAATTAAAAATTTTAAAATGTAGTATTTTTACACAAATCATAATCATCATCAAAGTAACAATTTTCTTTACCAAAAAATGAGGGCATGATATGTGGGCTTCATAACTTTAACGAAAATTAAAGCCACTATCCTATACTTTGCTCTCACATTCAGTACTCAATGATAATGGCAAACCAGGAAGAACCAACACAATGACAGCGAAACCAACGATGTGCTGGGAATGTGGACTCTTCAGAATTCTCAAAAGCCTCTAATTTAGTTGCATTCACAAAACGTACCTATAGAAATATAAAAGGATTCATATAATTTATGAATTCAAATACCTCAGCTCTTCCAGATTCATGATAATGAGTAGCTCATCTAAACTACTGAACACCAAATTTGGAAGAAAATAACAGTCCAAGTGAACACTGACTCTCAGACCACCGGAAATGCTCACTGTCTCTGAGGTCTGATGGGGATACACAGATATTTAGACCTGGACAGACATAATGCCTTCTGGAATTTCATTGACTTTCACTGATGTGAGTAAATTTATTTTCATAGGTGTCATAACAGATCACCTCATTTAACTTTGCTAAATCTATGCAAGCAAGTAACCCTAGTAATGTAGGAAAATGTCATTACATTGATTTTCAAGATCAGATTGCTTTTCAAAGTTATCAAAGCCTAGGGCAGGCAATTATTTTTCCCCTCAGAGAGAAGGAAATGAATGATTATAAAATAAGCAAAATCAAAGCTAACCTACTAGAAATTTCTAAAGAAACATCTTTACAGTTGCCTAGGCTGACTCAGGACACTTAATAAACTGATACTAGAGAATATATATATATATATATATATATATATATATATATATATATATATAGTTGATTTTTAAAATACTGGCATGGAATGTCTGTAATTGGTAAAGCTATAAGAAACATTAGAGGGCTTGTGATTTTCTTTTCCCAACTTTTGTGCTAAAAATATATCGAGACACATGGGACCACTCTGACCACAGCTGTGCCTTTTTATCACTACAGGCTTCCAGATTCAGGATACACATCAGCTCACAGACGCACACTACCCCAGGATATAACAAGCATGTCTTTCTTCATTTACAATTAATGGGAGCATAGGAAGGCTCGCCATCATCCCTAAGTTTTACTCTAAGTGTATCTTTAATGTTACAACACCTATTTGCCACATTTAATCTAACACAGATTTCATACGCATTATATAAGCAGGTAAATAATTAATGTTAGTTTCTACCTAATTTCTTGGTGCTAACTTCATTTTTTAAAAGTAAATCCCAAGATTTTATGAATTTTGATTTCAAAATTTTCATGCTCAGCTTGAGTTCCTTATTTTAGAGATTTAAAATACAAACACACTGTTATTTTGGACAAACATAATTTAACTTCACATTTAGACAATTTTGAGCACATTTCCAAGGTTTTGAAGAACTAGCTTATGTGAAATGATTCCAAATTGGGATAATCATAGATTTTTGAGATTTGAAAACATTATATTTTCCATATCTGTGATACTTAGTTTTTGGCTATTTGAAATTACAAACTGGTCAAAATTTGATTTTCTGAGACTATTTATAAAATAGTCTGAAAATCAATTTTAAATGTAAGAAATAAAAATAAGAAGGTAAGAAAATAGTTTAAATCTAAATTGTACATGGTGATACATCCCTCTAATCTAATCAGTACTTTGACCAGCTTGCAATTTCAAATAACCAAAAACTAAGTATTACAGGAAAATTGAAATTTCAAGTGGGGCCTGAGCAACTCAGAAACTTAAAGGGACCCTGTATCAAAATTCTAAAACATAATAATAACAAAAGAACCTGGAATGTAGTTCAATGCTGTGTTAAACCTGCAGTAATGTACAAAGAAAGAAAGGAAATATTTATTTTTATAAGGAAAGTAATATGACAGAAAAATGTCATTGTTATTATTTCTTAGGAAATGGGCTATGACATATGACACTGGCTTTGTTATAAAATGTACCATGGCTTTGAAATATATGCAAGTGGTGAGAGGCCATAGAAAAATATGAATTAAAGTACACTTGTTTTTTTCTATGTAGTATTCACCATTTTTGTTATAGATTTTAATGAGTATTTTGTCAATGAATAATACTCTATTAATTTCTGATTAAATGTTTAAAATGACTTATAGAATAAATTTATATTAACCATCATTTTGCTACAATAAATTGGTACAGTTTCTTTCTTTTAAATGGAAATGAGAGAATTCAAAAAATATAATCAAGTCTAAAATTTACCAAATATATCAATTTTATTGGCTTAAGTATAGTATTGACTCTAAAAAAGGGTTGCTGAAGTTAATATTTTGACATTCTTGATCAGGAAAGAACAAATGAGATCATGTATTAATTACCAGCCTAGTGTTTAAGCCAAGTCAGTAAATGTGCCAGGATGACGGGAGTGTTTACAATGATGAGTGAGGAGTGTGATTGGAATGGAGAAGAAAAAGCTGTGCCTAAGAAATTAAATGAGAATGTGGTGGCTTGAAGATGCTGCCACTTTGAGGATTAATAGAACTTAACCATAAAAAAATAATGAATTAGGTATGTGATGGTTAAAGCATGTGTCAACTTGACTAGATGAGGAGATATGTGTCTGTAAACCTTTATTTCTGCGTGCGTCTGTGAGGCTGTGACTGGAGGAAAATATCATTTGAATCAGTAGATTAAATATAGAAGATTCCATTCTCACTAGTGGGATATGGCCTTATCCAGTCTAGTAAGGCTTGAAGCAGAGCAAAAGGGAAAGGAAAGGTGAATATCTCTCTGCCTTTCTAAACTAAGACAGTTAAGTTCGCTGTCTTCCAGCATAGAAGCAACTGGTTCTCCAGGACTGAGACTCAGGGTTTATACCTATGCTTCCCTTGTCCAGAGTTCTCAGGCCCTTGGCCTCTCAGGGATTCTACCTCGATGTGCCCTGATTCTCAGGCTTTTACAGTCAGAAGAAATCACACCATTTTTATTGGTCCTGCCTCCATAATCACATAAATGAATTACCTCTCATCCTTTCTCTCCCTTTCTCTATCTCCCTCTTGTTTACTCTGTATTTTTTATTCATTAATATTCTACCTATTTCATTCATATTTTTCTACATGGTGGATTAAAGATGACCAAAAATTCTTTGAAATGCCTTTAAGAAGGGTATCTGGCAGAATGTGGTGGAATATACCTATAATTGGGAGGACTGAGAGTTTCAAGCCCACCTGGGTTATAAATTAATTTCAGACTAGTTTCAAAACATACCTACCTACATACACATACATATATCTGTACCCATTTGGTACTTGAATTCACTTATGGCATGTGGTCAAAGAAACACTGTTTAAATTCTGGGTCTGAAGAGCTTTGCAGCATCTGTCCCCACTATCTGGAGCACACTTTCTTGAATGCCAAGTATTATTTAAGAATTTTGAGTACCTTAAGTAAATCATGATGCATTGAGACCTAGAATTCATATTAAGACATAATATTTCAGTACACAGACCCAAGCATCTAATAACTAAGAAAGCTACAGCCTGAGTTTTCCTGATGAATTAGAACTTCAGATTTTAATATACATGTTAAAATTTCAATTTCAGATTCTTATTGATGCTATTCCAATTTGTATTACCACATCAAAATGCCTGAGGGTGGCTTACTGGTAAAGAAAATCAATCCAGATAGGCATGGTGTCACATTCCTGTAATCCCAGCTTTCAAGAGACTGAGGTAGGATGATCTTAGCAAAGTTGAGAGCAACCTGGGGTACAAAGTGAGCTCAAGGCCAACCTGAACTGCATAGGGAGACTCTGTCTCAAAAAGACAATGAATACATTAATAAATAAACAAGAAAGAAAGAAATCAAAAGAAAATCCATCTAGGTATGTTGTAATTCTGGAGACTGAAAGGCCCATGTCTGGTAAAGGTCTTCCTCCTGGAAGAGTCTCGAAATGGTGCAGGGAGTTTCATGGCAAGTGCTAAGTAGTATGCATCTTTGTGTTCTGATCTCTCCTTTCTTGTAAAGCTACTAGTATGAGATCATGGGAATTCCAGCTTGATGACTTTATCTAATCTGAATCACTCCCATAGGTTCCATCCCTAAACTCCATAATTAGATTAAGATTCTATTCTCTTAATGCTTCATATTGACATTTAAATGTCAACATATGAGCCCTTAAAGAACACCTCCATCTATACCCAAAAGTAGTACTCTGCCCCTGGACCTAGAGGCTCCTATCCTTTTCTCAATGCAAAATACATTAAGTCCAGACCCAAGAGTCCAGAGTGTTCCCTGAGTTTTACATTAAAAAAAAAAAAAAAAAGTTTAGGTCATAGTCTCAAATAATAATACTTTAGCCCTGAGCTTATTAATCAACACAAGTTTTCTATTTCTAATATGCAATGCTGAGATCACCACAGATACTATACATTTCTATTCTAAAAAGAAGGAATAACCAAGAGGGGAAGGAGTAACAAGAGGATGCAAGATCCAAACCCAGCAAGGAAGACAGTGAATACTAAAGCTCCCTGTCTGGGATGCCTTACTCACTGTGGTGAAGGGCAGGAACCCAGAGCCATAGTCTGCAGGCTCCCTTCTCCCTCGCTAGTTGGACGCCATGTGGTTCCTCTCTCAGAGTACATGATGATGTCAGGCACTTTTCCCCCAGGCATTTTGTATGTTCTCTGTTGCTCTGCCTTTCTGGAGTACCCAGTGTAGCTTCACAGCTACACCTCCCCTAAGCATGGCCCCATAGAAGGCTGTGGGTAGGGGGTCAGATCACGTGCCCAGCTTCTGCATGCCCTTGCAAGCTTCTCTCTGAAAGCTTAGTAGAAGTGCATGTGCGGTGACTCCTGCATTCTGTGGACCTACAAATGAAATGCAAAACGAATGCCGCAATTTGCCATGAACAGGATCTGTGCTTGTAATTTTCATGAACCACAGCTGTAGTTACAGAGTGTTTCACCAGCTGAAAGCAGGTAAACAAATCTCAAGGTGTCCTTGGGCAGCACTACAGAGGGCCTCTTCCTGAAAAATAGAAAGAAAAATTCTGCCATACAAGATCTCTGGGCCAATCATGGGAGGTACTGAACATTATCGAAATCTTTTTCCTTCCTTTTGCTCCAGAGTGTAATTCTGCTAAAAGCAGTTAATAATAGCAATGTACCACCTGAATATTTTGACATTTTTTTCACTGAATAAAATAGACTGTTGTCTTAGTCCATTTTCAGCTCTGTACTGAAATATTCAAGGTTGAGTAACTTTAGAAAGCAAAGAGTTATGTTTAGCTCACAGTTCTGGATACTGGAGAGCAGAGTGTCAACCTTGAGTAAGCTCTGGTTATCACATGTGAATAGCATCACAAAGGCCAGATTACTTGTGAGGAATATTGTATGGCTCTGCTGAGCAGGAAGCCCAAGAGCTGTGTTGAACCACAGTTGCTCATGGTATAACAACACTGTCAAAAAACTAACTCAGGGTCTCAAGAAATATTTTGAGAACTACTTAGAGCAGGGCCTCCAATGGCCAAAGACATCCCTGCAGGCCCTCCTATTAAAGGATCCAATACTTCTCATTTGCTATTTTGAAGACTAAGCCTCCAACACTTGGACCGTAGGGAGAGAAGCACATACAAACCATAGAATCTATCATTCTTAAATTCAGTCTCCCATAGAGTTTTAAGAAATAGATACAAAATGCCCCAGTTTTTTACAAAAGTCTGACTTTTAGGCCAATTTCCAATAAAATCTTTATTTCTATCTGAAACAAATTCCTTAGTCTGTCTTCTAAGCCCTCACTGAGATAGTTCAGAGCGTGGCAAATCTGGTAGGAGAAGTAGGCATGATGTAAGAGACCCCAGACCCACTGCCTCTCAGGACCTGGGTGTAGAAGTTCTCATGAGTTTTCTCAAGATTTTTACAGTATAAAAAATAGAAAGGCAGCCACGCTGTGTTTCCCAGAGATGGCATGCACTTTTATCTGTGCTCTTCCCCACTTATTTTTTTAACAAGGCCCAAATTCTCTCTGCAGAGCCAGATTCTCTCCCATTCTTCTCTTCCACTATCTTTCATGAACTTTACCACTATGTTTTTGCTTGTTTCATTCAATTTTTGTTCAAGAGGAGAAAAATCTGGAATCTAACTTCAGAAAGTGAGGCAAACAACCCGGGCCCAGTGACATCTAGTTGGCAAGTCCCATCTTAGACACAAACTGTCCAACAGCATCACCCAAATCCTCACTTCTGCCCCTCTTACTCTATTAAGTTTCCCGCCTCCTCCTCCAAGCTCTCCCAACCTCTGCCTACAACCCAGGTTCACCATGGCGGCTGTGTTTCCAGGTGTAGTTTTCGTAACAACTCTACTCCTTGAAATCAATTTTCTTTATTAGACTATTTTGCCAAAATGCCTGAGGCTGGGTGGCTGGAAAGAAAAGTTTTATTTAGATCACATTGTGGAGCTTCAAGGGCCCACATGTGTGACTGCAAGAGTTCTGACATTGGTTCAAGATACTATGAAGCGAGAGACAGAGACTGAATACTTAGATGTTCTAGTCTCCCATCCTCTTTTTATAAAGACCAGTATTTAATAACTGGGGCTCCAACCTGATGTTGTCAAATCAAAATCACCTCCCAAAGCCACACCTCTACACACCATAGTCAGAGTAAGTTCCTATCACTCTCTTAACATTTCAAATTTAGGCTTAAATTTCAATACAAGAACTATTGGATGACAGACAAATAAAACATGTCCAAATCATAGTACTATTTTAGAGAGCAATAATGCCTTATTACATTTGTCTAATGTTCACTAAAGAAAATAAATATTCTAAAACCCAAAATATGGTATTTATAATTAAATGTGTGTCTATTATTTGACTTCTCTGTTAAGATGGTCAGACTTTTCAAGGAGGCCCATGCTCTATTTTCTGTAAATTCTCATTAGCTAGTAAATGCTAAACACAGACTGATGTGTGATTAAAAATGGGTAAAAAATTAAAGAATCTCATATAATACATCCATGGTATGCTATTAAGGACAGTAGCATTATTTTAGATTTACTATGATTAGCTGAAAAATGCAACTGTAATTAATACTTATTTTTAAATACAGTAGACTTCTGATTACTCTGTTATTTGTGGAAACAAAAACCTATGACTATTTTTGAAGACTACTTTAAAAGTACTGCTGTAACTATTAGTTATGAAATTTTTATTGATCATAATTTTCATTTAACTTGCTTTAAAGAAAAGTGTTTCCAGTAATTATTTTTATTAAACAGATAAAGCCAAAATACAACTACTTTGCAACTGTGCTGGTATCCCTTAGGTATATCAAATAAAAGGTAAGAGTTAACTTCAATTCACATAAATATCTTCATAATTCATTTTTTTCACTATTAAAAATGTTGACCTTAAAAATTGTGGAACTAAATAGCATACAATAAATTAAACAGCCTACACATCAGCAAATTATGAATTTTAAAATTATTCCTCAGAGTATTTACAGTATATGACTGAACATAAGGTTTCTATAGATAAGTACTTAATTATTTTCCCTAATTAATATAGCTTTCTGAAAAGCACTGTTTGTAAGGGACTTCTAAAATTAAACCATTTTTTTCTTAATCATTTGTTTTATTAAGTCATTTTTCCTCTCTCATGTCCATGTCCTATGCTTTATATTTAAAAGTTAAGTTTTTGGCCTTAGAGTAGTAGGTCACATTTCTAAAAGGAAAGTTTCTTTCTGGCAGAAGGCATCATCAATATATTATAGGAAATTCTTCTCTCTAAAATTCCAGCTTTAGTTTAGCTGAGTAAGTCTTCTTTTAATTAAAATCAAAACACTCTCTGAGGGATTAAAAAGACATTTAAGTATGAAAAAAATCTTCTAAGTCTACAGATTGGTATCTCAAGTGATCCTTGCAAAAGAAATGGCAGTTTTAATGGGAGGGAACATATTGCAGAAGTAATTATGGCTTATGAGGCATCATATAGAAGGGCAAACATTTCAGTTGCCATAGACTGACATTGGGGTTTAACAAAAGTGTGTATAGAGCTTTCAAGCAGATAACTTTGGGAGGAGAATTAGGAAAGGCAATAATGTTACTATCTGGGAATTTAAGCTAATTTTTTTTCTTAGCTACTCATTACATGTGGTTGTATAAAATACTTTAACCCCTCTAATTAATTTCCTCATCAATAAGTGCTGAGATGACTGATCCCAGTTGCACACAGAACTAATTCACAAAGTACCAGCAAAAGTATTAGAAAAATTTAAAATATATACAAATATTAGATGTAATTAATTATTTACCTACAGTTAACACTGAAAGTCTGTAAAATAAAAATCTAGAATCTTACCTTGGGAGAAAAGAACAATTTTGGATAGTTCTTTGTGTGAGATTCATAATTAAGCATTTTATAAACACTTTAAAGTTATTATATTAATCATACTGCTTTGTGAGAAAGCATTTTTCTATTTGCTGCTTTTTCTTAAGAAAACACAAAAATTAGTTACTAAAACTAAGGTAAAATATTAAAATCATTACAGCTTTTGCATTTATTAATGGAATTTAAATACAACACAAAGAATGAGGCTCTTGATGAAGCTAAAAGGAAATTTGGTATTGATTGATTCCCTCGGTTTCTAACATTTAATAATCAAAGGCAAAATATAATCTGATTTTTGGGGTTCTTTAAGCAAGATACCCTAAGATCGATTAACTTTGATTTTCATATAGCAGACAAAATATCAACAATGACAGACTAATTTAAAATACTATATATATAATACTTTTTCAGATGACAAAAGAATATATTGATTTTTGAGCTTTCTTTGATTGATATTTTAGGAGTTCAGATAGTTTCCTAAACAAAGCTTTAAAAAAGAGTAAAATACAAGATTCCTAGAATTCTACTTTTAGAAAACAAACAAAAAAAAATCTCTGCAATTTATGTAACAAACTTACACAATAAGGCTTAAGGAAAGGTACTTGCCTTGTTTGAAAACCCAAAGAATGAACATAAATGCAATTTAGTACTATTTAGTCCAGTGAAATTAAAACAAAACAGTTCAATTTTACTTAAAAAAATTTGGGATAATTATAATATTGAAAATTTACACATAGTAGATTGTAAAACTTTTGTTAATCCCATAGCATACAAATTTGTCGATTTTCTATTTTAATGGGCTATACTGTTTTTTCTGCTTTCTCTCCAATATTTCTGGTTTAGATCACACATTGTCTCATCAACTCAACTAAGCTCTAGAGCCTAATAGTGCTTTCTCATTATATTCAGATTATCAAATCTATCCATTTCTTGATCCCAAGGAAACAAAATCTGGTGGTTATATTTTGAGTGGCCCTGTATTGCACAGAGGATAAACTCTAAATTCTCTAATGTGATCTTTATACTCTCTCTTGAGGCTTTGTTTTCCAAGCTCACTGCGGAGCAATTTTCAAGACCATGCTTCTTGATAATTTAAACCCCAGCTGCAATTAACTAATTCCATGGGCATGCCATACCTTTCTGATACTTGTATATTTCACATCTTTTTATACAAGTAAAGTGATACATCTTTTAACAAAGATCTTGCCTTTCATGAAGTAACTATGGTCTATCTTTCTCAAGCATCATTAATATTTTTCTCTTCAACCTCTCTATACCATGTAGAGAAAATATTTTGTATTTTAATTTGGATATGTCTGTTAGAGCTAAGAAAAATCATACTATAAATAGTAAAGAATTGTTCCCCAAAATATTTGAAATTAAAACTCTCATACAGTTATAAAATGATCACATATCCACAATTTTATCTAATTTACTAAGAAAAGAACTAAGATATAACTGATTCAAATGAAAAATAAGTATTACAGTTATCTAGCTCTTTTAGGAAAGCAAAAATAAATTTACAAATAGTTACAAAACTCCTTTCTTTCTACCAGAGAGAGGGGCACTAATTGTTCTTACATTTGTTTCTCTATAAAGAAGATCATAGGGGCCAGAGATTTAGCTCAGTGACCTAAGTGCCTGCCTGGCAAGCATGAGGTCATGAGTTAAAACCCTACTACCAAAAAAAAAAAAAAAACTAGAAAATAGCTCCAAAACAAAGATACTTGGAAATAATTTGTAAGAATACAGAGATATTCAGTAACACATTGTTTTTCCTTACACATTTTCATGTATTGCACAACTTTTCCTGAGAGTAGTAAAAAAAAAAAAATTAAACAAAATATATATTTTCCCACAAAGTCATTACTAAGAAAACAAAGCACAAGAGTAGAGAAATAAATGACATGCATAAGAGCTCTTGTAGGGGCCAGGATATAGCTCAGTGGCACAGTGACTTGCCTGGCCAGCGTGAGGTCCTGAGTTGGATTACTGTGTGTGTGTGTGTGTGTGTGTGTGTGTGTCTTGTGTTAAAAAAATATGTGTCCTCTAAGAGATTTGCAATATTTTTAGCTAAGGATATATAGAGGAATTTAGCATGTTTTTGAGAAGAATAAAAGTTACTGAAACATAAATACTTTTTACAAAACTGTTTTAAAACATTTTATTCTTAATAACTAATGATTAATTCTGAGGCTAGCACAAGGCAAACAATTGGAGATTTCTGTCACCAGGGTGAATTCCTTTAGAAGTTTTATTCATATCCTGGCCACTCAAACAAATTATTTTCTTTCAAAGCCTAAATTCAAAATCATCTTGTCAATAAAACCTAAGCTACTAAATGTAAGAAAGATCTCTTTCCTCCTTTGTGTTTCTCTTGTATTCGAATACAAATCCACAAGTAAGTCTCCCATTTACAATTAGTCTACTGCACCAGCTGGGCATGGTGGCACATGCCTGTAATTCCAGCACTCTAGAGACTGAGATAGGATTACTGTGAGTTAGAGGTTAACCTGGGCTATGAAGTGAGTTCAAGACCAGCCTGAACTGCATAGTGAAGCCATGTCTCAAAAACAAAACAAAACAACAGTCTATTAGACCAATTTAAACACAAACTTATCAAGGGCAGACACTATATCTAATACAGCTCCATTTCCTTACTGTTTCTGGCATTAGTTACATCAAACATATTCAGAAGTATTTGGTAACAACCTAAATGAATAAAGAAAAACTAGAGAATCAAAAAATCCATCCTTAAAAAGATTAATCAATCGACCTTTCCATTTTTGAGTAGTTTAATATATCCAATTAATTTAAAGCAATTATGTACACCATAGGAAGTACTAAAATTAATATGAATTTATGACAGTCATACACCTACTGCTTTTTTTTTTTTTTTTTGAGACAAGGCCCCACCGTGTATTTCAGGCTCACCTTAAACTTGCTGTGTAGCCTAGGCTGACCTTAAACTTACCGTGTTCTCCTGCCTTAGCCTCCCAAGTGCTGGGATTACATTTGTGCACCTCCACACCTGGCCTTAGACTTACTACTTCTGTGTTTTTGAGATCATCTATAGCATGCTATTAACATATATTTGATAAACTTATTCTGGCATTTTATTTTGGAATATATTTAAATATATTCAACAAATATGAGTTCATAAATTAATCTAGTTTAAGATACAACCGAACTTGCAAAAACAGTATTCACTTAAAAATATTAAATCCATTATAATAATAGTTACTAGAGGATAAAGTATTTTCTGTATTGACTTTTTGTTAGCTGTTTTTCTTCTTATCAAACTTTAAGACATCTTATACAAAATAAAAGTAGTTTAAAGCCTTGTATAATTGTGCATTCTTTGCTCAAACTCAGCATCTGGTAGAGCTAATTTTAATTATTAATGGAATTATTATGACAAGCTATCTTGAATATTAATAGATCTTGTTGTTATATCCAGAATTTGCATTAAACCAAGCTCTCTGGAGAGAAAGAGAATGCATGCTCTTTTTCATGGATATTGGGCTTATGCTATTCTGAGGCTATGAATCTGGACTAACCCTACAAATTAATACAGATGTTTAACACAGTTGACCAGCATTAATGACGTGTCTTATATATAGGATCCCAGATAGTGCCACTCTGTACATTGACACATTTTATTCTTACAGTCATCCTGTCAGGGTATATTAGATTCCTTTTGAGAAATGAGAAAGGCGAGGCTCACAGAGGACATAGCGATTAAATTAACATAAATTAACAAAGTCAGTGCTGCCTAAGGAGAAAACCTAGGGCTGACTTTGTTAAGCCCCTCCATGAGGAGAGGGAGATGTTTATAACATATATCATAAGAAAGCACCTATCTGATCTTGGAGCTCTGAGAACTTCATGAGGATGAAGGATTGCCTGTTTTGGCATATACAAATTTGAGAAATAGTTTAGATAATTCCTATTTATTTAAAAGTCTCTAAATTACTTCATAACTGATCATTTAACTATTTTTAATTCTGATTAATATCCATTTCTGCTGTATATATTTTTTTGACATTTTCCATTTTTGGTCACATAATAAGGCTGATCTGAAGATTTTGACTTCTAAAGTTGTTAATGTTCCAGGCCAGAAGGGCCGAAAATGAGAGTGGCCATCTGAACCTGAGGAAACTTTGCTAAGTTCAACTACGTTTTGGTGACAAAACAATTATACGGGAATTAGATACTGAGAGACCTGAAACCTTGGTAGAGCTAAACACAGCTGTCATAGAGATCGGCAGGAGTCAGTATTGATGGGCATGTGGTGAAGTCTAGATTCTTCTTTCCTCTTATCCCAAAAGCAGCGTTGTGATTATTCCTTGGTCAGGGGGTGCCTTCAGGCGGCCCTATTTACCTATCAGCCTTTCCCTGCCACCATCATTTCATGCAGTTACACTGCCTCATCAAAGTATGTTCCTCTGCTTGACCGTTAAGAAAGCATTTGCCTTGAACCCTCTAATACAAAATAACAATAACCTTTAACTGTTCTGTGCCAGGTATGGTGCTATGAACTTTATAAAATATTGTCCAACTCAATCCTCAAAAGAAACATAGGGAAATAGCATCTCCTCCATTTCATGTGTGGATCAGGAGAAGCTTTGTAAAATAACTAATAATAGTTGTTGAGGCTTTTTTCAACATTTACTAAAACTAATGGTAACTTCATAGTGGCAATGTTTCCAATAATGATGTTTAAAATAGTTTACATACTTTGCAAAAATTTCCTTGCTGATCTATTAAACTTCCAACTGAACCAGTCTACGAGAATATCCATTTGTGTGGTCTTTCGTGAATAGCTTACAAAAATCAAACTCAAAACACTGTGCATTGTTTTATATAACATATTTCATCCCTTGATGTGTTCCCACCCACACATGATCCTGGGTCTCATAACTGAACATCTGTGAGGTGAACTCAGACCGTGATATGTAGCCAGCAGGAGACAAAACACTGAATTTATGGGGCACATAAAGATATAACTTTCTCCATTGGTTCACATGAAGTTCACCTTGTAGCTCACTTATGCATAAATAGGAGAGTAAAAAAACTCTCTCAAGAATATCAAGGTGTTCTATTCTGAGAACAGCAGAATTTCGTGCAGGTGGCTACTGAATTAGATATTAACAGTTGATTAGAAAGATGCATCTCAGAATGCTCCATTTTTCTCCAAATAACAACAAAAATGGAAATTTTAAACAGAAATCTCAGCTTCTAATATTATGTCTGATTCCATCATACTAGTTTGTGAAATAGAACTATAATTCAATCCTGTAAGTTAATGGAGTCTGACAGGAAGGTAAACATCACATTTGGCAAAAGAGCCTTGATTACTCTCAGTGTTTCCTTTTGGTAATAAAATCTTGACAGCCTCCATTTCTCAAAAGAACTGCTATATTATTTTCTCCTCAATTCTAACTAGTTACTTAACTTTAAAATAGATGCATGCAAACAGGAATTTCCCTGCTTTAAAAAAAAGTTAGATAAGAGGATTTTCTCATCCACTTTTTTCCAATTTTCTACCACCTAAGAAACTTAAAGTAACAAATGAGTGCAATTTAAAACTTTGAATACTTTAAAATCTTTTAGGTATTATTTAGAGTTCTGTATTAGTAAAGGTGAAGGTAGCAAGCAGATAGATGGCAAATACTTAACTTAGGTAATTTAAAGAGAACTTAATAATGCCATTATTTACAAAAGTGCAAGTTGATGGGTAGGAAAACTACAACTGGATAGTGCAGACCTCATAAGTTAGGAACAGCAAGGCATTTAAGTGCCTTTAAGAAATAAATGGCAAAGAAAAGAATCACTTTACTGGAACCAGGACCTGCAATTTTAGTGGAGGGAGCACTTAGTCCAAAGCACCTTTACAGTGAAGGAATGGAGAATTTGATATCCTGATTTCTTTTCATTTGTCTTTCTGAGTTTTTGGTGGCCCTCCATCAGCCAAACCAATAGCATGCTCATTGATGAAATCCATACCAGTTAGCTCTTGAGGTAGAAAGTACCTTGGAGCAGGGTAGCAAGGATGGATCTGGAGGGGGATGTACATGATATCCAAGGGAGCGTTCTTTCAGGCAATCCTTCCAATGGGTTTTATTAGCTCTTGGTTTTTACTTTGAAACAACACATGGCACTATTAGCCACTTAGGTGTCTATCTGCTCAGGTTTGTTTGCTTATCACTGACCAAATCATAGAGGCCATGTATTTTGGTAAAAGGGAAAAAGAGACTTACTCAAAACTAACTCTGAGATGAAGGAGTCTCTTTGCTTGAAATCATCATCTCACCATGTCCATCTATGTAAGGGACTTTTGTAGTAAGGAATGGGGTGGGGGCTAGAGAGAGATGATGATTCCACATTTGTTTCCAGCCATCTTAGGTTGTTTCTCCCCTTTCTTGTGGAAAGGAAACTAGAGACTGCATTTGCATATTTTCACTTCATCTGGTCTGAAGAAAGGAAAGGGTTCTTACTGCTTATAAACCTGGAGAAGTTGCTTATCTCTAATGGAAAACACTTTTTAAGTTCCATTTTGCATGGCTGGTTACAATATGAGTCAGGAATTTCAATTTCTAAGGCCCATTCTCTAGTTCTATTGTATTTCAGAAGGAAATGGCTTGATCTACTTTGCACATGACCTATGCACAGTCAGTAAAGTTTTTCAACAGCTTAAGATTGAAATTAGTGTCAATTTGACTGGGTCCAGAACCTAATGGAGGACAGAGAAAGCAGATCAACACATCTAGACAATTTCAGATGAGACACATGGGCCTAAACATCAACCAATTCAAGAACACATAGAAATAATGCATTCATTGTCCTTTTTCAAAATCACACCACTGATGACCCCATCATTATTACACACATATTTCTTTTCTTGAGCAAATATGTAGAGTGGTAATTATGGCAATGTCAAATGCATTATTTACATTCTCATAGCATAGAAAGAACTTCTGATTGTACAACTGTCTTATTAATTATTCTGAAGCTTCACTGCTAGTTGTAAGGTATAAGCATCTTGTCCTCTCTTATGTCTTTGCAACGATGACCCATATTACAAATTCAACAAAAGTTTTTTGATTTATCACCTTGTATTTTTGCCAGTGTCCTGGGTGTTTTGATAAAGCACTGGATTAAAGTCCAAACTAAACTTAAAAACCAAAGTGTGAGTCATTTTTGCTGTCATTAGAATAGCAGGTAACTCAATTTAATAAATATATATTGCGTTTATTGTTCAGTGTTTTCCCCATAGTTTTATATTCATTTTTCACACATGGAAAGATATGGTCCTTGATTTTTGAGGTCGTTATGTTTTTTAAAGAAAATAACTATAAGCTTTAGCCTCACACTGCTACCTACCTTTTCCCCTACTGTATGAATTATAAAACAGAAGACAGTGCTCCATTCAACTGAGAGAGAATATTGCCAAGTGAAGCACAACATGATATATGTAGAAAATATTGTGAAGATATCTAGAATAGGAATGTAGATTTGCATTTTATATTTATTACAGGGGAGTAGACAGGAGCTATGCTGTGCTTATAACTATTGAAGCAGTCACTGATGCATGAATGCTTCTCTATTTGTTCCACTTTCATCCACTGTACTACCCTCAAATCATGTTCTTGTTTGGCATTTTATTAGCAGGACAAGTGGTAGGCTGCTTTGAAGCATAATGTTCAAGGTTTCTTTAAACCTTTTTTTTTTTTTTGACATTTCTCATTGTACTGCACCATGTCAAGTAAGCATGAACCACTGTGCACAGCATATTGAATTTTCTTCAGGTAGTTCAAAACAAATTAATTCTCTACCCACACATCATTTAAAGTACTAATTCCCTGTGCAGCCCAGCAAACTTCAAGCTGTACCTGTTCAGCATTTAAAGTTAAGGAAGTGCACCGTAAACACCTGTTAAAGTTTTAGCCATCTGCTTCCCCAAGAAATTGGAATTCTAATAATACAAAATTAACAGATGGGAAAGAACTATAACCTCCACTCTGAAGAGGGTAACTGCAACCTTTGAATTAACACAGTGCCATTTTGCCAGTAATTGTTTACAATGGCCACAGGGACAGAGTCAAACAATGATGGCCCATTAGTGACATTCTGTGTTTTTGTTCAGGTATAGTTTTCATCCCGGGAACCCTTTGCTAATTTCTAAATCTCAATCTTAAGGTAAATCTTCTTCCTCCCAGTGAAAGAACAAAATAATTAAGATATAATGAGATGTACTTCAACATGTGATAATCTTGAAGGGAATAAAAATGATGCCTTTGAGACTGGAAATGGCAATGTTTTAAATAAGAAATTAAAGTTGGTTATAACCCACTTGCATAAAATTAAGTATGAAAATTGGATGTTGAGAGGAAATTCATGATAAACTGAACAGATTTTCAAGAACTATTTCTTTTAATATTTACCAATAATAACGAAGACCCTCATTACATAATAGCTAATTCAGGAATATTGTAAGCAAACCATTTTTAGCTCAACTTTATTATTTTGTTTTACAAAAATAGCACATTTTGTGTTGTTTTCCTTTTTTTGATCATAAAAGTAATGTCTGCCCAATATAAATAATTCAAATCATACAGAGTATGTGGAGTGGAAAGTGAAAGGTAACCATGATTTCACGCTCCACAAATTTGAGAAACAAACATCAATAAATCTCTTTTATTTTTTCGATTAATGATTCGAGAACCCACATGTCAATCTTGTACGGGGTCCAATATCCATCACGTGGCATTGGCTTCAGGCTGTCTACAATTCTTAAGTATTAAATAGCCCCAGTAGTGACCAGTCTACAACACACAGAGAGGACATCCCTGTGGTGCCTTTGGGACCACAGAGCAGCATTGTTGAAATCTGGCTCTCCATTACATGATCAAAGGGGCCAGTCTTCATGTGTCACACACAGTGGCATGTGTGTCTGCATTGTCTGCTATGTCCTTGTTAATAATATTTACAACCCCAGTCCTTGGGCCTCTGCCACTGAGCTTGGCCAATGGTTGTGTTAATTTTTTTCCTGCTACCATGACAAGCATGAAGGGTATCAGAATATGCTATCTCCAAGTTGCCTTTTAGCATATGAATTATTCTGAGCTTGACAACCAGCAGGAAAAACTATAAATAGAGTATGAATTTTTCTTTTATAGGTCTATATCTGTGAAAAAAATTTCCATTAGTTAAAAATCTTTTCCTGTACCAGGAAGAGATAGTCTTAACAATTCTTATCATTAGAGAAATCTGAATATTAAACCCCATAAATAAGCCAAACTTTCAATAAGCTTGACTTGCCTTTCATTCCTATCCTAAACTACTTTTCCTTTCTTAGCCTAAGAGTGTACATAAGCCCAACTTGTAATCACTCTATTACTCATCTCTGAATGTTCCCATATTTATGTAAGATGCACATATTAATAAACTTGCGTATGTTTTTCTCTTGTTAATTTGTCTTTTGCAATTCTAATTTACAAGAATTTAGCTTGAAAACCTATGGTACAGAGAGTGAAAATAAATGAAGAGCACACATATGAGAATAAGCAAAGGCTGTAAATTCAGACCTCGTTCTAGCTACAGTCATCCACACTCTCTTGCATTTGGCTGAGATGCAATAGCAGCTAGGTAAGCACAGAAGCTCTATCATGGAAATCAGAGAAGTACTGATGTGTGCCCTGATTAGATGTTGTTGGCATGGAGAAGCTAAAGAGGGTTAATGGTAAGCAGAAGTTCTTCTGTTTCTGATTAGGACAGCATATTTGGCATCCTTTGGTTTGTCTTAGGTTTGAAGTGAGTACAAAAACTAGAAAAGCTGAGGATTATTGATGTCATCCTAGTTGTTTTAGGCTAATTGTTGTAGTGATTGTGGTTTAACTTCTTGGATTGGTTGTTACAGAATTTGTAAGATTTTTATTTGTAAGTGTGCTCTGGTGATTGGCCATTTAAATATGCAGTCTCCTACAACATCACTATAGGTTTAGTATCTTCTAAAATACTAAGTATTTTTGTCACATAACTATAGGTTAGAGAGATTGTAATGGTCTAATGTGACTAGCAGTGAGCTGTGTTCTTTTCTGAAGTTCTTAGAGTAGGTTCCATTTCCCGTTCATAAAGGTTTTGGGGAGAATTTAGTTCCTTGAGTTGCTAAGTTGACCCAGGTACTCATTTCTCAGATGGTTGCAAGTCAAGAACCATTTGTCACTTCTGCAAGTTGCCACACCCATCAGTCCCTGATTCCCCTTTCTCCTTCTTCAAAGCCAGCAAATTTGCTTTTCTGTTGTTTGAAGTGCTATGAAATCAACAAAAATCTAATAGAGATGGGAAGGGGAATTCCTGATTTTTCAGAGGATTGAGTGTTGGGTGTGGTGAATTGGTGGAGAGTAGGAGGGCTTTCAAGGTAGAGGAGAAAAGGACTTGTGAGAAAAGGGTGAGGTTCAGGAATGAAGAGCTGGTGGGGGACTGTGGGAACCTAAAGTACAGGGAAGACAAAACCAAAACCACAATGGTCATCATAGATAAACCAAAATATTTGTATTTTCCTAATGATTTAGGATACATTTTCATCTTATACAAAATTAACTCTCATACCAACTTTTCATGTATATAAGATTTCAAAACATACAAGCTTTGGAAATACTTAGAAATGGATTCAAATTATGTTTCTGCCTCTTATTAGCTGAAAAACAGTGCAGCTTTCTTACTATCAAAAAGCTCCATTTTTTATATGTAGGCTAGAGATAACCATATCTTGCCCATGGCTATAAATTTTAAATGGAAAAAATGTATTTTCTCTATTTAGGAAAAAAAGTCCAAAATATTCTAAAAAAATATTACTATGTACAGCCGGACATCTAAATTTCTAGAGAGATTGATTAAATCAATGAATCGTCACTCCCTGAAACGATAAAGGCCATGTTGTCACTCTACTGGGCATGTCACTATAATTGTCACTTTAACAACTGACTGAGGTCACATTTCAATTTGCACTAGAAGCATCTAAATTATGTTTAAAGCTTTGGCATCAAACAATGACAAGCTTTCACTTATCCATACTAAATTAGATGCATTTTAAGTCACAATGGATTATTTGTTTACTTAATATCTAGTTAGTATTGACAGTGAAATAGATTATTTCTTCCAATTGGCTATTAATATCACATATCAATATATTCACAATGGTGGTTTCTGGTTTCATGAACATAAGTAGTATTAGAGCAAATGGCAATAGTTCCTATGGCTCATGTATAATTATGTCATTGCTAGTTTTCAAAACCTGATTAAAATATGACAATTTTTCCTCACAGCATTTGCTATTTCTTCATGTAAAAGAAGAGGAATATGCTAAAATTATGTATTACCTGCTAGAAAACTCTTAGTAGTAACATGAATTTTAAAAGGAAACTACCTTAGAGTTGCTCTCCCATTTTTCTTTTCTTTAACTAGCCTTTGAAGTTTCAATATTGTCACTATCATAAAAAAATAAATAAAACAAATCCAAAAAAAATTTTCCTGTGGCAATTCTTGATAGAAATGTATGTACATAATACTACCCCAGGGAACAGTGAGCCAACAAGTAGCCAACTATATGCTGGGGAAAATAGTAACACATACTCTCATATTGTTATAATATATGGCAGTGGATATAAGACCCTTAGCATATTGTTGGGTAAATACAAACCATTCAATTGCTGTTAGACAATTTTATCACCACATCAGTCAGCAGCCACATCCTTATGACATTTTTCATCATCTATAATCCTTTCTTCTATTTGGAGCCTTTTAGTTGCTCAGCTCTGAAGAGTGGGAGATTAAAATCAGCTCCCCAGAAGTAGAAGGAAACAGACATAATCTCAGGGCATTCTCAGAGTGGGGCAAATGGGGCAGAGCGGTACCTTGGTTTCTTGTCTTCACATCTGTGCACATTACTCTTCCCCTAGAAAGCCTTGTGCTGGGTAGGATGATGTGGCAGGTCACCGTCCTGGTGTTCTAGGCCTTGTTTCCCACTCTGCTTTTGTGATGTCATTAGGATATGTCCAGTGTGTCAATGGCATCTCCCTAAAGCTCTCATACTTGTACAATGCACAATTTGAGCACGAATATCCATGTGCAGTGTGGTTCTTTGTACCCTCAAACTATGTTACCAACATCCAGTAACTTTTGGAGTACACAAAAGCCTGATAGGTCCACATTTCATTAAGGTGTCTACTTGGTAAAGTCTTCATAATTTTTCTGCCTGTTGTTATATTTCCCTTTCTGCAGTCAGTTTAAGCATCTTTGAAGCTTTTACTGTTCCAATTGGAAGCAATTAAACTCATTTTCCTTTCACCATTACTATACAGTATATACTCATGTATTTTATATTCATTACTGTGAAATGGCCAGTATCTGTCTTATTTTATCTGAATTATTAGAAGTCTATTATGTTAGAAACTAATAAAATTGCATTAATAATTCTGTTTTCAAACATTTGTCAAAATGCCAGGTAATCTGTAAATTCTCCATGGAAAGAGGTTACATCTTATTCAAAATATAGAATATAATTGTTTCTATCACATAGTATATATAGAAAATAGCACTGTGTAGTGTTTCAGCTATGCATATGTAGTTGGCTCCAATACACATTAGCTGTAACTTAACATATTTTGGCGATGAGAATTGGACGTAGGACTTGGTGCTTTCTAAGAGCATGCTCTATCAAAGATTTGTCCCAAGGCTTTTAACTTCATTCTTCTGTATGTGAATATTCTCTTCTTCAAAATGTATTCAAAATTTAACATTCTTCAGATTATTGAAAGGCGTGATAGCATAATAAATTTTGTTTATAAATTTAACTCATCAGCAGTTAAACTCTAACTAATTCTACCACTACTTTTAATTCTACTAATTCTACTATAGTTAGATTAAGACATGTAACCATAGTATTTGAAAATGTAAACCTGAGGTATCTTTGGAGAGAAAGCAGACATATGAATAATAGATTTAAGCCAAATATGAAAGAACCAGTCTTAATTGTATGACTTGATAACCATATACTAAAGTGAAAGAAAATACATCAAGCATCATTGAAAAATATTTTTAATATCAGGGTAAAGTTTGGCAGAACCAAAACAACTGAATTTAGTGACACAAATTTATGCTCTGATCAAGTTTACTGACTTCGACCACTGGATGAATGGTAGGGGCACCATTCACTGAGAGAATGAGCTCAGGACAAAAGATTTATTTGTAAATGCTAGGAATGAAACTTAAATGTTGATTTAAGAGGTTCATTGTGTTGAAAGCTTGGTTCCTTGGGAGCTCTTGAGAAATGATTTCTTGGTGAGAGCTCTAATTTCATCAGTGAATCTAAGAGGTGAGACATAACCGAGAGAATCGGTGATGAAGGCGTCGTCACCTGTGTTCTGTGTCTGGTCCTGGTCCCTGACTCTCTGACTCTATTTGTCCAGTGGCCACAGTAAAGTATGCAGTTTTCCTCAGGCACTCCCTACATCATGAGGTTTCTTTCTTAGAACCAGCCAAGCGTGGACTGAAACCTTGGAAACTGTCGTAAAACAAAACAAAACGTTTCTTCCTTTTAGTTTTCTTCTCAGGTACATCATTGCAGTGACAAAAAAATTGACTAAACAAACAAGACAAGCAAAATGAACTGACTCAAATATGGTCAGATCAAATTGGAACAGCCTGAGGGTCATTTTAGTAAAGATATCCAAGCTGGATGTGTGGGATGAAAGAGTAGAGCCTTATATAAAAGTGAATGGCATTTATTTTAAAGGCTAATTGTAGCCATGGGAACAGGAAAAGGCAACCTTGATGTTGCCTAAAGGAGATATTTTATAGACGCCAATAGTTCCTTAATAGGTAGAAAAAGAATCTCCCAATAAGGTGTCAGTGGAATGATCAAAAATCAGTAGATGGTGCTACAGAAGCTCCTGAATGATAATGATTCCATAAGTAAATGTTCCTCAGTGTGAAATGCTGTGAAGTTGAGTAAAATATCAAATAAAATGCTTTCTTTTATTTACAAATGAGTATATAGTTAGTGATACTTGAGAAAACAGTTTGGTTCCTTAGATGATGAAGACAGACAGCAGAAATCAGCCTATGAATGAAACATGAGACATGAGGCAGTGAATATAAGCAACTCTTAAAAACATTTGACTGTCAAGTAGAGAGAAGAATAGAAAGTAGAAATGAAGAGAGATAAGACTAAAAGGTTGTATTATTTACTTGTTTTTGATAAGATAAAAAAACATGAATATGATTGAATAGTGACAGGATGGCTCTGATAGACATAGAAGCTACCAAAATTCTATTATAATGTAGCTTACAGAAAGAAATGAGATCCATGTGCTGATCTCGGAAATTAGCCTTACATAGGATGAAGAACAGGTAGTTAACAAAACCAGGATAAGTGTAGTTGTCAAACAACTGCATGTATGTGCCTGCATGCACGTGTGTGTGATAGATACAGATGGAACTTCAAAGACTTCCTTAGGATCTGAATTTTTCTGAGGAGTGATAATTCAAGTTAGTTAATAATAAGAAGGACTGAAGTGTTAAGAAAGAAGACTTGAAAAGAATGGGGAGAATGGAAATATAATATAGGGAAGTTGCAAAGCCATAACTTGGGAAATACTAGGATTCCCAGGCTAACTGAGGGCCAGATTATTGTTGGAAATGAAAAACAGAACAAATTTCAAAGCTGCAATTCACAGCTTCATAATAAACCTGAAGGTGGTGGAGAAAGATAAGTTCAGAATCAGAGCTTTGGCTCATACATACGAAAAATAAACAAGACAAAAGATTTGAGGTTACCGTCAAAAATAGTTGGAATTAATCACATCTGAGCTCATTACAAGGAGAATAAAGTCCGATATGAAATCTTGTTCCCTAGGATACGAGCAACATTACATGAAGAAACATTTGTAAAAAAAAGTTAAAAATGTTTTGTTAAAACAAATTTTACAATTTTTAATTTTAATACAGTCTTGATCCTGTGGAAAGTTCTAAGAGAAAATAGGTGCATGGTCCAGCCAAAAATAAAACATAGGGAATGCATATTATACAATAGTATAGAACTGAAAAAAAAAAAATGAATAAATAAATAAATAAATAAAATAAAGAATTAAAATAAGAGTCCTTAAATGTTGTTTTGACAAGGAGGGCTAAGAAATATTCTTTCTATAGTAACAGGATGTGCAGGGGGGCTGGCTGATTTACATATGGCCTGGGTAGAAAGCAGAGCTAGTTAAGACCTCTTGAGCTTCTTCTTGTCTGGATACGGTTTAGAAAGCTATTTCCCTTCTGCTGATCAGCTCTCAGTGGGGATAAACCTGGAATTCCCACTAATTACAAATGTAGCTTCACATGTGGAAAATACAAAGTAACGCTGAGACAGTATAGTTAGGTACTATACTCAAATTCAGATTTCACCTTTCAACATTTAATATCTGAATAAATTCCTAGTTATTCAGTTCATGGCACAGACTCATGCATGACTATATATGTATTGGCGCTCATAGTTCTCTTTGGCTTATGGTCTAAACTTCTCCACTAGCACCACTTAATCAGTCAAAAGAATATTTTCTGGCTGTGATACTGATGTAACTGTAAATCCCAAAATTGTTTGGAGACTTCAGTGTTCAGCACCATGAAAACCTATAAAGATTTTTTCCCTAATATTGGAATATGTAATACTTTACATTGTGCACCTAGATCTTTGAATGCTCACAGAGAAGTATAAATAATAAAAAGTGACCAAGATTGGAGTGTGACTGAACTAGTGAATTAACTGTCTAAATGACTAGAACAAATTTAATTTCTGTCTTTTCAGTCTGTTTAAAAACAGGAAACAGTGCTAAGGACAGGAATGCCAAACATGGGACAATTCTACATACTGTATCGTGCATGCCATTACTTGTTACTAGTAACTCATACACTTTAATTTTATATTAGCCTGTGTCTTAAACTTTTAAATTAACCTGGTTTACAAGTGTAAAAACAGCAAAAGAGGATAGAATCATTGACTTGGTGTCAAATGAGTTCATGTGAGCCATTTCAAAGTTAAATGTTCAAGCTTTTAGTACCTACATATTGATTTTAAATAATTTAGAACATTAGATAATTGCACATACCAATATCTGTAATGATAATTGCTGAGTAATATAATTTAAAATGCTTATAAAATCTGACTCAGCCTCAGTGCTGGCTATTAAAGCCACCTTGAACAATACACACTTCATCCTTATTGCTACCAAACATAGAGGGCATTAGATTTCACTAGTCTCCAAGTGGACATATCAATATTTGTTTAAAAGAAATTCACTGTTGTCAAGGACCTCTTTGAAAGGAACAACAGAAACAAGAAAAATGAATATTTTATTGCTCAAAATATCATATGTTATTTTAATTTACTGGTACCAAAGTTGTGTTTCACTATATAAAATTATCAGTAAAATGGAAAATTGTGAAGAACATAGATAGGATAATATGTGATCAGCTACCAAATCAGTCGTCAACTTGACTGAGAGCTTACTTCTTTTATAGCAAACTAATATTTAGAGATAATAAAACTTGTAAACTAAGGATTATTATACCAGTGGAATTTTATTTTGGGCAATTATTTTGTACATTTGCTTTTGCAATAGTACAGAGAGTAAAAAAAAAACAAAATATGATGGTAAAGCCCCGAAGCTCTGGAGACATGTAGATCTGTATGTTCTGTGATTCTGTTGTATGGCTTTGTATAAATGGTTTTTCTAAGCAGCAGTTTCCTCATTCCTTAGGGAAGCAAATGATGCATTATATTTAAGGAAAAATGATAAAATATATTTAAAACTTCAACAAAGAGCTTAACATACAATTAATATTAGTGCTTCTTTTCATAGAAAATGACTTAATGAAAATATATAAGTCAATCCCCCTACTTGGGGTAAAGTAACTGACATATATAAAGTTTGAAAAAAATTTGAAAACCTGAGTTTTAGTACTATATATGTACCATATATGGCTAAAGTAAGAAAATGACTCATAAAAATAAACTTTTCTATAATATTTTTATGTAGAGGAGTCTTAAGTCTGAAAAGTTTATGATTAATAAAAGAGGTAATAAATGTTCCCCCCAAAAGTAATAATGAAACAAATAGCTAAATAAAAGGCCCTTAGTGTGAGACTCTCTAGGACACTTTGTGCATTTGCATAATTATGTAGATTGTTATTTCTGTGAAAGAAATTTGCAAAGGCATCTACTCTTTAACATCATTGTGGCTGATTTCAGTATTGCTTAACATTTTAAGATTTAAATTCATAATGGCATCTCTTCTTGGTCGCCTGAATTCTTTATCCTGAAATCTAAAATTCAGACAGATGTTTACCAACATTAATAAATAACAAACCTACCTTAATTTAAAATATTCTTGCCAGTTTAGTTAGAGACACAAAAATTTGAGGGTTGCTTCACCGCTCTTTGTTTTTAGTGCCAACTTTCTTGAAAGGGCATTGTACACCTGCATTCCACATTTCTTCATAACTCACTCCGTGTTTACCTTTCATAATACAGTTTTTCCCTATCCACTTGCCTGCAAATGCTTCCTCAAAGGTCACCAAATGCTTTGCTGATGCCCTCCCCCTTTTCTGCATCTGATCCCCTCTTGGTGTTTGACTTTGATGTTCTTAATCAGCACCTTCTAGGCAGTCATTGTTTTCTTGGCTTCTCCAAAACTGTATCTCTGTTTCATGTGCATTAGTAATATTCTGATGCCTGCCTCTATCACAGGAAAGAGTTGAGGATATAAGTATGAACATGGAAGACATGCTGCTTGACCACAGTTAAAGAATCCTAACAAGCAGAATAGACAAATGTGTGCAAAATTTTCAGGTGTAATAAGGATATGAAGGAAAGAAGTCATATATAAAAAATACTCAAAATAAAATGTGAGATTAACATTAGTTTCCCATGGCATCTGTAATGAAGTGGCTTAAATAGTATGGCTCAAAAGAAGAGAAGTCCATTCTCTTGCATTTCTGGATAGAAGTGTGAAAAGAAAATGTAAATAGCACCAGGCTCTCCGTAAAGGATATATGGGAGAATCCTGTGCAATTTTTTTCTAGCTTCTAGTGTTTGCTGGCAGTCTTTGGTATTCCTTGGCTTAGTCTTACGTATGAGTCATCTCAATCTCTGACTCCACTGTCACATGGCTGTGTTGGCCATATGTAGTATGCCTTCACGTTATCTCAATCTTTTAGTATGGTGTTTTTTCAGTTATACTAGATTAGGGTGCATTCAATTACTTCACCTTAACTTGGTTACATCTGCTAGCATTCTATTTCTAAATAATAATGTTTTTGACAAGACAACTATTGAAACTATCACAGATCCTGTGAGAATACAAAAAAGAGCTAAGAAGAAACTAAGTAGAGACAAAAGGAATGAAATAGTCTTTATAGATGTAAGAAAGAAGCCATCTGAGAAAATTGATATTATTTTTCACACCATAATAATGTCCCAAAGAATTTCAGTATTTTTAGCTGGTGACTAGTAGAAGCCAAAAGACAAAAGCAGATCAGAGACGGACAGACAGCTGACAGAGACAGAGACACACAGATAGAATAAAATAATTCTGGAAGAAAAGAGAGAGAAAATATCAAGAGAGGAGGATATTTCAGGTATTAAATCTGTGAAAGGGTTAACTAGATTTGGCAACATGGCAGTTCTCAATCACCATAAAGAATAGTTCATCTAGAATTAGACCAGATAACAACAAAGAATGCATGGGAGATAAAATGAAGGGAATGAGGGAGTAAAAAGAAAAAGAAGTATTAGTGAAAAGAATAAAAACAATGCAGCAATAGAGACAGGAGTGGAAGAGGTAATTTTATCTGAATGGGTTGTTGTAGATCATATCTCTTTGATTATGGGAATGATTTAGAAGAAAGATACAAAGGCACTGGAAAGAGTAAAGTGTGAAGGCAAATGAATTTTTGACAAGGTAATAAGGGAGATCATCCATAGACAATATTTCTGAGAGAAAAGGGTTACTATCACTTTTCTTGTAAAGGATAGGCCAGACGGGACAGTTGCATTAACAGGCAAGTTCTAGCTAGTGCAGAAAGTGAAGGTACCAGATAGCTTTGATTCTAACAAGCAAATACAGAAACAGATGAACAGCTGAGAACAAGTACAGTAAGGGATTTAGGTAAGAAGAGAGATGAAACAGAAGTTCATGGAGTAAGAAACACACCATCCTATGACACTGCTTATGTGTGTGTGTGTGTGTGTGTGTGTGTGTATACTTCATCCTTCTTTCCTCTGTTCCTGGAAATGTTTTATGGAACTGCCAATCATCCACACTTCCTTTTTTTGTGAACTTACATCTATCCCCTTGAAAAGTCAAATATTTTTCCACACTTACATTTATGAGAAAAACTAACTCATCTGGATGGCCCACGGTGGAATACCTGATTATTATCTCCACTTGATTTCTCAATTTACCTTATTGACAAAATCTTTCTGAGTAAACTTTTCCCAGAAAATCATTTCTGCCTCCAAACTCAACAATTTTTGCTAATGAGACATTAGCAGTTTTCCCAAAATTTTCTTTCATGTTTAGTTTTCCTTTTTCTACAGTTGAGAGGGAGCCATGATACATGGATCCTATAGAGAAAAATGTTTTACTTTACTGACTGGGGGGACACTGGGAGCTTATTTTCTTTCCACAGCATGATTTCAAGATGCTATCAAATAATTCATTACCTTTTTTCCTCATCCCAGAAAATCATTTTAAGTACTGCTAACACCTATCCAGTGAATACATGGAAATATATTCAGACTTATGAGTAATCAAACAAATGCAAGTTAAAACAAATGGTAATTGATTGGATTGCTTTAAAAAAAATCAAATATTTAGCCAAACTATTGCTGAGAATATACTGGTATTTTAAACAATATGCTTTGAGAAAATCTATTTATTTTTAAAAAAATACACTTGACATATAGAAGCCTAGAAACATAGATGAATTTTTCTAGATAGATTATAGACTATTGACTGAAAAATGTTTTTAATCCTTTACCATTTTGGCTCATATTCTTAAATATGTCTTCATTTTCTGACCTCGGAGTTGGTTATCCTCATATCTTAAAGATGCTTTTTGTTTGTTTGTTTTGTTTTTTTGGGTGAGAATTTTCAGAAACTGAATTTAAACTTCCTTTTTCACTCACATAAAAGCATAAATTAACATATTAGTATGTAACATGATGTGTTTTGGCCAATGTATACATTGTGCAACATGTCAATATGTTTAAACATAGCTATCTCCTCCAACATTTATTGTTATGGTGAAAACGTATTCAAAATCTTTCTTCCAGATTTGTGAAATACACGATACATTATTTTAATCTAGAACCACTCCCCTTGAAATAGCATTCCAGAATTTCCTATCCAATCTAACTCTAGACTGGTCTGCAATTTGCTTTGTCATGATGTCCTGGTTCTGAGTCTAAACCTGAGGTTGAATTGTACTCTCTGTCCTCTCTCTCTTTGCAGCTCTGTCCTGACATGTTAAGATGCTCTGACCAGCTACTTGAGGACAGACCATGTCTGGGGGGCTGTAGTTCCCCAGTAGCCACTTAATATGCAGAAACACAGATACCTAGCTTGGATCAGAAGCAGGAGAAAGTCATGAGAACCAGACGATTTCATCAGCCCTCAGTCTAAATTAATAACCCACATGTTCTTGAGCTGGGGAAATGCCTTTTATTTTTTAAGCCATAAAGTCTTGCGGTAGCTTGTTATATAGTAATAATGAACAGAAGCAGGTATATATCCAAATGATACACTCAATATATGAGTTACAAAAATAGTGGTTGTGATTCTGACTGTAAGTTTTTGCTTTATGTTAAACTATATTATTCCAAAAATAATTTTAATAAGAAAACAATACAATTTATTTGCTGGTAAAGTTAAACATTTTTATAATATACAAATGCAAAGTCAAGAGACAGGCAAACCTGATGTGCACATGTTTATATTTGTGTATGTGTACACATACAGTTGTTTATGAGCTGTGTGAACTTGAGCAACACTAATATAACCTACATAAACTTCCTTATTCTAATTTGACTTAAAAATATGATAGTATCTACCTCATATGGATGCTTTAAAGATTACAAAAAGATAAGTCATCAGAATGTTTGGAGTATAGTGTATCTGAAATGTTCTGCTTTTTTTCTACCAAAAATGTAAGTATTATGAAGCATTAAACTTGTCTCCCCTATCACATCTGTTATGTTTTCAAAATCTTTCCTTTAAATATTACATTTGGAAGTGGAGCCTGATTTGGAGGGAAGAGTGCTAGGAGCAGATCTGGAAGACCTATTATTGGGCCTGGCTCCCCTGTACCTTCTGGTTCCTGGCTGCCATGGCATGAGATTTCCTCGGCTGCACCCTTTTACCATATTGTTTCTAACTTGGATCTGGTCAACCATGGAATGAATTCCTTGAATGGCTGAGCCAAAATAGACCTTTGTCTTCTTAAATTGAAAATATATTAATTCAGTGTTGAACACTTTGTCCAAGTTACAAGGAAATGACTAATACACCTCAGAAGACAGTCCACATATGCTAGGCAATCATTTAATTGCTGGTGTGTGAATAAACAGATGAATAAATGAATGAATGATAGAGGAAGAGAGAAATGATGAAGAAGACAAATTTTTCTTTGACTCAATGTTACCTTCCTGCCATTACTGTAGAATTTTGACCTGCTGTATGTCATGGATAAAAATTGAAATAATATAAGAGATTACACATAACCAGAAAATCTTTGATATTCTTCATAATTAATGGCCAAGTCTCACTCCTTTTTACTTTGGGCTGGTGTAGTAACTTGTTTACCACTAAAACAGAGCAAAAGTTATATTCTAGGGTTTTGAGGTTAGATTATAAGAAGCCTTGTAACTTCTACTATGTCCCTTGGAAAATTGTCCAAGAGCTGAGTTGGCACATTAAAAGTGTATTATCCTGAGACTGCTGTGCTTGAGATAACACTGTGGGTGCTCAGCTGGATAGCCCGAGCTGCTCCTGTGCTATCACTGCAAAATCACCACGTTAGTAACAATCATCAGATTCTCCTGAATAGGCCTTTTGCCAGCTAAATTCCATTGAGGAAAGCAACTCACTTCTTTTGGAATAGAAGACTCACATGTGTTTACTCTGCCCAGATAGCTGACCCTCAAAATTACGAGATAATAAAACATTCACTGTTTAGCTACAGAATTTTCACATAATTGGTGATACTGCATTAGATACCAGGGACAAGTGTTTCCAGTAATAACACATGGCTCAAATCTTGTGTGGTTGAAAATTTTCAACTACTTTTGTTTTATCTACTAAAAAGCTGAAGTCATTGGGGAGCTATCCCCGCCTCCAAAAACAATTCTAAACAATCTAAGGAAATATTGAATATTAATACGTGGTCCCTAATGTTTGATGCACAATAATCATTCAAAAGTCATCAGCTGGCCATGGAGTGATAAGCAGAGCTTACGAATAAGAGCACACAATGGAATTTATAATAGGTCAAACAGAACCATCAACTTAAACGGTATTTGCACCTATAGGGATTTAAATGGCTCACTGGAGGGACTCATGGATTAATCAATATTTTAAAAGAGTGTCTTAGTTACTTTTCTCTCATTGCTGAGACAAAATACCTGACTCCCTAAGTAAAGCAAAGAAAGGTTTATTGAGTTTACATTCTTACAGGTTTCAGTCCATACTCAGCTGGCTCCAAGGCACGGTGGCATGGCTGAAGGGCAATCATTCATGACAGCCATAAACAGCAAGAGTGAAAGTGCAAAAGGAGAAAGGCATACCTTCTTCCCTCCCCTACATTGTATGCCAGCTCTACCCCTGGGTAGGTGCAGCACTCACATTACCAGTCCCAGCACTAGACAATGAACCGATCACAAATGCTAGGCTCAGTCACCTCCATGACTTCATGAGGCTTAGTGGGCCACCCAGACACAAACCACAATGTTCCAACCCTGGCCTCCCAAAGACTCATGCACATCCTTTATGCAGAACACATTTAGTCCATCTCCCACTGTTGCCAAATCCCTAACAGTTTCAGCATTGCTGAAAAGCCCAAGTCTCAAGTCTCCTCCAAGATCCAAGGCAAACTCTCACCTGCAACTTCCTGTACAAATAAAAACAAAGTTAAACACTTCCAACATACAGTGACACAAGATAAGCATTACCATTCCAAAGTGTGCAAGTCAGAGGAATACAAAGTATTGGGACCAAAGGAAGTCCAAAATCTAGGAGGACAAACATTAAGTCTTGGAGTTCCAAGCTCAGCATCTGAAGCAATCTGACTGTGAGCTCCAAAAGGCTTTAGTGACTCCAACCCCACAGCACTTTCAGTGGTTTTAGCTTCCAGGGTTTTTCGCTTGGCCCACTCTGCTCAATTCTTATAGCTTTCCTTAGATGATCCATGCTCCTGTCTTTTCCAAATTTCTGGGTTCCTATTGCACCCCTTTGGCTTCACATACACAGCTTCACACATTTCCCTCTCAGGGGAACACTGCCTGGCATCCCAGGCCTTCTGAAATCTGGGTGGAAGCCTTCTTACCTTAGAACTCCTGCATTCTGCATGTGCTTAAAACCAGTACCATGTGGATGCTGCTAAGTTCTGCTGCTCAATGGAGCAGTAACTCAGCTTTCCTCTCTCTTGGCTAAGGGATTGAGTGCCTGGATCACTGAGCTTGATTGTGAAATTGATTGTGAGGAACATATTTTTCTATGCTGTCCCCATTTGGAATGTCATGTGGCCTCTGCCACCATTCTAGACCATGGCACTCTACAGCTTTCTCTTCTGAGTAAAGTCTTTCACTTTTGCTGTTTTGAGGCTGCAAAGGGTGGAGACCTGCTGCTTCTGGGATGCCCCCAGTCCATCCTTTTTATTTCTCTGTTCCTTCTCAGCAATCAAGGTCACAGCTCTATTTATGTAGTTCACAGCTTTCTGGTCAAAATCACATTTTGAATCATTCTGCTGGGCTCTTTGCTCTTGATTCACACAGTAAATCTGGCTAAAAAACAAAATCATTAGCCATGCCAAAACCTCAACATTCAACTGTGTTGAAATTTCTTCTGCCAGATTAATCAGCCTACCACCCTTAATCTTAGTCACAGGCAAAGTCTCTGGATAGGAACAAAATGCAGACAAACTTTCTGTCAAGTCATAACACACATTGTGTGGAGTCCAGCAACCAATACTGTGCTTCTGCAGGTTTCAGTCCATACTTAGCTTGCTCCAAGGCATGGTGGCATGGCTGAGAGGCAATCATTCAGCCTGGTCTTTACTGGCAAGATTTCTTTTAGCCTTGTGGTTTCCTGAGCTCTGACCAGAATCTCCCATGCACAACAGCCTAAGGCATTCCCCAGCTCTGTACATTCAGGTGACATCTCTGAACCTTTCCAAACTCTTCCCACAAGCCACTGGGTCATGAAGCACATGATCAAGTACAGTCACAGCAACAACCCCATTCCACTGGTACCAAGGTCTCTCTTGATTACTTTTCTCTCATTGTTGAGACAAAATACCTGATGACCAAAGTGAAGCAAGGAAAAGCTTATTTAGATTATAGTTTTTTGGAGGTTTCAGTTCATACTCAGTAGGCTCCAAGGCAGGGTGGCGTGGCAAAAGGGCTACCACTTATGGTGGTTGAAAACAGCAGGAGTGAAAGGGCAAAAGAAGGAAATGCATACCTCCCTCCCCACACACACTTTGTCCCTTTCACTCTTGTTTGAGGTCACCATGAGCAGCTGCCACTCAGCCACACAACCCTGCCTTGGAGCCAGTTGAGTATGGACTGAAACCTACAAAAAACTATAAGCTAAATAAACTTTTCTTTGCTTCACCTTGGTCATCAGATATTTTGTCTCAACAATGAGAGAAAAGTAAAAAAGATAAAGAGATTGTAATTTATGATCACTAACTTGCGTAACAAAACCTAATCCTGAACTGAGTTGAATCCCCTGTTGTCTGAGATTATCACTCCCATGATGAAGAAAGCTGTCCTTAAGCACTAAAAGAGTTTACAATAATAATTTTATTTCTCTTATTTAAGAAAAATACAATTTAGATTTCTGGGTCATGAATTAAAGAATATATGTGCTCAAGAAGGTTACTACAAAACATAAGGTACAGACTATAATTCACTAAGTAAGCAATTGCAAAAACAAATTGAATAGGCCAGTGTAAACTGGTTATGAGCTTTAGAGAGTTCACAGGGAATGTGATAGCTGCCTTTTCACTGAAAATATATTAATTCAGTGTCTAGGCGGCTACAACTCAATTATCTAGCCAACTAATGCTCCTGACCCTTCTTATTTCAAACTATGCATGCCATCCATGTCTTCTTTCTCACACACTGAACTCAATAACTCATCCTCAATCTTTCTTCCTTATTAATGCTTCCTGTTAGAAATAAAAAGAGACACACAAATACATAAAATTGAATCAAATATCTTCGTGACACAAATACACGTGGGAAAAATGATCCAGGAACAAAGCTACATAATAAAAATGTGACATGCAGAGATTTTTTATGGAGTTGAATATACTCCCCCTACAGATAACATCATCTCTTTCTATATCCTCTTTCTTTTAGCATGTAAAAAGGTCAAATATCTTATGAGAGGTGCAGGATATTTTTAATCTCCATGTCAAAATGGCAAAGCTAGCTAGGGAATGAGAAAGTGACTATTAAAAAGAGAAGGAAAGTTTTCAACATTTTCCTAAATAGTACAGTGGAACCTTAGTGATTATCTAAAAGAAAAACAGTTGAAATATTTTATTTAAGCCATAGAAAGTATTCTAAATGTAATTAACATGCACAAAACATCACATATTCATAAATGTATACTTGTTATCACATTTGAAAGATGTTCATGTTACGTTTCACCTGGGAAGGTGGTAGCAAGTTATACAGCCCTAAATCTTTATCCTACCATGTTTTAGAAAGTATGGCAGTACCAAACTAATGCAATATATTTGACTTTCCTGTGTTTTAAGTATTTTTAAAAATAGATATACTTTTCAACATGTTATACAATAATAAGTGAAAGTACATTATAAAATCAATTTAACATAGGAAAAAATGAAATATATTTTGTTTCTTATAAGATTTCAATTATAATTCCCTTTTTTGATTTATATAGCTCTGCTGGCATTACTGTTACATTTTTGTTTTAATCAAGAGGAGAGAAAGGCTGCATGCTACTACTATTACTGAAAATACTAATTAAAAAATATGTATCCTCATTTCCTATAGATCTCCTGCTGTATGCATGAAAATCTTTGTTTCTATGACTTTTCTTTAGTTTCTCAAAAGACTCACAACAGACCTGCATGTTGATTTTGAAGGAATGGTAACAACTGCTAAGGATTCAATGCTTGCATGATTCACCAAGACCCCAAGTTTGATAACTTCCTAAGTAAGCATTCAAATTCATGTGTAACTCTCTAAGAATCTCTTTCCCTATGTCACAATATAATAATCTTAATTTTAATAAAACCTTTTAAGTTACAGAACAAGTATTTTTTGAATGGCTGAGATAAAGCCAATTCTAGAAATAACATATGTTGTTTCAGTACCCATGGATTTTACATTTAATCAGCAAATGTAGACAACCAACAAGAAAGTGGCAAACAGAAGTAACTTTCAATAGTAACCAAGTCTATGAAGGGAAATAATAGTTGGAAAGTAATATTTAATCAAATAACATTAATAAGGAGATGGCTACTACTTCAGGTAATCAGGGAAGGGTGATATTTAAAGCTGATCCCTCAGGGAAGTAGAGTTGCTGATCACACAGAAGGTAGGGAAGGTGTACTCTGGGTAGAAAGAACAATGTTAAGAGAAGTTTGAAAAAAGGTTGAGTTGCACCAGGGGCTGATAGAAATTCAGCGCTGCCGGTGTGGCACGGTGAGGAGGTAAGGTGGCTGGAGAGTGGTGTATCTCAGTAGTACTATATTAGATACTGCAGCCTTTTACAATGATACTTTATCCTTTATTTTCTAATAAAAAATTAAAAATTTTGGAGTAAATGAGTTATGTGATCCCGTTTAAAATATTTTATTTGCTGTACGTAGTCGGTGAATTAGTGAAGGTTGGGAACAAACTCAGAGCTGTCTTTGAAAATGAATTGTGAAAAAGTGATGGTAGAAGGGGCAGTAACCCAAAGCATGATGGGTTCAATGGAAATAGAAAGAAGATTCGATGAAAAGACTGGAAACAATTTCAAAGGTCTTGCTGTTGGATTTGATGAAAGGAATGGGGGAGGGTTAGAAAAATATAATTCCGAAGTTTCTACTTGAGCAAATGGGTGGTGTTTTCATTAATTAGATGGTGCTATTAAATATAGTATGAATGTGTGGTATGTAAAGAATACCATTGGTCATTTAAAGTATGAGACTCTAAGTTGGTGGCATCAAATCAATGAAGAGCGACCTGTGTAACAGGAGGACAGAGAAACATCTGTGTTTATGTAATAATATAAAGAAGCCTCAATCAGCAAAAGTAATTTCATTTCAACAAGCTCTTGCTGGAAGTCTTTTAATACAAGGTAAATCTGAAAGACGTTTGCTTCAAATCAGGTGAGGTAGGTGAGGGTGAAGGTGGAGATAGATACGATTATCGGTAAACAAAGTACTTTGTTCTAATTAATTATGAATATGAGAAAGACATTAGCAAAAATAGGAGAATTCATTATGGGAATATCTTTAATCTGAATCTTGAAAATAAATTGATTTTGGATGGATGGAAGAGCAGGTAAAAAAGAAGGATATGGATATTCACCACACAGTAGTAGAAGCAAAGGAATGAAATAAAAAGATAACTTCAGAATACTTTTGCATTCATAACTAAGCCAGTGAAAAAGGATCTTTTCTCACAGAATTTGTAATTTAATGGAATAGACTGAAAATATCTAGTTTAAGAGAAACGTGATGTGTATTTTAGAAAACATATTCAAGGGAGTGAGCATAATGTAGGCAGACATAAGACTACCGGTTATTTGGGTATTAGAACTGTGAGAAAGTAAAAATTAAGTAAAAAAAAAATAGAAATCAACTGAATTGAATCTAGGCAAAGAAGAAAATAATGTCACAACACAACCTGCCTTGCAAGTAGGTGATGGAATAAGAAAAAGGGAAAGTGTCAGGTGATTACTAGCAGGGGTTCCACCAAAGATGTGCCGTAGCAGGGGCAATTATGGACTGAGGTATTAAAAGAATGAGGAAGTCTTGGAAGTCATAAGATTTCATAAACTATTGACTATGAGAAATGAGGAAGATGGATAAATAAAAAGTCACTTAAGCTTTCTGACTTGTGTTGCTCAAAAAATGGTGATGTCACTTTCTGAAATGGGAAAAACTGGGGAGAAAGTAATTTTGCAATAGGGGATAGGAAAGATGACTCATTAGGTTTGGGACATTTTAAATTGCAATTCTATTGAAGTGACCTGGTAAATTGAGTTTAATTCTCTATTATTTAGAACAGACTAACACAGGAGGGCCTCATGGATCTAATGACCACACATTCATTGCTCATTGCTAAGTCCCCAACAACTATTTTCCTACTTAATATCTGGCATGCCACCAAGGATATGCTTCACTAATTGAATGAGCTTTTATAAATTATTTTATGAAGCATTTATGCAAATAATAAGTTTTTAGAATATCACATATGTTTTCATGAAATTTTGCAATGTAAACCCAAAAGATCTGAAGACAAAGGATTATTTTTTCGTTTTTAAATATTTCAGATATTAAAGAGGCTGGGCCATAATATTATCTATGGCATTTATTGCAAATAGTATTCTATAGAGTACAACACCCAGACATTAATGGCCCTTTTGTAACAGATTCATGATGAAAATTAAAATATAATAAACTACACAATATTCTGAATTACAAACACCTTCTTAACACTTTTTTCTACACCAATTTAAATCCTGGGTTTCCTTAGCATGCTTTCCTTTCTTTCTCACAATGTATATTGTAAACATATTTCTGTGAAAAATAAATTTGTAATTCAGTAATCTGCAGCATTCTTATATGATTCTCATCTATATTTGCTGAGGGGTGAAAATATGATTTTGAACAGTAATTCCTGTATCTAAGATCCATCAGGGTCATTATCACATTTAAATCTCCAAGTGGGAATATTGTGGATAACAGAGTTTTAAAATAAAAAGCAATTCTATGAACACACCAAAAAACTGTTTCTTATTTTTATCATTTTGGAAGATTAGACCTTAAATCTGCTTTTTGTGATCTATAAAGTAAAGATTTCTGCATTTTTCCTGAACATTACATTCCACATATTGCTTGTTGTTGGGCAGATCTTTCACAACAGGGAATCTTCAAAACTCAAAGTCATACCTTCAGATATAGCACAACAAAGTAGAAATGTGCCAAATTACCCAGAAACAATTTGGATAGCTGGCAAACAGGGATGCCTGCTGGCTTGTGAGCAGTGTAGGTAATTTACCACTCAACTCTCCTCTATTTGCCTCAATAAATTGTAAGGTACTTAGAACCCTACTATCTGCTATCCATCTGTCTATATTTCTCTGCTCTGTCAGTGTCTGACAGTAGAAAAGCTTCATCTTGTCTGTCCTCTTGCAGCTGGCAGGGAAGATATAAAAGAAATAGATAGAATGGGGGATGGATTCACAATTAGTATGTAAAAGAGAACATCTCCTTAGTTAGGTCTGAGAAAAAGGTGATAAGCCCAACGCAGAAATAGAAAGGAGCGTTAAGAAGGAATGTTAAATAAATTGCTCTACAGTCTCACCAGATGACCCAGCAGGGTGAACAAGCCTTGTATTTTCTAATCAATGTATTCATAAACAAGATATTTACAAAATGTCATTCACAGTTATTTAACCCAAATGCATCAACACAGCTCCACACAACATTTCAGCACTAATCTTCCATTTAAGCAGAGTTGAATTCTTCCATGTGTGTATATGAAGAATTAAACCCATTAGTTCATGAAAAAGTTACTTTATGTCGCTTGCATTTGCTTACTTTATCCAGGTGAATAAACTACATAGTCAAACATAAATGTTTATTCTACCTAGTTCAACACACTTACCATCTCTTTCCAAAAAATAAATCATTTCCCCTTGTGTAGTGAAGGATCACATCCTTAAATTTTTAGTAATATACATCAGACATTTGAGAGATATAACTGATTATTAGTCTTAAAATACAATCAATAAAAACACTAAGAATGAGACTAGGAGTAATACAGATATTTCTACCTATAATTGATTTAATGGAGAAAAGAGGTTTTACACTGTTTTCTGACAAGACTTTGAGACTACAATAAAAGTTATTGATAGCAATAAAGGATAGATAATACAGCTTTCCAAGCAAAGGGATCAGGTTTAAATTCTACTTTTATTTTTACTAGCTATAAAGTTCTACTTAAAACATTTAACCTCTGAAAAGTTGGTTGTTCTATAAGACAGGAAATATATATATATATATATATATATATATATATATATATATATCACTGACTGCTTATAAGGATTAAAAGACAGTTCCTATAATATGTTTCACTTTTTAATGTTGAATATTACAGAATGATATTTAACTACTCTTAGTTGGATACAAGTACTCAATTAAGAAAAAATAATGGACTGAAGTATACTATTTAGAGGTATTTAACAACCTCAAAGAATGGAAATATTATATGCCATAAAAGTAAGCTAAGATTAATAATATCAACAAGAATGAAAATGGGAAAAGGGGAACTGAGGGAGGAGGTGAAAAGTGTTTTTAAAAAAAGAAGAAAACTGTATTATTTACATATATCCAATTCCCAAGTTGATTGTAAACGCCATGTACTGCAAACATGTACTAATAAAAAAAATAAAGAGCAAAAATACAAAGGGAAAAAACGATATTTGAAACCTTAGACTTTTCCCAACTTGTGATCCATTTTTCCAGATAGCACAGAAAGCATTTGATATCTATTCACCAATATGAATAATTTTATTGAAATGTTAAGTTAATATGAAATTTTATCACTCTATATTGTCATAGTATCTTATGGCTCCCCTTAGAGTAAATTTATCATATTCTACTACAATTTTAGTCACTTAAAAAATACTCTGTGCTTGAGTGACAGGACATTAGGTAATCTTATATAACCCTGCTGCTGGAACAAAGTACCCATTCCAACATATGTTTGCTGTAAGAAAATGCAACATGTTGAATGTCCAGAGATTTACTTTCACAAACTCTCTCTTGAAGGTATGAAGCTTATAGTCATCAACTGAATATAAGACACAGAGCAGACCACTGCTATCACAAAAAGAAAGATGGAACTTACACAAAGCAAAAAAGTGAAACTGCCATTGATTTCCAGATTTACCAATCAGAGATGATCTAGGCAGACAGAGAGCACTTAAAGTCACGTGAAACCCAAAAGCTATTTTGGAGAAACAGTGTGTTGTAGAGTACAAAAATTTTTTATTAATTTCAGAAAGTCTATTTCAAAGATTACAATGAAGTCAATACAATTCAAAAGTAGTTACTGAAGCTATAGACAAAGAAGAAAAAATGTCACAATGTGCTAATTTCCAAATATAAATATGCATAATTCCTCCGAGTTTTCTGTGACAGAAGTGGAAAAGAAAAATAAAAAGTATAAAATACTTTACCCTTCCTAAGCACAATAATTCTTGACTAGAATATAGTGATTTCCTGCCCTTACTACCTAATGTAAATCAGTTATGTATATATATTTACAATGGATTTTGGTTAAAAAAAGTTCACAGGGTAAAAATTGTCAAATAAACACAAATATTTCCTGAAATTGTTATTTGTATTGATACTAGAGGTATAAATGAAAATACTAGGACAAATTTAACTAATATCAACTCTTGAGATGAAGAGATATAGTTTGGGACTATAGTTTTCTTTTAGCCTTATTACAAACATAGAGTGCAGAAAATTGTTTTAACCATCTTTGTCAAGATAAGGTTTCTATCACATACCATAATTGTTTCATGGGAAAAGGGGTTGAGTAGTCAAATTTTTAGAAAAATGCATTATAAATTTTCTTCCATATGCTTTTTCAATAACACTTTTGACTGAAGCCTTAAATATTTCAAAATATATACCAAAAATGAGACAGTAAAACTTGATGGAATTGGCATTTCATGTATTCATGTTAGATATATTTCCCTGATTTTAATGCTTTTACATATTTTTCTTTTTATTTCTCACAACAGCTTAAAATGTAAAAATAAAATAGATTCAAAGAGTTTTCCATCTTGTTCACAGTCTCTAAGTAGTAGTAATGCTTGAAGTGAAAAGCACATAATTTCTAACATGATGACTTTCTGCTTTACACTATTTGGCCCTTTTATCTATGACGCATTTTACATATTTGGGTCAGAGATAACACAAACCAATACCAGACAATATGATTCCTTTTCTTTTTTCTTTCTTTCTTTTATACTGGGTATCAAACTCAGGACCTCACGCTTGCCAGGCAGGGGCTGCGCCGCTGAACCATTTTCCTAGTCCCTGATTTCTTTTATTGAGGTCAATCTTCCTACTTTGATTGATGCTTTCTTCAAAATGGTTGCAGGATGAACTGAACTTTCTCTTTCTCAACTCCATCTTTAACTTGAATCCACTTGGAGACTATTGAAAATTTCAGATATCATGGTTTTTCAAAGGTAAAATGTCCATTTTTAGAAGGGTATTTTTTGTTGTTGTTGTTGTTAGCTGGGAATTTTCACTTTATTAAGTTGTTTCAAAAGTAACCATTTTTACCTCATTAAGTGTTAACACTGCAACATCTGTGTCATTTCAGTCTGGCATTTGTTTATTTTACTTTCATTTCTCTTGAGAATTAGATACTTTGTTAACCTATTTAATAATGTTGTGTTTATTATGTGCATTTTTAGTATTATATTTTAGATTCTCAGTCCTTCTGTCAGAGGAGAAGGTTGTTTTGTTTATTTTATAGGTCCAGATTATAAGGTGCATTTTGCCTTCTCTGTGGTGTAGTTATACATGCAGGTTTAATTGAATTTTTAAAGCTTTGTCTGTTCTGTTTTTTCCTGCTTCTCACATGGAAACACAGGTGCTGGCCTAGAACTTGGGTGTAGCCTTATATATTTCTTCTCTTCTTGAAAGTTTTTATATATTTCTTTGGGTGAGTCTCGCACAGGACCAGCTGGGTGAGAAGACTTTTCTTGGTCACTGACCAGATTTTAAAGATCATATCAATACAAAGTTCTTAGTTTGACATCTTTAGTTCAAAACTAGGAGAAAGAGAAAATAAAACTTCCCCTCAATTAAAAAAAAAAACACTTCAACAAATAGGACTTCAAATGTTGGATCCTCTGTTATATCTGACTTATTTTTACCATCATCGTGGTTCTCTCCCTCTCTCTTTCCCTCTCTTCTCCCTCTGCCTCTTCCTGTCCCCGTTCCTATCCCTGTCCCTCTCTATGTCATGGAGGCTTGGGTTGCAATTTGGTATTTATGTTTGGTATTTTTCCCAGTGTTTACTCCCAATCAGTGAAAGAAACTGCAATGTACTTACTTGATGAAAAATCTTGGTAAGGGACCAACTATCAAAACAAAAATCATAGTAATAATGAGGCTATGACATGAGAAATTTTATGCTTAAATACCTATAATAACCTAAACTTTTAAAGTATCCAGGAAAACAGTGGAATCTTCTATCAGATATATCAGTGTTGCATGCACTCAGTTTCGATTTTTTATCAATTTATAATTGTGTTTCTCTCATGCATACAATCTATAGTAAACTCCACCTCATGACATTTAACCAAGAAGCAAATAGTTGAATGAATACATAGCACTTATTAGTAGTGTCTGTCAAAGAGAAGATGTTTGAAGATAATAACTCTATTCTATAGAAAACTTAATTTATAACAGTATCTTAATATTCTAACCAAAATACATGAAGTTTGATGTGAACAACTAGCCACATTCTTAACTTAGTTTTCTTATAGCATTATTTGGTATGATCTAATAGATATGATCGATATGGTATTATTGATTAGATGTAGAATGTCTTCCAAAAGTCTCATGTATTCAGAGTTGGGCTTTTAGACAGTGATTGTATAATGGGTCTAGTGTATTTTTCAGTGGACTCATCCACCAATGAGTTCAGCACATAAGTGTGCTGTTAGCGGTTGGGTTTTGTTTGGAGGTGGGTCACTAAGGTGGGTCTTTCACCCTGACTCCTCTTTAGCTGTCTGTTCCTGACCACCATGATGTGAGCATCCTTCTGATGTAAGACCTTTCCACTGTATATTTCTGACTTTGGAGGCATCCAGCTATGGACTGGGTCTTGTAAAAATAGTGAACCACAATAAATCTCTCTTCCTTAAAGTTGTGAGTACAGGTATTGCACTGCAGGACAGGAAAGAAACAGACACAGTATTATATTGGCACTGTAAAATCCTTTGAAATTAATTTTCTTATTTAATTTTGTTCTATAATTCTTCACAACCATTACCATGTTACTTTTACAGGTGCAATCGCAGGGCTTTATAATTCGACCTTGTTCAAGGTCAAATAAGAAAAGCTGGCATTTTAGTTTAAGAGCCTAAACAAAGTGTTTTGTCTCTGTTTCCCTATAAAAGGATTTAATTGATGAGGCATCAAATTATTTTATAAAGTACTTTAGACTGCCTTTTAAGGTACTTGCTAGGACTGGAATGTTGGGCCTTGTCAACAGTATTTTGGGCTCCTTTAGGGGCAAGTAATTTAGATGGATGTTCTTCAATTTATAGATGGGTGTATACAGAGTTATTATAGAGTATTTTTTTATATTTAGTTGAATTTTCTCAATAAAATTCCAAATGAGAGACTATTCAATAGAAAAGTCTGCATATCAAGTTGATTTATTTAAAAAATAGACAAAGCAAATGGGATATGTGACAGTGATTCAGAAATAATTCAGTAGTGATGAGAACAGGGAATATGATGAGAGGGCAGGAAGGCATTAAGAGATTATTAGTTTTAGTCAAAATTTGTTGTACAGCAATAAATAAAAATTATAATTTATTCTCAAAGATTATGACCACTTGTAATAAAATAAAGTAAGGCCAAATAGCAGAGTGCTAGATTATTTATCATGATTACCTGTGACTGTATAGGAAGATTCATACTTCGAGAACAGTGTTTATTTTTCTCATTGATCAACAGCTTTCACTGGAAGTGAAACTAAGATTATACTTATGATGAAAGATTCTCACACTGCAGACACACAGAAGTTTCCCATTATTTAAAGCCTTATGCATTCTTCCCATTGTATCATCCGGATGCAGAAAAATGTCAGTTATTACCAGATGAGACCAGTCCCTTTATTACTAATCACTATTGAACCCGTGAGACTGCAGAATTTGTTTTCCAAAGCAACATGCTTAGCCCCATGAGTCTCAATTTTATCATCTATCAAGTGGGGAAAGGTAAAAAGTAGGGGAGAAAGCATCTTAAAGAATATGTCCTTTCTAAAGTCACTTCTGAAAATAGTATTTACCTTTTCATCAATTTTCTCTAGCAGCACATGGTAAAGTAGATTGCATGTGGACTTCTCTGGAACTTGTCAAATTTTAAACTCAATGGATGTGAATCATAATTTCAGACAGTCCTACTGAGAATTGTAAAGTTGTGAAAGGACTATATTGTCCTTATTTAAAACTCAAGAAATCAATGAAAATGAATCTTTTGTATAAACTGTTAAGGATATAGACATTAATTCATATATATATATATGTATATATATATATATATATATATCTTAGTGTTTATCAGTATCTTGTGTATAGCAAACAATCAATGGTCACGATTTCCATTACTGCAGAGTAGTCTTATGATCACTTAAAGATTCTGCAATACAGGGCCTGGGGATTTAGCTTAGCAGGCATAAGTGCTGCCTAGCAAGAGTAAGGTCATGAGTTCAATCCCTGGTACCAGAAAAACAAAAACAAAAACAAAAAACCCAGATACTACAAAATTTACTTTGCATTAGAAATAACATCTTATTCAAACTTGTGAAGCATTAAAAATATAATACCCTTTAATAATAATATATGTCTAAATTTTATTTATTTATTTATTTTTATTTAAAGAGAAAAAAGAGGAAAAGGTAGAAATATACAGAATTAAAAAAAACAGTAAGAAATCACTAGTTGATAAATTACATATTGTCATCTTAGAAATAGTTGCTCAAGTTACAAAATTAAAGCATACAAAGTAGACATTCAAACAGTGAGACTATAAACAGCTATGCATGCATGAGTGTTTACATATATTTCTATCCTTTCTTGTATTAGAGGGAACAATAAAGCATAGCAAGATAAAACAAAACAAATTCCTATAAAAATATGAAACCAAAAAGTCACACCATAGTACAAGGTGATCTACAATAGTTACTGTGTTGTCTCTTGTTATCTTCAATAGAATTGTCTATATCATCAGAAATATTTGAATATAGCAATATAATTGAATATAGCAGTGCATAACAATATTAGTAAAAACAAAACATTGTATACAATGTAAAACTTTAAAGACAGGTAATAATCAAACCAGAATAGTATCCTAGTGAATCTTGTCCTCTTCAGTGTAGTTGCCTATACTCTCAGACTTGATACTATCAATCATAACACCTTTGAATAAAATCTGTCAAGACAAAACAGCAATCTAACAAACCAGATTCAATTAAGATCAGTCATGGTAAAACAGTGTAAGTTGTACAGAGCTTCGGATTAAGTTAATAGGAAATTAAGGATGATTACCATACTATATCCTGCTATTTTCAGGATAACTGTCTGTGCCTTCAAATCTAGTACAAGTAGACAAACTGGAACAGAATATAATCCATCTAAGCAGAGTGGTGTAAGTAATGCAGGTTTTAAATCCTGGTACAATATTAACAATATCCTCTGCCTTCTTTTTTTAGACTATTCCTCCTCTTTCACTCCCACAGGATGCTGCACATTTTGGGTCCCACCAACTCCCTCAGTTTTTAGATTGGGGGGGCAACTTAACTATTTACCTAAGTGGTTCTGAAACGTCTCACTCCTGGACTTGATCTCAAGTTGTATTACTTTACCTACAAAAGCCTCAAGGTTTTCTTTCATTGTAGCTGAGTAGTTCTCTACTGCACATAAGTATCCTGTCTTTTCATCCTATCAGCATGGGGTGGTCAAATTTCCCCTATTTCTCTCTGGCTCCCTGTCACATAGAGTATTGTTTTCTCATATTTGATTTTCGGTCCATAAACCCTCTCTCAGGTTGATTATATTTCCTACACAGAGCATTTTGATGGACCATACCTCCTGATCTACTCTGCCTGTGTTTTTTTTTTTTTTTTTTTTTAGTGTATCAAGACCATCTATGTTAGAGATTCTAGCCATCCTTCTCTGCCTCATTTCTGCTATGCTATTTTCTGCCATTGTTTGTCTACTTTTCTCCATTCTACTGCCTGCCCTGTTCATTGAGGCCTTTCTGCCACTGTTCCTGAAATCCTGATATTTTTTTTCTCTCTAGAATGTCCTTAAATATTCTCTGTAGGGTTGAATTGGTAGTCAAAAATTCCCCCAGTTCCTCTTTGTCATGAAAGCATCTTGTTTCTCCATTAATTTCTAATGACAGTTTTGCAGGGTACATCAATCTGGGTTGGAGGTTATTTTCTTTCAGAGCTTGGAATACTTTGTTCCAAGATCTTTGTGATCTGATGGTCTGTGTCGAGAAGTCTGCCATGATCTTGATGGGTTTTCCTTTATAGGTGATCTGTTTCTTTTCTCTGATGGCTTTTAATATTCTGTTTTTACACTGAATTTCTGTTATCTTGATTATTATATGTCTGGGTGTAGCTCTGTTTTGGTTATAGCTGGCTTGAGTTCTGCATGCTTCATATATCCAAATATCATTTTCTTTTCCTATGCTTGGGAAGTTTTCCTTAATAATTTCCATGAATAGCCTTTGTAATTCACCTGTTTTTATTCCTGCTTTTCACTCAAGTTTCTTATTCTTAAATTATAGATTCTCTTGTCGTCTTCTAGCCTTTGTATTATTACTATCTGTTTGCTTGCTATTTTTAAGAGATCTTTCCTTTCATGATCACACATTGCAAACTTGTCTTCAAGTTTTGATAGTCTATCCTTAATTTCTTTTAAGCAGTTTTGCCAGTTTTCAATGGAGTTTTTAATTTCGTGGTAATCTCTTTGAATCTGCTTCATGCATTCTAAGTTTTCTTTGTATTCTTTATCGAATGTTTCTCTCCTTTTTTTGTGTTCCTCCCTTCTTCCGTCTATGTCTTCTTGAGAGATGCTTAGCATTTCTTTTATTAATCTACTTATATCTTGCTTTACTTGATTTAGTATTTCACTTTTGAGCTCATTTACAAGGTCCTGAAAATATCTCTTAATGTCTATTGAAGTCATGTCTGATGTTGCATGCTTGCTGCCCTCAGTTTCTTTTGTATTTCCCTCTCCTGGATCAATGTTCCCAGGGTTTTGGGCTGGGGCTTCCTCTTGTTGTTTCTTTCTCTTGTCATGTTTTTGGTTTCTTCCATACAGGTATCTAGTGGAGGTCCCTGCCCCTTTCCTTCTTGGTTATGGTTCTTCTGAAGCACACTGGCAAGGGATCTCTGCCCCCTCCTGCCTGCTTTTGATCAGTGAAGTATAGGCAGGGGCTGTGTATGCTGGCCCCTCCCCACCAGGCCAGTCAACCTTTAGGGGCCTTCACTAGGTTAGTGTGTGCTACGTGTCGGGAATCTGCTTGGGATGGCTTACTGGGTCCTTGCCAGGGGCATGATCCAGGCCAAGCAGATCCCACCAATCTGCTCTGGGAAGGGAGCAACCAACTGAAATCACTGTCACTCCTAGTTAAGTCTCCTCCTGCCGGATTCTGACATGTTGTCCATTTGGTTGTGCCCTTCCCATGAGGGTGGGATGTCTTATTTCCAGCACTTACCAAGGTTTAATGGAGGTCCCTTGCTGGCCCCATTCTCCACTGGGCTCGCCAACCTCAGTCTTCAGCACGACCAGTTAGTCTCAGTGGCATAGTTTTGCTCCAGCGGGTTCAGGCTGAACTGGCCAGTCGCAGTGGCAGTGTGAATTCAGGCGGCTGGAGAGCACTGTGGCAGCTAATCTCAGCTTCTGCAATGTACCCCAGGACTGCATGTTTGACCAGCTCCTTTGCCTTTAGTTTCTTCCTAGGTCTAGAGGATCCATCTCCCTCTGTCCGGACCTCTCCAGGGTGTTTTATTACAGCATGCACTGTCTCTCTCAGGGGAGGCTCTGTATCCTGTTGGCTATCAATCCGCCATCTTTTTCTAGCTCCTGGCTAAATTTTAAGTTAAGATGCTCATGCTAATTTCAAAGGAAGATTTTTTAGTACTGCTAACTTCTAAAAGTATTACAGATCAAGCAATATATATCACTTTATGAATATATCTGGATTTTTGAGGGATAAAAGTGGAATAAAGTAAGTTATTCCACTGGCTTGAGTGGAATCTCACTTTCTTTAATAATTTAGATTACTGAGAGAAAATATTGGTACTTGAAGAAAACATACTGAAAACACAATGAAAATGAGATAGATGTTTAAAAAGACACAAAAAGATTCTGATATTGTTGTCAGAAGGTGACTCAGTAAGATGAAAAATAAAAGCAGAATTAAAAACATTATTTCAAGGATACTGTATCCTCTATAAATATTACTTTTTTGGTGAAAGTATGATAGAAGAGATTATATAATCTTATTTTAAATAAGAAAGTAAGAGGAGAATCATCATATATGTTAATTTAAGTGTTTTCCACTGGTAAGGCATAGTTTTTTCTAAATGCCTTTCTTTTTCAGGACAGTGACCTTAATTCTACTCCAACTTGAGTTTTGTTTTGTTTTGCTTTGTCTCTATGTTTTGTACTTTTCAGCAGTTAATGAATAACAAAAGGAAAAAAAAGGCAAAAACAAACAAGAAAAAATGTGAGTTAGTTGAAGACTGAAGGATCCTCTGCTGGGTCTAAAATTGAACAAGCAAAGCCTGGGCTGCTACACAGGCATCCAGTGCAGTGGGAGCTGCTCTTAATGAACCCAACCTACCCAGAATGTTCAGCTCACATCCTAATGCCAAGGGCAGCAATTCTACACAAACAGGCACAAACTATAATCAACCTCCACACAAATTAGAGGTTTGAACCTGTTTTTGCAATTTAAGTTTTCTTTGAAACAAAAATCTTCTCTTATTAAGAAATATTTCAATTTATTCCAATTTTTACACTTACAATAACATAGGTAAGGAAAGTAAAAATGTTCGATAATCTGATGATATTTGTGTAAAAATGGAAATAATGTGATAAAAAGAATAATGATTTAATGTGAAAAATATGAATGGGTGATGCTAAAGTTCCTACCTTTGAGATACTACTATGAGTTTTCTATGTTTGAGCTGCTAATAAATCCAAACTTTAAAGAAGTAAGCAGGTATAAATACCTGTATATCATAAATTTGTTTATAAAAAGATGCAGGGTCTTTGTACAGCTCTAACAAAATACCTGGACCTAAGTGAGATATAAGGAATTTAACTCATCAAGAACATGGTATCAACAATTGCTCACCCCTGAGGAGAGCATCATGGCACTTTGCATCACAGTAGTGAAACAACATGCAAAAGAATTCCTCTAGAGAGGTAATTTATGAGAGAGAAAACCCAAAACCTAATTTTATGACAATCCACTCACAAGAACGCATACTCTCCATGAGACCAGTGTCATTTCTAATGCTTTTCCACTCTGGTCTCACATCCTAATGATTCTCTGCATCACCACCATGCTGAGGCTAGACTCTCAGCACTGATCCTCTGTTGGAGGCAGTGGGGCAACATGCAAACCATAGCACGCAACATATGACGGCAGAACTAAAGAGAGGCATTTAAGGACACAGTCATTAAAACACTTTCCAAAAACGGAAGTTTCTAGAGTTTGAGAAAGCGGGGGAGGGATGAAATAATTAATGCATAAATTCATACAAGCACACCAAGGTTGTTTCAGTCAGAGTGAACAACTTTAGCAGAGCACAATGAAAATACAAAGAGCGTTCAAAATATATCGTGAATATTTAAATAAATATCAACTAGTATAATAAAAAACAGTGCTATTAAAACACCTGGAAATACTCTGTCAGCTTCAAACACATTTATCTCATCATTCTTACCACTTTCTGAAGCAGCTGTGAACATCCTTTTTCACATCGTTAGGAGATGTGACCAGAGATGGTGAACACTGTAGGCTTATAAAAACACAACAGTGTAGCTTCTTCCACTTCATTCACCAGGATCTGGAAACTAGTGCCTTGTGGTTCTTCCCCCAAATCAAAATGCTCACAAATTCTACAAGTTTTGAATCAGTTCACAACACTGAAGCTGCCAAAATTGGAGCCACAAAAGATACCCACGAGAAATTTCTAGAACTGCTTTAGAAAGTGGCAAGAATGATGGGATAAGTTTCTTCAGAGGGAGGAGGAGTGGGGGGGATCAATGGCAAGGTTTCCTTTCTGTAATAACATTTTAAAAATATAAACATTCACCTTATTCTTTGATCATACCTCATGCATGCCTCTTTTGAATTTATATTCTAGTGTGCCATGTGTATTACATTTTGATGATTCAGTTTTATTGTTGCAGACAGTGAGGTGTATTTTGAAACCATATGTAGTTTGACTGGAAGTCGCCTACTGGGGTTATCATTTTTTTTTCAGTTGTCTGAGTTTGGATTTAGATATCTGGATAGCTGGACAAAACCAGAATTAGTTTAGAGTTTTGGAATACTGGTTGTATATTAATGATAAAGAATATAAGAAAAAACCATGAAATTGAAATTTTGGTTGATTCAAGAAACTTTAAAATTAGATGATGATATTAAAAAAACTGGTTAAAGAATAAGAAAGTGAGAGCATCATACATGTAAGTTAAATGCAGTAATTAAAAACTAATATAATAAAATTTAAGATTTTAAAAACTAGCCTTTCAACTTATGAGACGATCCCTTTGCTATATATAAGTATCACTTGAAAAATTGGAGTTCATATTAAAATTACAAAAGTGTTATCAAAGACAAAATAATACAAATACAAATATAAATTTATAATATAAATATAATACACTATATTTATGCATATAACTAGATCAATTGCTCCTTAGACTACATAAAATGAAATTAACTTTAATACTATATCATAATAATAATTGACCACTGTAGACTATATATATAATAAGAATTCAGGGATTTTTCATTATTAAAACATTGGCACAATAGCAATAAGTAAATATTTCATAACCTTATAAACATGACAATATTGAAGTAATGTCTGATGCTATGAGTGGAAAGCTTGAAGATTCACCTTTCAAATTCAGAAGTAAAAAAGATGGGAAGATCTTCTATTTAATATTTTAAAAATTAAAATTTTTATTTGAAGTTGTAAGATGCAAATGACAATAACAAATTTTATCAAAGAAAGTATTTTACTTTCAGTCATTTAATTATCCATAAAGAAGAAGTCAAAGCATTTTAGAATTCTTTTTTTTTTTCTGGTACAAAGGATTAAACTCACAACCTCCTGTTTGCCAGGTACTTATACTGCTGAGCTAAATCCCCAGCCTAGGAATTCTTGTGAAGCTGATGGATTTTATCCAGATAGTCTAGTCTCTTGATACAAATTTGCCATTGAGTAAATGAGTCTAAAGAAGTAACCATGGATGCTAACAGGTATCAATAGGAAAGTATGTTTTTTATGGCATCATCAAAATAAAACTTGAAATAATTGGGATATTCAATATCATGAAGAAGATATAACTATCAGAATAATTTTGAATTATGGAATAATGTTACAATTTTTAGTGAGAATAAATTATGATATATACAAATGTGTCAGCCTCAATTTTAGAAAAGATTTGTTTCTATAGATGAAGGAAATTGGACATAAATATTTTAAGTAGGTCTAATTAGGTTTTATTTGTTATGTAGGTCTATAAATGATTAATAGTTTCTAAAACTTTCACAACAAGAAGGGAAAAAAGTAATATAAAACAATAATGTGCCCATGCCAAAGATAGAGGTCAAATCAAATCTGCCCCACACTTAAGTTTTTGTCCTTAACTGATGTTGTATATTGATGGTATGCTGCATTTTAAAATTTTGTTCTCTGTATCCAATAAACTGCCTAAAACAAACCACATGCCCAATAAATATATGTGAGCTGTCAAGTAAGGGCTTCAATTTAAATCTCTCCAATCACCTTACATTCAAATTACAGTTTAATCTCTAGTTTTTTATAGCTCATGGTAGTGGGAACTCAATATTATCAAAATGGAAGACTAATGTCATTCAGCTTCACAACCTGTAATAGCCCCATATATTTTAATTTAAGTGAAACAGATATTCAGAAGGACAGTCTAGTGAAATTGCATAGGTCACTCTTTCATTTAATGTGTTCATTGCACAAGAAATATTAAGGATTTTCACATTCTAAGATGTATATATATATATATATATATATATATATATATGTGCATATTTCCCCAGGAAATAGGGGAGACTGAGGCAAAAAAACTTCTGAAATATGATAAATTTAAAAACAAGTCAACATTGACTAGATAGTGAAAACATAATATAAACTAAAATTTGGAAACTGAGCAAAATTATCAAATATGCCAGGGAGAATCAAGGGACTGTTTAAAACAATATTTTGTGAGAAAATGCAAACAAGAAGAGAAAGATTTGCCAAAAAAATGTGACGTAATTTTTCAGTCGCCTTAATCACTGGGCAACGTGGTCCTCCAGTAAGTGTGGCTCTTCTGTGTGGCCCCCAGGTTTGGAGATTTTGGTGATATGAAGTGATATACCCAAAATTTTAGCTCACAACCTAGACATCAAGTGCCAGCTTATTTCATTTCATATTTGATAAGAGTATGGTTTAAATTATTTCCTATATTAACTTACAAAGGTTCAAAGTAGACACAATAAGAAATAAGCCACACCATACCAGCTTCCAGACTTCAGTGTACACAAAAACTACTCCACAGAATTTTACACATAAAATACTACGGAACATAGGACATGTTTATGGAAAACAAAAGTTTTCTGATTTTATAATGCAAAGCTCCACAATAATTTGGATCAGGATATTAGCCATATCAGAAAATATTCCTAGGTTTGCAAAGGAGAGCAACTTGCTACAAGTCTTTGTTTCTAAACTGTCAACTTCTAGAGAGGAAGAGAGAAAGTGCCAAGCTACACATCTTAGGCTAGCTCACTGTATAAGTAATCTCATCACTCATTTGTCACCAAAATTTCCATCGCTGTACATTTTTTCCCTTTTTTACACTTAAGCCCCATTATTTGACATTTGAGTTTAAAAAACACACTATCCACTCTTGCTCGGCATACTGGATCTTATGCCACGTAGGTTCAAAGAAGATTAAATTAAAATAGTGCAACTGCAACTAGAGAATTTTCTAAAGGATTTTGACTTTCAAGTATATTTTACTCTGATTTGGAGCCAGTTGGTCTTGAGATTTGATGAGAACACAAATCTAAAATTAGAGCATTAAGAGCCTCTTGACTTGAGACCGTCAACTAGGGCAGGAACAGAAAAGATGGAAAGAAAAGATGTTAAGAGGCTGAGCAGACCAGTTCTGGAAATTGATTTGTTTGAGAATCATGGTGACAGTGAAGTAAATTAGAGCCTCCAAAGTTCCTGTTGGCAATTCTAGGAAGGATTCCGTCATGGTCCTAGACTGAGTATTTATAGTTAAGGATAGATTAGGATAGATTAAAGTACTCTTAATATAAGCCAAATTCTCACCAGCTCACTTCAGTTTATGCGTTCCTGAAACAACACATTTCATTAAAGAGAACTTTTTAAAGAGATTATAAATATCTATGTGATATGGAGGAGACAGAGTGAGGCCAAGAGATGAAAGCAGGGGAGGGGAAAGAGGGAAGAAATGCATGAAAAAAGAATTAAGGTGTATTTTGTATGTGTAACAACTCCTGGTGATAACTGTAGTCATTAAATACTGCAAATATGTATAGTACTATTAAAAGAAAAACCCGGAAAAAATGAATGAAAACCAAAATATATCAAAAGGTTTGAAAAAATAAAGAGAATGCATTTGTCGGACACGCTAGCTTTGAGAGTCTTCCAAATATCAGGGTGTGGAAGGAGAGTAGATGTAGACATTTCATTCCATGAATGCCTTTCTTTTGGGGAATTTGTAACTGAAAGCAGAACTGAAACTAAGAGAGTGAAAAAGTCTGTCTTCACTAAAATTTTCATAGCTAATATTATAAACACAAATAAAAAAGATTTCCAAAGTAGGAAGCTCTAGGATATTACTTTCTTGATAGCACTACAAGTTTATGGAAGTACAGTTGTGTTGTTTCCACAAAAGGGAGGTTACAAAATGAGCCTGGGACAGGAAATAGGCCAAATCAACCCTCAAATGACAGCCACCCTCTTCTATTGCAGTAGATAGCCCACAAATATTCATATATATATATATATATATATACTACCTAGTACTAACTATAGATATATAATTTTATTTAAAATGAGAATTGCAATCAACTCTTGATTATATAGCCACAGATTACACACATTGTAGCTTACTAGACTATAAGTACACATGTCATTTACTTTTACCCACCTTGTGGACACATAATATTCTGCTTAGACTGCTTCCTGAATTAACTGACCCATAAATCTCATAGGTGCCCCCAGGACAGTCCACCACAAACAAAATACACTGCTGTTTTAGGAAGGTTTGAACAGAAAAAAAAATAGAAAGTTCATATAAATTTGCAAAGTATTATTAGCAAGCAAAGTTAATTATTATAAGCAACATAATTTTTTAAAGTGAGAATTGACATAGGATTTTATAAGTAAATTGATAAGACATTTAAAAATCTATAGAGTAAGCTGAGTTAGCTACTCTAAACAAGAAAAATGCACATTCCTTGGCCTTTGAAAATACCAGTTCTCTGTATCACAAATGTATGTTTGCACACAAATACCTGTATGGGTCCAGCACTCCATACCAACACAGATGCACAGTGTTTAATTACAAACATTTACAAGTTCATTAATTGTGGTGGGAAGATATAATTCATTGGCAAAATAATTGCCTAGCATGTATAAGGCACTGGGTTTGATCTCTAGCATCCAGTAAAAAATAAATAAGTAAATGTCATTAACTTTATAATTATGGAGCATCATCTGCTTAAGACTACTATTAGGCCTAAGGCCAGGTATGCAGTAAGGGTCTTAGGAATGACAGGCACAGCTGGTACCCCTCACCAACATACATTACATTTGGCATCGAGGAGGTTTTAGCTCATTTTTACATGCTTTTGTTGAGTATCATATGACAGAAACTTATTTAAACTTATAAATTCTCATTTTGGGGGGCCCAATTTAGAAAGGGTCTGAGTAATGAGATATCTATAACATATCTACAAAAAATATCTATAAATACATCATTTTGTTTAATGTGCACTTTATGGCATCTTTTTTTCAGTTTCATAAATAACATCATTATGTAACCTAGAAAAACAACCTTTGAGGTGACATTTCTCTGTCACTTTAAGCACATAAAAGCAATTTTCCTCTGGTTCTGTTATTTCCTCATATTTTCAGTGTATCGTTCTTTTATGACAATATGGCTGCTCTCTTAAAATCTCATCTCTTTCTATAACATTTAATATAACACTTATGAGACTGATTCAGAAAAAGTAATCCTAAAGGACATTTAAAAAGCTGTGTAAGGCAAAAAACTCTCGGGCCCCCAAAATATTGTCAAATATGATATATCTGAAATTTAGAAGCTTATTGAAGAAACAGACTGGTTGAAACAAAATGGCATTGTTTAGTCTTCTAGTAAAATCAATATGCCATTTGAACAACAACAACAAATGTCACCAACCAGTTATGCTGACAGGAAGAGAAACTTTTGTACAAAAAAATTGTTAAGACACATTGAATAGTTTTCTAATTATATATGCTTGGCAATAAGTTTAAGCATCAACTACCTACACACACATTTGTTTAATGTTGCAGAGGATTTCAGATATTCTTTAGTTCAAATAATTATTAAATGTGCTATAAAATATTCTTATTGTAAAGGTAACTATACAAAGGATAATATATGGCTGAATGAACTACAGATACCCACACTTGTGAGTGCAGGTCACATGGAGACATAACTTTACTACTCATCCAGAACCCTCTCCATGGGTCACAACTTCATCACTGAGGCTCTCCTTCCTTCAAAAGCAACCCCTGTGTGACTTTCATTATAATCCTCCTTATTTGTTTTAGTAGGTTTACTCCCTCAGTGCTTTTCCATAAACACTGTAGTTTAATTTTGCTCATTTTTAGACATTATCATACCTCTCAATGGTCTTGTAATTAGTTTTTATGCCATGTTTTCTTTTTACAGTAGTATTTTCCATCATCTGCATTTTGCCAGTTACTACCCCATAGTGCAATTCAATGTATTCTTTCTTTTTTTCTTATGTTTGGTACATAGAAAGCGAGATCCATAAACTGTATCAGACCAAAGCTGTCTCTTTCCTGGGACTATAGCTAGTGTTACGTTTTTCATCAGGAAGCATATGTCTACTTGTGTATCCTTTTGTTATGGAAAAAGACACCAGTATCAACAAAAAATATTTTTTTTTGTTACTCCATTGAGGATTAAAAAGTGTTGGCTTTGTAGTTTTAATATTGCTTTCTAATGGTTTTCTTTTCTTTTTTTTTTAATCAAGAGACATTTTTCATGTACTAGTTGGAAAACAGTGCATTGAGACAGGAAATGCAGGATAATTCCTTCTTTGTTTACCAGTTTTTTCAGATATTTTAATATGGCATTTGCCAATATTCCATTTAGATTTCTTCATCTGTTAAACACAGCTTTCCAAAATATCCATCAAAATACTGAAAGAACTGCATCATACATTTGTCCAGAAATTATATACCAAAAAAAAAAAAAAAGTCACCAGTTGTTGGAAAGAAAATCAGTATGTTTGTGTCATTAATCCAAAAATACATGTTTATCTGCCTGGAAAATACACATTTATTTGTTTTAACTTAAGAGTAAGAAGATGGGTGTCATATTATTTCCACAGTGGTTCAGAACTGGTTGTAATATAGTAGCATAATCAACTAAAGGGTTAATTTCTTTTTATATATTAAAGAAATCACACAATGTACCTTGGAAGTGAGATCAAATATAGTCAAATCTCAGCTCCTGTATTACACTCTAATAATAATTCAATCTAAAAATGTCTTAGCTAGTAAAGGAATTTCTAAACAGTTGTGTTGTCATTGGCAATGATAATTTTCTCTTAAATCTCTTTAATCTATCTTTATTCTATTTTAAAATACTTTTGCTATTATATTAACATATAGCTAACCTGCTTTTGTAAATTTTTCTCTTTGTTCAAAGTAATGCAATCATCCTAAAAATATCACTAACGTTTTGATAGATTCATATATTTGGTGTTAAGGCTCACATGTATTAGTGTTAGCCTGATCATTTTAAGGAAAACATTTTTCAATTTATCCTAGCTTTTTTCAAAGATGAAAAATCTAAGCAATGAAAGAATATGACTCAGACGCATTTTATATTCTTGCTCTGAAGAAATTGCAGTTACATGTGGCCCTGGTTACCACTACTGTGTTATAATGTGGAACTCTCTACCCATGTAAATTCTTCAAGAATTTCACATTTTCTTTCAACTTAGATTACAACTTCAGTGTCTGTTTTCTGATGAACTACAATAACTTAAGTATGTGATCAAGTCATTTAGGTATCTTTCAGGAAGAAGGAATCTGTTAAACAAATTCTTATTGAAATGTGGCATAGAATATCAGATTAGCACACGCTCCATTTGTGCCAGTGATCAATGGGATGTGAATAAAAGTGATGCAAAGCATGTCCAGCCTGAGGTTTAAAATTATCCCACCTGAAAAGTAAGCTCAGTGAACTCTCTATGGGGACTTCAGATACATCGGTTCCAGATGAAATAGTTAAATTACAGAATTTGAGACACTGTTTGGAGTGAAATAACCTGATCCACATTAGATGCCACACAGAGAAAAATGAGTCTATTTTTTATAATACATGGGAATTATGAGGTTTGATGTTTTCAGAACCTATAATCACGCACTAAAACTGAAACAAAGAGATTCTTGTAACACACAAAACTTTTTTTGGAAAAACTCCATTGGAAATTTTGTTTCATTATACATTCCTTAGTTATTTTCTATCACATCTCATAAACAAAATTTATCTATCCAAATTAATGTTTATCCAAACTTTCAATTATTTGGAAGATAAAACTGAAACAAAACATAGGAGGTATGATACAAAAATACAGTAAATGCTTAAATTTAAAAAAAAAAAAGGTTAGAGAAAAAGTTGCCTTGTCAATATTCTCCTCAAAATCTCATTTTGAACAAATTTATCCCATCATACTTAGCACTTTCTAAAACAGCTGTTTAATGTCTTTAAATTGCACCCTCCGGACTGATTCAATGTTCTGAGAAATTTCAAAGCATTTACTTTCCATGTTCATTTTGACTATGAAGAAGAGCCAAAAGTATGTTCCCAGACCCAGAGAGTAAGGTGGATAAGAACAAAAGTAATGTGCTTACAAGCCAAGCACCCCTGTTTGTGGGATGGTAGGTGGCAGCAGCATTCAGCACATTTACAGTCACATCTTGTAAGGACACAAAAATGGACATCAGAGCCACTTCAGAAAATTGCCAGAATGAGAATAGTGAGTTTGAATCAAAAAGGCACAGTTTGAAGTGGTTTAATACCAATATATACTACTATGATAAATTAAGTAGAATATTCAGTGCATTTGATTATCACACCACATGGGTCAGCTTGGAGCATATATAGAGCAAATAGTTATAATGTACAGGCAGACACAAGTTTGATCTGGGTTACTAGTTGTGTACTTGTGAGAAAATTTGTGAAACCCCTGGAAAACAGCTTGAAACAACTATGTTTCCATAAATATTGTGAACCCTATCAAGATTATACTTATAGACATTATTTCCTTTCTTCTTTTTTAGACACTATTCTTGGTTAAATTACATTTTATGGGAATAATATCCATAGGAGATCCATGAATTCACTGTTCATATGTATCTTCCAATATTTATCTATTCATATTTAACTAATAACTTATTATAAGGACTGAAATTGAGTTATCATAAAAATTACTGTCCAGAAACAGCCTGGTATATTGAATTAATGGCAGCTGCTCTATTCCTGGGATTCAGCATAAAGTATATCTCTAAATACTGGTTTTGCTAAATTGTGTTGGTAACTTGAATAAATTTATAAGTCTCAGTCTTCTCAAATGTGAAGTGGAGATACTATAAAGAAGCATTTAACTTAAAAATCGTATTGATTAAATAAAATACAATTAGATGCTCCTGGCACTTTCTTGAAATATAAGAAACTGTAATACCTTTTTGAAATGTTACATATATTTATGACTTCAAAGATATTTAAATATCTTCCTTACCTAAAAATTTTAGGCACTACTACTGACTGTAAATTCAAAATATTCAAAAAGATAATATAATGAAGTAACTTACACTATTTTAATTCACATATGGTAACATAGATGCATAGGATACCACCAATATCTCTATCTAAAATTGAAAAAAAAAAGTATTCCGAGAGCTGCCTATGAATTTCTGTGAAAGATTTAATAGTTCATATCAAATATTCCATTTAATGTTCCATTCTATATACTCCATCAATCTTTCAATTGACTGACTTTGAAGCTCTTTTAAAGCATCCTACAGTCAAAGTTTTAATGGAGTTTAATGGAACTCATCCAAATCTGTAATAGCATTTCCCCCTAAATTAACTTATAACCCGCAAGGTAATGAAATGAATGTAGCTGCCATTTAGCCATGAGGGGCTGGAGTGGGGGCGTTAAAGTGCAGGATCTATCACCAAAGAGAGCCTAGTGACATGCCCCCTGCATTTTAGTCCTGGGACACCATAACCCTGAAGGTACATTAAGGATTTTGCTAAACACCACATGCATCCTTTAACAGCACTGGATACTAAAGAAATTAAGTGATATTTTACAGCTCATTATAAAAATTAGCAATGCCACGATCTGAAGCAAACTGTTCAAGTGCAGTGGCAATGTCTTATATTTTAGTTTTGGCAAAATGTTTTATGCCTTGTGAGACACTTGAGAATGTTTATTTAATGAGCCAATACTCACATGCTACTTTCAAAAACAGCAATGGAATAATTAAGTTATTAAAATGAGATTTCATAATCCATTACATTACACATTTCTTTCCCTGAATGGTAATAATAATAGCATCCGGAAATAACTGAGTTCCCCGAGAAAAGACTCTGTCCCTTCTCTTGAGTTCACTAAAAGAAGTCATCAAGTGTTTGGGAAACAGGTCATTTGAGGAAAGGCTATGGAGTTGAATTTATTTACAAAAGAGAACAGAAGGCTGACAAAGTACATGGTTGAGGTGCTAGAGGCTGGGGGATTTACAATTTTCAACTATATAAAGCAATGGCATATGGGAGGTGTGAAGCAGCTGTGCTATTTCTGCTCAGGAAATAGTTATGCTTAGGAGCCCCAGCCAGCAGAAATAAGACCAATGGATCAAAGTTATAGCCAGACAAATATTAGCTCATCATATAAAAAGAGCATTCTTAAAATTAGAGCTGTTGGAAATTGAAATAGGCTGCCTTGGGAGATAGCATGACCTTGTAGCTCTGGTGCCTCACTCAGCAGCTGGCTTTTCCATACCTCTATTATAATGTATCCCATTTTAGAGTGGGAAGGAAAGATGAGACAGGGGAGAGAGGTGACAATTTCAGCATGACCACCATGAGAGACCAGCATAGTCTCTATGAAGGGTGGAACATTTATTTATGGTGGTTCTTTAATGAGATGTTTCGTTTTACAAATGAAGTCCTCAATAACAAGCCTGGGAAGGTGACTAATTTTCTAATAAGATAATAGTGGTTTGTGAAGTTTTTTTTTTCTTTCTTTCTCATTATTATGGCTGAAAGTCAAATGTTGGTGCTTTACAAGATGGAAAGTTTAGTAATGAGGAGGAAAGTTTCAGAAGGTTATTGGGGGATGCAATCCTGATTGCCTCAGGCTGAAGAATGAGATGTACACATGGAATCAGATAGCAGTTGAACAGAGAAATGGAAGAATGGAAATGTTGTTTTGCCTCCTTGCTTGCTTACGCTGGGAGACATTGCGACATGCCAGCCTTGGGATCAGGGGACCCAAAGGAATCCCACCCAAAGGAATGTGGTAGGATTTAACAGAGGTTTGGGGTAACTGAAGGGCCATGATTATTCTATTACTCCTTCGGAGCGAGGTAGTAAAGACCTCTGAAAAATCCATCTTCAGTCAGAACAGAAGCAACACAGCCACAGAAAGCAAGGTATCTGAGGGGTTTTGCGGGGCATGTGGGCAGGAAGTAGCATGTTTTCTATGAACTCTATTTTTCCAGTGAAGGTGTCATATGATGAAATATGAGCAGAGTGGAGATGTGGAATGTTTGACAACATAGATGCACAACAGTCAACTCTGAAAGTGGTTTTCCTAATTACATGTATATAAGTGAGAACATGTTTATAATTTAGATATTTATGAATTAAAATTTATAACAAACAAATTGTAAGATTTATAAAATGTACAAAACTTTAAACGTGTTCACTATGCTCATTAAATTTTACATTAACATTAAATCACTGCATTCAGAAACTTTTTAATTGAAGAATCATTACTAATTCATGATGTATCAAAAAGTCAACTTCTTTCAATGAGCTGCATTTCAAATTGCCTATCTTTGTTATGAGAGTAGGCTCCTATATTAACAGTAGAATTCTAAGATGGCATAAAATTTCCTGACACAACACCCCAACCTACACACACACACACACACACACACACACACACACACACACACACACACTTGCTGTTCTCATTTGCTTTTGACTGGGAACTGGGGAAAATGGATACACTACTCCATCAGTGGGTTACTCTGCATGGAAAAAGAAAGGGGTTTTTTGTTTTGTTTCTTTTGTCTTTTTGAGGTAGGATCTTACTATAGCCTTGAGCTAATTTTATAGCTCAGTCTGGTCTAGAACTTGCAACGATCTTTCTACCTCAGCCTCCAAAGTGCTGGAATTACAGGCATGAGCCACCATGCCTGGTTTAAGAAAGGGTTTTTGCAGATGTCTGTATCTTTAAAAAATGTACTTTATGCTAACCAAAAGGGGATTATACTGGTAACATTCATTTAATCTCAAAATTTTTTAAGAGTTCAGACTTATTTGAAGTAGCAAGGATGTTCTCTGAATTAGAGACCTAGAGAAGCAAAAGGATTCATTTTGAGCAGAAAAAATAAGATTTAGTGAAAACAACTGAGATGTAAGAGATTTTGGAAAAAACAGACCCTAATTTACAGAGTGTATGGTTTAAGGAAAGAAAAGAGATAAAATAGTCATTTAGAAAAAAGAATGTGCACATGAAAAGAAATACAATATAATGTTTGATGCTTTGTGATCATGAATTTAAGACAAAAGCAATCTTTTTTAGTAGTTGTTTTAGGGAATGTTTTACTATTGGGGTATAGTTATCAGGAAGGCAGGAGCTGAGGTAGACTGAGAATTCAAGTATTGTCATCAAGAAAGATGCAGTGAAAAAAAAAAAAAGGAAGGAAATAGAGAGTAGAGAAGTGTGATTATAAAAACTGCTATTCTTTATAGGTCAAGTTTCAATATGATGGATAATCCTCCCTTACTTACATTTTCAATTACCTACAGTCAATCATCATTCAGAAATATTCAATGAAAAATTCTGGAAATAAGCAATTCATAAGTTTTAAATGGCATGCTGTTCTGAGTAGCATGGTAAAATTGCGTGCTGTCCCATTCTGTCCCATCTGCATTTGAGTCATCTTTTCATACTGTACACACTGCCTGCTGTTTTTTTTTTTTTTTTTTTTGCACCCGGGATTGAACTCATGACCTTGTGCTTGCCAGGAAGGTGCTTAAGCCACTGAGCTAAATCCCCAGCCCACCTGCTGGTTTTACACTTAGCAGCCATCTTGGTTATGAGAACAACTCTCCCGGTGGTGTAGTCAGGGATTGCAATGAGAAAATTATATACAGGCCACATAATTATAGCATTTATAATGGTCGCCCAAGGAGTGAAATACAAAGAAAGTGCAGAAAATCTGTGCACACACTAAACACTTAAAGAAAACAATCAACAGCCTGGATCCCATGGCCTGCATGAGTTTATCTGAAAGTCTACAGCCCATGGCAATGCCTCCCCTGAGTCCACCTGGAGGTCTAGAGCCCACTGCAGTAACTCATGCAAGTCTCTTTCATTGATCTGTGCTGGGAAGAGCCAAATGTCAGTGATGGAAGTTAGAAAGTCTATGCCAGTGGGGTAAAGGACCTGTGCCAGTAGGTTGAGAGTTCTGCACTGGAGCCAGGAAGCAATGCTTTAAGTAAGGATCATGAAAAATACCATAGCCATCCTCAGTGACAACGAGGTCCCAAGCTCCTCTGATGACGGAAAAAGCTGAGTTCATATCATGAAGCCAACGTGACTAGCTTCTCCTGGAGAATGAATAGCACATCATTTCCCCTTTGGAACCAGGAAGTGGTACTCAAAGTAAGGAACAGAGCTCCCCCAAAGTGAACTGCCGCCATTCTCAGCAACAAAGTTCCAAGCTCCTTTGATGATGAGAATAACCAAGTTCCTATCAGGAAAGAATCAGCAAGATCTTCCAGAACCCACATCAACAGGAGGAACAACAGCACCAAACAAAAACAACCACTCTTCCCCCCATATTTCCTTCTTATGCTAGCTAAAATCCTCAAGTGGGCCATCTACACGCTGCACCACACTGATTCATTTCAGCTGGTATTTAAATTGACCATCTGTTTTCAATCTACCACACCTGGTAACTGGTGCTTCTGTTCAAATACCATTTAGGGTTCTAGACTTTCCGCAGTTACAGACACTCAGCTGGGATCTTGGAATGTATCCTTTATGAATAAAAAGTACTACTTCAGTGTGAAAGAAATAACAAAACCAACAGAATTAAGGTATCAGTCCAAATAATTTTTCTTATGGAAGTCTTGAATGAAGACGTAAAAGTATAGAATGTGAAGATGAATAGTCATTGCACGGGAGTGGTTGACTGTGATAAAACAGGAACAAGTGACTTAAGTAAGGTTGAGTGAATCATAGAATGCAGCCAAGCCAGGAGGCACTGAGGTGGAGTTGAGGGCTCTGAGGAAGGTTTTTAATGAATAAGGAATTATGTTTAGAAAGTCTGAAAATGAATATAAGGGATGGAGTTGAGGAGACTCAGAAGTACAGTAACAGTTCAGTGCCATAGTTATTATAATATCAGAGGGCACCCAAAATCTGGATGTAGAACTGAGGCAAGAAAAACAAAGACAAAGCCTCTGAGATAAGAGAAAGCAAGACAGGCAACATCTTTCACTGTGAAGACAAGGTTGATGTGATGCCATGATTTAAATCATAGTTTGAAGATATACAAGCTCTTTCTATTTTTAGAGAAGTAATCACTGCCCTGAGTGGAGGGAGTGAAAGGAAAAGAAAACTAGATCAAATCACCAGGGTTTATTGTTGAGTTACTTATTAGGGGAGAGCATTCACATTTCCTTACTATATCAACCTAGTTAACTTTCTGTTATTTCAGGTAAGTAATCGATGACTGGTTTACTTCCCCATTATTGGAAGGTACTTTTTCCCACTTTTTGCAGAGCAAGCAGAGTGACTTCAAGGATCTGAGGGAAGCATAGATTTATCATTTTATGGCCATGACTGTGTAACCCCATTCTGGATATCCACAATCTTGGTATTGTAGCCTTGGTTTAATTACTCAACATATGAAGCTGAGTGTTTGGATGCATTAAATGAGGAATTTGATTATATTTTCTGTCTCAGAAATAAAGGAAGATTTAGACACAAAAGGAAGTTTTAGACAAAATACTCAATTAAACAGAGCAGTATTATGTCATCATTCCATTCCCTAAAAACTTAACAAAGACAGTGAGAGTCATGTAACTGACTCTGTTAATTGCCTAAATCCCAATTTTTCCTCATGATCTTTTACCCAAGAATATATTCATGTTCTGGGGCAGGGATTTAGCTCAGTGGCCTAAGCGCCTGCCTGGCAAGCATAAGGTTATGAGTTCAATCCTCAGTACCAAAACAAAACAACCCAAAAAACAATATATTCATGTTCTAAGTAAGAGAACTCCATATTTTGTTAAAGGTGGGAACATACCCAGTACCAAGTCTTCACTATGGTTAGGCCTGTACTTCTTAACTGAGGAAGAGAGGAAATGGTCATTGGCTTTTTTCCTTTAGCTGGAAACATTTGACAACTTTTGGAGACATTTTTGGTTGTCATACCTTGGAAACTGGAATCAGGGGAAATTAGCTACTAGCATCTACTAGGTATGAACAGTACCAAACATTACAAAGAACAGGAGAACCCTTACAAGAAAGAATCTTTGAGCTCAAGATGATGAGAAATATTGATTTAAGCCAAGCATATACATTTTAATTTCAATGTCTAGTATTTTTTTGCAAACTATGAGTCATATACTATGGATTAAATGGTGTTGCCTAAAATTCATAGATTGAAGCAACTGAGTCTAATGTAATTGTCATTTTGAGATAAGACTTTAAAGGAAATAAGTGAATGTTAAATGAGATTATAAATTTGGGGCTTAATTGGAAACAATTTGTGTCCTTTATGAAGAAATGTACTAAAGATCTCTTTATCTGAGGGAAGATAATGTGAGGACACAGGAAAAAAAAAGTGGCTATTTCTAATTCAGAAAGAGTACCCTTTCCAGAAACTAGTATTGATAAAACTCAATCTTTTATCTCCCACCCCCAACATTATGAGAAGCTAATTTTCTGTTTTAAAGCCACCTACTTAATGGTGTTTTGCTATGGGAGCCAGAGAAAATTATAATGTATTATAGTCCTGTTCCGGTTCCAGGCATACACTGAAAACTCTGCTAACGAGGTTTCTGAAAAAGTGATTTCTTGGCCTCAAAGTAGGGGACAAGAGTGAGTGAATCTTATTTTTTTTCTCATCCTTTTCCCTACTGAGTTGTAGCACTTGTTCTATGTCTCTTAGGTGATAAAGCTGGTATTTCCTAAATTGCCAAGAAAAATTTGAGACATTCACCCCATCCCCACTATATTACTGCATAGATAATATCAGGCTATCTCTGACCTTTTAAAATTTTAAATAAAAAATCAAACTCATTCTGTTGAATTAAAAAAAAATCTAAAGCAATTCCTCATATGTAGTTTTTTGTTTATTCAGTGAAACTAGTAAGTTTTCAGTTTAGCTACAGTTTGACATCCAAGTTGTTTTCAACATTTCTTCAATTGCAATAAGTAATTTCCAACTCTGGAAATGACAGCAGATAGAAAGAAAACAAGGAGCTGCAAAAAAATAGTTTTTGTGTTTCTGGAGAAAAAAAATGATTGCTATATTCTGACTGAGCAAAAGCTCAAAACCTATTAGTGCTGAGTTGTAGCTTAGTTTCTATCTACAAGGTGACAATGAGGTATTGAGTTTCTTTTGTTAGTGGTTTTAACTCTGAGTTTGGGATTTGACCTCTGTGACCACAATTTTTCAATAGTAGAATCTTATTTCTTCTCTATTAGAGCCAGATTCCTTTTCTTTATATAATACACAGTATATGAAAAAGTTCTTTTATACGATATTCATGAAGACATGTTTTTCTACTTATAAATGTTTAAAAAAACTTTTTTCAGATAATGAAATTTCAAATATATTCATTATCCTTTGATATTTTTCAAGACATATCAACTTAGCAAAGTAAATATAAGCCTTAGTTTTACTATTTGGGGAATTTTCTGTTAAATATATATGTGGAATATCTAATTTATTTTCAGCACACCATGATGAAGTAAGTGATGAAAAGTTAATATTCAGAATATATTTTTAATTAGTCATATTTACAGTGGTAAGGGCAGTAAGCCAAAGAGAAATATTTAATAATAAACACACAAGGGACTCAAACATGATTTGATTTGTGTTTTTATAGTGGTGAAGCAGGCCTGTGACTGAAAAACCAAGAAAACCAAATGTTACACTGAATTGTTTAGGGAAAACTTAGCCATAATGTGTTTGTTTTAAGAATTTCCAAATCTTTGCTGAAAAGTTAGATATCAGCATCCTGAAAGCATGCATTGCACTAAGAACATATAAACTCTATAAAACATTTTTGTATCTTTGGTGGAACAGGTTACAGGTATCCACCAATTATGAATGGTAGGGAATTTTTCAACATTTACTTTAAAAACTGGTTTCAAACATCCACCAAGGACATCCACATATTTTTTGTGAGTTAAAATTATTTTAGTATAATCACATTTGATACTCTTGCTATAAAATGTGGAAGTTAGAAAAGATATTATCTATAGTTGAAAGGCAGAGAAACAAAGTACAAAGATAACAATATATCTTAAAAGTTAAAACTATTACATCATATAAATGAGATTAAATGCAGATATCCAATTCTAAGGTCTTTGCTCTTTTGCTTAATCTTATAGTTCTTTCATGTCTGTAAGTCTCAGACTTAACCCAGATTCATAAAAGCTAAATGAAAACACTTCTTTTCCCCACACTTCCCTTTCCTACAGTTACTAGTTACAATTTCCAGGTGGAAAATGCATCTCACTGTGTGAAAATGAAAGGTGGACAGGTGATATATTTGAATGGATGGAGAGTACTAAAATTGGGGGAGTATGTATTGTAGCAACCACCAAACAATTTAAGGAATATTTATTCACTTGGAAAAAATGGAATTCAGTGGAATGCAACATTTTTACTTGGAAGGAATATTAATTCCTAGGCAAATAATAATAAATGGAAGTAAGAACTTTAAGAATGTATATATATTTGTGTTGCTGTGTATGTATGTGGTGACATATTAGTAATTATTTTTACATCTGATTGTAATGTTTTATAAAAAAGAGAACTAGTCACAAACACAGAGTCAAAATGCAGACAAGTCAACTTATTAAAGTCCTTGTGAGTTACTAGATTTTTCTTTTCCTACATTTTCACAAATCTGAATATCTTGGTGACTATTTAGTTTAACATAATTATATCTGATGACAATATTGTATTTCGGACCCATGAGTTATATATTTTGTTTTGGCTGTATTATTTTTTATGTATGTATCACTAAATTATCAATTCTTGAGAAGTTACATTTTAAAGATTTATTATAACTTAAAAATTGCTAGCTCTCTCATGTGAAATACAAAACATTAAAATCCCAAGGTCAGAAAGTCCTTTTTGCTTACTGCATAGGCACAACTATGTTTTATCAGTTCTCCAAATAAAAACCTTATGATCTCAAAGCCACTCTTCCCTTCCTCATAAGTTACCAAATAAAAGTACCTCGAATCATCTACCACAGGCATTGCATAGCTGCTTTTATTTAAAATAAATAAATAAAGGGATTCTGAAAAAATGTACCATGGAAAATAAAAATATATACACAGTTTTTAAAAAAATACAGCTGTGTGACAAGGTCATTTTTGCCAAGCCAAAATGTGCTAAAATTACTACTTTTGAAAGCCAACATGTAGCTATATATAGTGGTCATCTCAACACGGAAATTGATGGAAACTGGTGAAAGCTACAGAACTTTTCCTTAGCAAAATGTACAGACATTCAATATTTCATGTCTAATTTTAAGAAAACCCTCAGGCCCAGCCGCAGTTCATTCATAATCCTCAGGCTAAAATCCCTGAAAGTGAATGTGACTGCTCTTCTGTTGAAGGGGCTGAACTGCGAAGTAAACTGCCTATAACTATGGCAATAAATAAAACCACCCAAGGAATTGTTCATTTTCCTTTCCATAATCTAAGTATCTTAAGCATGCACATGAATGTTGAAAGTCCAATTGTGTTTAAACCTGTAATTATTTCATGTAGAGATGGATAAACTAGTCTGAGTAAAATGCCTTACCTTTATTTCTTTTTATATATCTGACTGAAACAAGAACACAGTGATAAGTATAAATCTATTTTTGTATGTTTCAGAGACAAGCTCTTTTAAAATCTGAGGAATTCTACCCCATTGGTGTAATATATTCATAATGAGTGTTCATGAAGTCCATAAGGAGTTATAGTACTTCAAATACTGAGGCTGATTATTTTTCCTCTCATGATTTTTAACATAGACCTCACTCCATTTTCTCTTTATAGATTTCTAGAAATGTCCTTTTAAGTTTAGGATATGTGTAGGTGTGTATGTCTGTATGTATCTGTGTGTGTATTAATGTTAATAATTACCTTGACCTCTGTACCATTTGTCATGGTTAATTTTATATGTAAACTTAGCTAGACTAGACACAGGTACACAGATATTTGGTTAAATATTATTCTGGAGATGACTGTGAAAGAATTTCTGGCTACAACTCACATATATATCAGTAAAGCAGATTGCCCAAACCTGAGTGAGCCCCATCTAGTCACTGGATGTTCTGAATAGAAAAGAAGTAGAAGAGAACTTACTCTCTTTGCCTCATTACTTTCAAGATAGGCACTAGTCTGTTTGACTATGGCCATAGAGTGGAACTAAATGACTCTTCTGGTGTTCAGACCTGAGAACACAAACTGGAACTGTAGTGTTTTCTTAGGTCTCCACCTTGTACGCTGTGGACTGACAGTCTTAGGGCATCTCCCACTGGAACTGTATGAGATGATGCCTTATTATCTACACTAGGTATTTATGAATATATGTGTGCATGTATCTAGCTAGCTATCTCTCCTATTGGTTTTATTTCTATTGGAAACACCAATTAATGAAATAATCATCCCCCCTACTCTGACCTCACAGCAACACTGAAACTCCTCATTTAGGAACAGACTTCGCTCAAACCCAGTTAATTTTGCCAGGGATTTAGCTCAGCAGTGTAAAGGCCTGCCTGGCAAGCGCGAGGTCATGAGTTCAATCCCTGATATCAAAAAAAAGTTTACATCTCATCTCTCCATCTAATAAAGCTTAAACTTAATAATAGATACCACTAGAGATAGCTTAATTTTCTCCCCAAGTCATATTCCACTAATTCTACTCTTCTATCTTGTTTTTATCACCCTTACTACCTGCTCTTCCTCAAGTTTTTTTTTCTCCCCCACTTGTTTCCTTGTGATTGGAATATCATTCCTTTCCAACTCAACTGGTCAAAATTATACCCATTTTTAAGGCCCAATTTGTCTATTGCTTCTGTTGTAAATCATTTCAGGGAGGAAAAAGTCAAAATTATTACAGACATCAAAGTTAGGTAAAAGTATTCTAGGCAGTCAGACAGGGCTGAGCCCTAAAGGGAGTCAGTGCAGAAGATAAAAACACGTCATAACTGTAACTGGAGGCACATGGGTTGAGGGCTGGGTCTCAAGATGGAGTCAGAATGACCAGGCCAACTGGCCTCCCTTAGGGTTGAACAATGGATTGGGGATTGTGTAAACACTGGTCATCCTAGTGGGTGGCCAGGACCCTCTAATTTTTCTCTTCCCCAAAAGGTCTTTGTCACTTCCATATATTCATATATGTGACCCTTTTCTCCCTGGATTAATAATACCTAGGCAGCTGGGTCATCATCTTACTGGCTGATCATTTTTGTCCCATGTTGTACTCATCTCATAATCTTACGCTGCTTCATGATTTCACATTGTGAGCTTTCCTCTGTAAAGTGGGATTCACTTTACAGGTCCTGCCTTGGCTCTCAGGAGTTGTGTGTCTCTCTCTCAATAAATATTTCTCACTCTTAACCCCTGTTGTTCCTTAGAATTCATTTTTTGGTTTTGGGGAACATGGATGCGGCATATCTGACATCTAACAGGTTGGGAGTTACATCTGTTTCCCCTGTATCAGAAAGAATGTCACATTTAATGTATTGGAATATATATGTATGTGTGCATGTGTGCATATATATATATATATATATATAAAGCCTTTATAAATTTTATAAATAAGATCTTAGAGTTCAATTCTTTCTACCCCATTTGCCATTAATGTATGATACTTATTAACCATAGTTTCTCTTACAGTACATTTTACATAGTCCATACAAAAAGACACATAATATGCATATGACATTATAATTGAAATTTCCACTTCTTAACTTTACTATTCTTCTTCCAAATCCCAAATCCAGTGGATAGTGGGGACAATTAAAATGTAGGGTGAATTACAATAAATATGTAAAGTAAAAAAAAAAAAACATATACTGTATCCTCCCTAGAGTTGCCGTCAGTTAGGTATGTAACTTTGAACACATTTTCAAAATGTAGAATTGGGGGAGAAGATACCCTGTTGACAGAGAACACTTCAAGAAGAAAACACAGCTAATGCTGACAGGATACATATGATTCTGGCGAGTTAGAGGGTTTGGAATAAAACAAGATTTAAACCTTGACTTTACACTTACTGTTAGTATAACCTAAGCAATTTCATCATGTTGACCTGAGTTCTTCAATAAAATAGAGGTAGTGAAAAGATGTTTCAAGAATTAAATCAGTGAATAAAAACACACCAAGTGAAACAGAGCCTAGCAATTACTTTCCTTAAGCTTTAAAAAAAAATTTTACTCATAAAACTGGAAAGATACGGATTAGTTTAGTTTATTAAGCTCCTGCACTCTAAAATGGTAATATATAATAGGATTAGGGTTTTACTTTTTTATTTATTTTACTTACCTGATCAAAATTGTTCTACATTAGGAAATGTCAGTTTTTATTTATATATCCTATATTGAGGTTCTTACTGAGGCTTACTTTTTCTTGATTAAGGATTATTGACTGAGATAGTAAACAAACAAACAAATAAACAAAAAACTACCCAATTAAAACCAAATCAAATGTAGGCCCTATCCATTATTAGGGGGCAAAACCAAAATGATACAATAAGTTGGCTATTTATCTCAGTTTAATTGATAAAATACATTAGAGTACACAGAACAAGACAGACATATAGCAGTGTGTCTCTTAAAAAATCACAATAAAGACTCAATGGCAGTTTAGTAGCATAACTTTAAACCACAGGAGTATATCCAGGTGGTGCTTGGCAGAATATGGCTATTCCTATTAGTTCGAATGGAATTTTGGGAAAAAAATTTCTTCGGTGTTGCACCCAACATTTTTCTTGTTAAAATTTAGCAGAGAGATACTAAACAATGTTGATTCTTCAGTTAAAAAATGCTTTAGGGATTTTTGTCTTTTTATAACTATATATTTCAAAATGCACTTAAAAGTTCTTATAACTGCTTTTTACTTCACAGGTTCTGGGGGATGGAAGGGATTCTCAGAGGTCATCACCCTGCCTCAAGGCAGAATAAACCTCCACCCTCCTACAGGAAAAAGATGAATTTAAGAGTCTCCCTGTTCTGCAGTAGCACTCTGCCCAAACTCCTCAAAGCTTAAGGTACAGAGATAAACTTAAATGCAGAAAACAAACCTCAGTAGAAAAAGTTTGAATACTTTATTATCTAGTATTATTATCAATAGCTCCAATTGTTGTTTTTCAATTATACTTGTCCAATTAAGTTTAAATATTCCCACATTTTGCATTTAGATGGTTTTCTCATGATCAAGGAATTGTCCCCAAATATTATCCCTTTAACAATAACAATAACAACAACAAAAGCAAACTGTTGCTTACAATAGAGAGACAAAAGCGTAAAAGTGCAAAGCTTATTGTATTGAAGCATAAGAAGTCACAGTAAATGATGATATCTAAAGGAATGCTTGATTGTGGCAACTCAATGAGAAAAGAACTATTTCCTATTAGCTTTAACAGCAGGGTTTGTTATCATTTAAGTACACGCTCTGATACACTTAGTGTTTTGTGCTACATTTAACAAGATTAAGTGAACACACACTGCTTCAGCTCAAATCTCTATTGGAAATCAGAGCCAAGCCTCATTTCTTGCCAAAACATTCTTTTGTGGCTTATTCATGGAGCAAATTCCATGTAAGTAAATCTGTTTACCCAGGTGTACCATTGATCAGTGAAAAGATTTTCCTTTAAGGTAACTCTTTGCTTTGCTGAATTAGGAAATCCTGAAAACTAGAGACATGTGAGAAGTGCCATTAGGAATTACTACTTGTCATAAAAGAAAAATGATATTCTGGAAAAAAGTATTACATGAAAGTCAGAGGCTTCGGTTTCACAATTCATATATGATTTCACTCCAATCCTTGATTAAAAGTAATCAAATTCTATGGACAACTAGAAGATGCTCGATAGCTCACCTTTAAAAACATAGTGACAGAAGAAGAAGGAGGGGAAGAGACTATGAAAAGAATTAAGACATGTTGTGTCTATGTACCAACAGTCCGTGATGAATGGAATCAGTGTGTACTGCATCATATACTAAAAAACAAAATGACACTGTCTCACTGGGCTGTTCTTTAGATTTCTTCTTTGGACCGACAAAGTCCCATCAGCCTGAAATACATTTCAACAGACATCACACAAGAGGTGTCTAGGTATCATATTTCAGATGGTCTAACTGAAGATTCTAACCTAGTATTCTGTTTGAGGTTTCATATTCTCTTTTAAAGTACTAATATATTTCTAGTTTATCTCATTACATATTATAATTCATTCCTCTTTATATTTATATGATGATGGAAAGCATATACAATTTGACTCTAGATGAATACAAACATTTTAGGAAATATGTTTCTATATTCTTCTTCTAGCTCGTTTAACATATATTTAGAACTTTCATTTTTTTTTTAATTTTCCACAAGTCCAAATATGACCATATATTGAATGACATAAAAATGTCCTTTCTATTTTACTAATTTTCTGATAAGGGGTTTTAAAAACCTACAGTTATTTTAATATTCCACATCTTTATAAGTCTTTTGGCACTTTGAACTAATTATAGTTCTTGACTAAAGATTTACAATTTCTCTGTCCTTTCATAAGTCATCTACAGTCAAAGACATGATCATGAGGTCATGACAAGCAGGGTAATGCTCCACAAAGATGTTCATGTCTAATCCCTGACTTGTGAATATGTTACTGTCAATGGCAAAAAGTAATTTGCAAGTGTGACTTGGAATACTGACCTTGCAATGGGAGATAATCCTGGATTACTCAAGTGGATCCAATCTCATCACACAAATCCTTTAAAGTGAAGGGCCTCCTTAGCTTCAGTCAGAGCAGTGTGAAAGCAGAAGATCAGAAAGATGCAATGCGCAAAGGATTTAACTTAGAGTTGCTAGTTTTGAAAATGGAGGAAGCCAAGAAAGTAAGGCAGCCAATAGAAAGTGGGAAAGATGGGGTATAAATTCTTCCCAGCAATCTACAGAAGGAAGTAGAATAGTCCTAGCATTTTGATCTTAAACCACCAAGATGTAGATTGGGCTTCTGACTTCTAGAAATATATACTAATAAATTTATATAATTATAATCACTGGTAGTAGGATAAAACATTCATAAACAACTCAAGTGAGAGATACCTGTAAAATCATATTTTTTTAACATATGCAAACATAATGTCTGAAGTTGAGCATGTTGAAATTTCCTTTTCACAAGGTAAGAATTGGTATAATAGTTAAATGATGATACATCTTCTTACAAAACATGAATTGTGTATATTCAATCTAAAAAGTAAATTGGAAGTCATGGGACTCCAGTTATAATCTCAACTTAGCTACTTATAAGACATTTCAACTTTACAGGTTAAAAAATATTTTGATTCATTGATCTGTTTTCTGAAAAATAGAACATAATTGACTTTCTTGTATGCTAAGTCCTAAAGGATAACTGTGATACTTCCTAAATGTTTGTGTCTCAGGCCTTTCTATCACACCTTCTTTTGAACAGAACTATATTGAGTAAATAAATGAATTATCAAAGTCTTCAGAGACTTTCATACAAACTTATAAGGAATTGTACAAAAAGTAGCATATAAGTTTTACCTGTATAAATACTACTCTTGAACTTAGTAGGTAAAGCAAGAGAGGAAGGGATGTAATAATAGAAATTATACATATCTTGTTCCAGAAGCAAAAGTATCATTTGTGGAAAAATATTAAAATTAGTGACCTCACCTTTTTATAATCTATGTGATTCAGTGTGAAGAGCATATTCTTTAAGGATCTGTAGATCTTAAATGTTATTCCAACTATTTAAGTTTTTTACCTTGGTTAAGTGACTAATATGTTCAATTCTATTTCCACATGTCAAGAGCCTCTGTGGATATCACCCTGATAAGTGTGTTCCAAAGTTCCTTATTCCCCAAGCTCCCTTCCCTTTTCCTGAGCACACACTTCCCTGCCTTTCTTGTATGCATAGTAATATGGCTGTATTCCGGCCAATGAAACGTGAACAGAAGCGAATCATATCCCAGGAATTCTGCCCAACACAGCAACCAGAGAGGAATATTCAGGGAGACCTTGAGAAATCACGGTTAGAGATGGCATAGCCCTGGCCCTCTGAGGCATGAAATGACTGTGAACAAAGCCTTTCTACTGATGTGCCACTAATAAAGATCACCCAGCAAGGTTGACAGAACCATTATGAACATGGGTTTTTTATATAATTTTTCAGTCTGTTCTAATTATTATTAACAACTTTGGTGAGGCATAAAGACCACCTACATTTTAAAAAAATTAATAGCTATTATGATAGTATCAGTATTTTATTACTTTTCAATTGTTGCACATCCAAGTGTCACAAACATGGTCACTCAAAATGAAATATTATTTCACTTTTCATGGGTCAGGGATTGAGGCACATTGTAGCTAAGTCTATTACTCAGGCCATCACAAGCTGCAAGCTATGTTCAGCTAGGGCTACAATGTCATTTAAAAAGTATTTTTCCAAATGCACGTGGCTCTATGCGGGTGAAAATCTCAAGGACTTAAGGGCTGTTGTTTCTTCCATTGGACAAACATTCCTTGAACTTTAGATTCCCTTTCTAAGTTGCTTCCTGAAAAGGTCAAGCCTAGCCAAGACAATTCCTCTATTCAAAGTCAATGGACATTAATAATATCTGCAAAATCTCTTCATATTTGCCGTAGAGAATTATATAAGCACAGGAGTCCCATCCTATTACATTTGCCATATTACACTGAAATCACTCAATTGCTTCACCCACTCTCAAAGCAAGAACACTACACAGGGGCTGACCCACTGTGAGTTCCTCTTGAGTTTGTCTGCCAGTTTTCTACACTGACAGTGATCAGCTTACACAGGAAGCAACATTACTTGATAATTAGAAGCACAGGGAAGAAGATACCATGAAAAGTTCTTAACGTCTCACAGGGCTTTTGATAGGTTATACCAGAAAGTCAGGACTGTACAAACTAGCTCTGAAATATTTCAATCTGAAATTCTTTTTTTTTTTTAGATGAGTAGAATATATTTATTGAGAGAAAGCTTCTGTCTGAAGAGAGAGACAGAAGGGGGCCCCAAGCAGGTTGCCCCTGAAATTATTTTTTAAGCAAAACTGTAGCAACACATACAATAGGTAATGGAAAGAGACAAGAGCAACCTCTATTGAAATAGATAAATATCACAAAGTAATATATAAAGTGGAAGTTGTAAGTATTAAAGCATAATAAGGTAAATTTTATTAGATATATATTGTTTGATTTATATTTTATATATTGCATTTCTTGTATTTGCTTGAAAGAATAATTTAAATTTCAGAGGAATTATAAAGCTTATTTGCTTAAGTTTTTGCAAATAAAATACAAATGTTTTCTGAGGCAAATGTGTATTTGTTCTTTTTTAAAAATCTGAATGTTGGTGAAAAATAAAGCAGATTAAAAAACAAAAATTTGTTGAAATTTGGCTAATTTATTTTTCATATTTTCCATATCAATTTTACAGTCTAAGAAGTTGAACTGCATCATATTTTATGTTAATGTTTGAAAGAGCTTCTTATATTATGTCATTTTTTTTATTTTATGGGCACTGAAGAGTTTGAACTTTTCTATGTTGCAATTACTGTTTATATGTATCATATTAGAAATATCTAGAAAAATCAATTCTTTGCTCAAGAAGACTGTATGAGGCCAGTACTGTTTGTAACCCCACCTTACAGAAGAGGAACAGAGAGATGTAGAAAGTCTGAGTCCCAGCGAACAGTCTCCGAAATCTACTTTTCTACCCCCCACACTGTTATTATTCTGTTCTTCTCATTGCCCTCCTGCCTCCCTGACCACATATGCCCACCTTGGGCTGTTGTTCCTTCTCTAACCTCAACATTGCTTTGCCACAGAGATAGAAAAGCGCACAGCCATGTTTCCTATCATTTTCATGCAATCTTCGTTTACTGACCTCTCACTGAGGACACTGTGTATCTCACAACATTAGTCTGACTCAGCACTAAATGATATTAAGATTTTTCATATTTTACAAGTGTCTAAAGCCAGGAACTCAACTCCACTAGCACTAGCCATGGGGAAATTACTGTATGATAAGCATCAGAAATGTATTGGAAAAGCATTAACAGAGAAGGCCTTTGCTTTCATCCTGATAAAGAGCTGCTTGCAAGGCTGGTCCTTGATTCATATCTAAGAATTTTGATTTCTAGAATCATTCCCTAATTGATTTTTGGGTTTTATTGTGGCTATACAGTGGTACCTAGGTTTACAATCTTGGTTTTACAATTCTGAGGAAGGTGGCTGTGTTTGTGTATGTGTGGAAAATGGCTATGGTCATGGGTTATGCTTGCACCCTATGAGGGATTTGGGAATGGTAGCAACTGTAGGTTTTGTTTTTTTGTTTTTTTTTTTACAAACATATGCTTAATGCCATGTAGTGAGCAGCGGGTACCTTTGTGGCAAGTCCAATAAATCTTTCAGACATAGAATTCCTTTAGGGTCCTTGAAACACAGCAAAGATAAGCTTCCTCTGTACTTTTCTATTGTTATAATTTGGTTTTGGAAGAACTAGGCATATCTTGTATAACTCCAAAGCAAGAGGACTTTACAAAATCTGAGTCTTGTTACTCTGGATTTTGCACCATGTGTTTTTTTTTCCCCCCTTTGGTCCTTTTGCTGTGAGTCCTGTTGCGGCAATCAGTTTTGGCCATGAGCGTGACTCTGTGTTGAGTCCCCAGCTTCCCACAGCTTAATCACTGAACCAGGGTATAAATTTGGGACCCTCAAAACACAAGTCTACTAGTGTTTGCACAGACTATTAATTGCCTTAAATGTTTTAGTTACTTTTCTACTTTACAATTATTATGTGGTTATTCATTATTGTCCCTGATACAAGTCGTTTCATTTTCTAATTGATAAGGACGTAGTACTTAGTGGGTAGTTATACAATAAATAATGTAGCACTCACAAAATCTCTGTGTACAAGATGACCATATTTACAAATAAGGATCCTGGCTCCCTGCTGAGTCCCTTGGTTAAACTTCTAAGCTTTTCAGGTTGACATAATGTATCATCCATAACATTATTATACTTAGTTTTTCAATTTCCTGCCAAAAATCTCTTTCAGACTGATTTATTTTTTAGGGACCCAACCTAAAGAAAAATCATAATACATAAAGTTTTTGTCCATTTCTAATGAAAGAATAAACCTATCCCTTCAAGATATCTTTTGGATTTTAAAATAAGTTCTTATTGTAGAATTAATAAACTGAAGCCAAAGTCTCTATTCATCAATTTCACTAGAATGAATGGACACTTTTATCTAATACCGTATGGTGAGCAAATTTTCAACTTCAAGCAATGATAATTCAAGAAATTATGCAAAATGAATAAAAGACAATTTAATTCTAAGCACAAATAATGTAGCATACTATACAAATTAATCCTATTATTTCAAAATGATTATAATCCAGAACATTACTAACAAATGCTAAGGTAAATTTATCCTTTGCAAGTTTAAAAACTCCTCTTTTTCAGAGTTATTAAATTATAAGTATTTTTTGAGTGCCTTCCAGATACCCATCATGGAATGTGCTGGGCATAATGACAAAAACATTAAGTATAGGATTTTTCCACAAAGAGCTAGAAATTAGAAGCAGATTCAAGAGTTATATTCATCATTAAATACTGAAAACTAGAACTATTCAACAGTGTGATTTTCCAACTGGCAAACACTGTGGGTCACTTGAACCTCATTGCCTGAATCTTGGCTCATTTTCTTTGAAATACAAATGAATCATGATTAGCCTCCTCCTTGATGGCTAATACTCAAATGTTCAGGCTCGTTTCTAATGAGGGATGGAGAACATTTCTCCTGATGGTCAATGAGCTATGAGAATGCATCAGTCAGGCCTGGGGTGCTGTCTCTCGACCCAGCTATCTTCCCAGGATAGAAACGATCATATGATACATCTGCTAGATATGGGTATGGGGGGTTCTCTGTGTATGCATGTGAGCTCTCTAATTTTTCATAAATTATAATGTCATATGTATCATACTACTTCTTACCTTTTTTAAACAGTAATTTTTGAGATTTTCTAATGTTTTATATAGATATATTTTTTCCTGAAATATAAGCTAGTAAAAGCAATTGCATAAGTATAAAATAAAGTGGATTTAATGCTTTTACCATTACAAATAATACTGCAATAAATATTTAAAAGCAAGTATTGTTTATATGGGAAATTTTTCTAACATGCGAATTTGGGGGCACTATATATATATATATATATATATATATATATATATATGGTCATTTTTCTAGATACTAACCCTACACAGCACATATAAAAATTTAATATTCCATCAAATATATCTGAAAGTGTCCATTTCTTCATATATATTCCAAAATTGATACTATAAGATTTTCATTTTTTTCAACCTCGAGGATGAACCTCACTGTCATTTTAATGTAGTATCCAAGGACCAGCAACTGAAAACCTTCTTATATGTGGTCTGTCAAAAAATCTTTTAGTTAATGTTATTTTTACACTTTAGATGTATCAGATATTTCAGCATATAAAAGACCTGCAACTAAAGCATATCAAAATGATCTAGAGGTAAAGGTACAAGATATAAAAATAGCTTGATGGTAGGACAAGGATCAAAATGTAGCCCTTTGTTAAATGATTTCAAGCAGAATTACAATGAACTTCTAGTAACTTTCCAAGCATATAAAAATTGTTTCAATAATTGAGGTTACTGCCTCTATAGGTATATAGTTTAGCTTCCCCTTTTCTGGTTTTATGAAAGACCCAAACTTTTTAACATGCAAACCTTCTTAGCTCCATGAGTCAAAGTGCCTTCTTGGGCATGTTTAGTCACTTTTTCAAATGGACATAATAAACAATGTCTTATCTAAATTCATTTAAGCCCCATATAAGCTTATGTGAGAGGACCCATGTATACTCTAAGGCATTCTACAATGTAAGACATTATCTTCATTACATAGGTCTCCTGGAGTTAAATTCTAGGCAGTTGGGTAGTGCATTTCAATAGGGCTACAATTACACATACATTTGAACACAAGAAGTGAAACACTTTGTTTTAAAATTATGAATACTGAAGTAAAATCTATCTTGGAACCCCTCCATATAAAATGAAACTTTATATATGCCATTGCATTCTCTAATGTGTTGCTTTTTACTTTTTACTTTGTTGCTATAAATGACAGAATATTTTTCACATCATTTGAACAGAGGCTTTGGTCATCAATAGATGGAAGTGTAAACTATATTATCCTTGCCAAAGTCAGAGAAGATGCAGACATGGAAATCATACTGTCAAACTTCAATGAGAGAAAAATTCTCATATCCTGAGGGTTTGCTTTTAATGACAAATCCTTTGTTCTATGTTTTCATAGAGTATAATTTCACATCAGTGAATTTGTCAAGGCATATGATTTCCCTGATGTTTAGAAGACCACTACTTACAAAATAATCATTATTCACAAGTTCTTTCTGTATATTCAGTCTCCCAAATTACTGTTATAATGCCCCTCCTTTTATTATGAATAAATGGATATGATGATTTCCAGGGAGTGATGCCCATATACCCTTAAATAAGTATAAAATATCTTTAAATATTTTTATTTTTAAATATTAATAGCAACAATTAAATGAAACATCAGATTCTAATATTTGACTGAATGTCAGTGAATGAGGATATTTAGGCAGAGATCCTGTCAAAGTGGCAGGATGTACGTTTCAAATATGAATGCATGCTTCTTTCGGGGATGCATAGAAACATGAATACACATGCATGAATGCATGTGTACACACAGTTACACTCCTGGACATCTATCGGGGTAACCTATCCTTCAAGAAAAGAGTGAGGCTGTAAATCAACTTTCTTTAGACATAATGGTTAGTTTTTAAAGGTCTCATCCTTTCAGCTAAGCAAGATAATGTTCTAAAAGGTTTCCTCAAAATGCATTTTCAAATTAAAAGGTGTTATTGTAAATGAATATGATTTCACTAGCCTGAAAGGAAAGATTTATGTGTTCTTCCTCCAAAGACTGGAAACTGCACAGCTCTTTATGATGATTTACTTTTTGTCTTTGTCTTTAAAGAGAAATCTGAAGACCTCTCTGTTACAAAGGCCACATTTTTAAGCAGGAAAAGTCCAATACACATCATATCATGGGCAAATGATATTCACATAAGTGTTGTCGCTTTCCAATTTTTCCTGGTTTGCCATGTGCTATGAAAAGTCACTATTTCAGAATGACTAGTTTCTCTGATTGTGAAGGTATCCAACTGTGATGGATTAACTAATGGTCAACTTGTAATACCCAGCTGAACTGAGTCATTGTGGTGCCGGGTGTGGAAGGCCCTCCTGAGGATTGTTGCCAATAGCATGAGAGAACCGAAGGGGAAGATGGTGTGGTGTTGATTCTCCTGGAGAAGCTTGGCACATTGGCTTTCCTCATGTAAATTCAGTTTGTTTCCATCTTTAGAAAAGCTTGGGACCTCACTGTTGCTAAGGACAGCTGTAGTTCTTTTCTGGGGAGCTCTAATTCTTACTTTGAGCATTGATTCCTGGTTTAGTACATATGCCTCAGCCTGCTGGCAGAGATCCTTCATCCCACTGGTGCAGACTTTCTACCTTCCATCACTGACCTTTGGGTCTTCCCGGTGCAGATCTTTGGTGTAGACTTAAATGAAACAGTGTTGTTGGCTCTCGGTCTCCAGTTGGACTCCTGCAGGACATTTCCATGAGCTCTTGGTCTTTAGCTGGACTCATGCAGGACACTGCTGGTGGAATCCAGACCTTCAACTGGATCTCTGGGTCTCTAGCATGTGATCAGATCTCCATCAGTCTTCTGCATTTGACTCTTTGGGTGAATATTATAGAATAATCTTATAAATTATGTATCCTGCACTAAAATGTTTTCCTTGCAAACCGACTACAACACCAGGTGTGTTGTTTCAGGTAAAATTTAAGCAGGTTTATGTATTCAAGTAATGTAGCAATTATATTAAAACCTATAAGAAGTTGAACTATAGAATCCTATAATTATAGAATTCACTCTTCGAGAAACTGTTCACAGGTTGGTTTTGAACTATTTATTTCAACTTATGCTTGTATATTTTTGTGTGTTTTTTTTCCTTTAAAATGGTATGCAAGAAGGAATAGGCAATAATGAGATGAGAAATATTAATTTGTTTTCCATATGAACTTGTCCAACAATATCATACAAGCCAATTTTTCAAAATTTTTAAATAAAACTATGTACATTAGGTAAAAATCATATTCTACTTTATAGCTTAGTATTTTCTTTCAGTGATAACACTAAGTAGCTAAGTCTAAGCTAGTTTTCAGCTTCTGATCCTTCTACCTCAGTCTCCAAAAGTGCTGGAATTACAGGCATGTGTAACCACACCTATTTTACCTAGTTATTTGTATTGGAGTAATAAAAAGAACTGTAAATATTTTGAAAAAGATTTTAAAACACATCAAGGAATGGCTATCCTAGAAGATGGGCCCTAGTTATTAATTTGGTGGGCTCTTTATGAAAGACACACAGCATCCTTCGTTTCCAGAAGTACTCGCCTCCCTCCTGCTTATAGAGTTGTGATAAAAGTGGTCAAATCTAAAGCTTTACAAAGACTGATGACTTTTCCCACAAAGAAAAAAAAAATCACAGTGAGAGATCATCTTTAAAGAGAAACTCTTTCAGAAATCCTAGGTGTTGAAGTTGTCCCATGGGACTAGGAATCTTTGAAAGTACAGTTTGATTACACAGGTTGCCTTCTATCTTGCTTGTAATCATATACCAGACATTATCTAGAGATAAATATGGAAAAAGCCTATGATTGGCTGTACAACAATATATTAAACAGTTCCTCGGTCCTAAAATGTACATTTCTTTAATTAAGTTTTATTATTGGAAACAGATGAATAAGCATTCTAGAACTAAACTTCAGTATCTTTTATTTATAACCATAAGTATAGAGAAGGTAATACTGATTAATATTTACCAATATCAAATAAGTCTAAATTTAAGTTTTATTTGAATATGATGCTACTTTTGCTCAAAAGTATAAGTTTGTAGTTATAGATTATATTGATAATAGAAATTTTGTTTCTATTTCCTTGATTAAATTTAATTTAATTGGTGCCATGAAAAAGCAGCTGCCTTTTCAATAATGTGTTGATGACACATTTTACTCTTTATACCTATTTTAAAGAAAATATTTTGAATTAAAGCTCTTCCAATGATGAGGTATTAGCAGATTGGTATTATAATGACATTTGCCTCAAAATAATCTTTGATAGGTAATTTCACTCTTTAAAATTAAAGAGCTTGACCTATTTTATTACCTTTTCCTTGGACTTCAGTAGCAATGCCATTTTATCTTTAAATCAATTTGATGGTATAAGACACTGTAATTTGTGATAAATGGATCATTTAATAATTCAGTGGAGAAAGGAGGAAAATTATAAACATTTAATGTTATAGAGTATAAGGGACGGGAATAATAACTTAAAATGCTTTTGTGTTTAGATTGGTATGTTTATTACAAATGATCACTTTAAAAAAAACTTTTTCCAGGACAGAAAAAATATAGTATTAGACACTAGATTTTAATTTTGAAACACATTTCTAGATTCATTGGGGGGGGGAAATAATTCTTTGTAATTCCATTACTCAACTGGTATGAAGTTTTTTTTTTTGTTTGTTTTTTTGGGGTTTTTTATCGGTACCAGGGATCGAACTCACGACCGCGTGCTTGCAAGGCAAGTGCTTGTGTTGCTGAGTTAAACCCCCAGCCCTGTATGAAACATCTTAGTACAGTATTTTTCTTGCACTGAAGTTCATTTGACAGGCATGAATTTTAATAGCATTCATCAGAGACCTCAGAGAAATGGAAAAAGTAGGTAAAAAAAGGATTTTCCATTGACTCTGGTACCTTCATGAATTTTATGTCAATTGTAAAGTACAAAAATGTATGCTAAGTGTTAATCTGGCCTCTAATATTCAGCTTAGGGTGGCTATGATCTTGTTCTGATGTCACTATGTCAAGCAATCATAGTACAGAAATAATTCCAAGAATCAAATTTAAGTACACATCACTATTAATTTAGTATAGTATTAGGTGAAGTTATCATGAGATAAGTAATCAGATTCATCATGAACTAATCAATCTCAGTGAACCTCAATAATCAATTATAAATGACATTCCAGCTTACCAAATTAAAATGCTTTCCTTAAATGAGGAAAGTATACAACAGAAACACTAATTGAATATAATTTTTTTCTTCAAGCCCTGAACAATGTTAATTGGATTTTTGGAATAGTTTCCACCTTTTGAATTATTCTTTAATTAAAAAATAACTTTTATTTTCAAGCATGCTGATTCTCTTCTGTGTCTTTCTTGATATGGAGCCAGGCTGTTTTTTTTTAAACAAAGAAAACTGTCTCATTATTCTAAAGATAAATCTCATTTAAGAAGTTGGTGATTATTTCTATTTATTTTTTATCTAATGAACTTTTTGCTAAAAAGTACATCAGTGAATATACTGATTAAACATTTCAGCATAAAACCAACTTCTAAGAAGTCATGCAAAAATAGAAAGCACAAAAAAAACATAGGTTATTTCATATTTAGGTACCACTGGGAAACTCATAGGCTCCAAGCACCAGCAACTACATGTAGACATGACTTCAATTAGTGGGGGCAAGTGGGAAAGTTTTAAGAAGAAACTAAAGTATCAAGGAACAGGAGCTATGTACCTAATGCCTTGGAAAGAAGAAAATTCTGAATTCTGTCTTGGCAGTGGTGAGAACAAGAATGTATCAGCTAGCGAAGGAGGAGTCATGATCTTGGTTTAGACCTAACAGATGAAGGATGCTATGCAAACATGGAATTACAGGTAAGCCATATATACAGAGTAAGCAAGCACTTTGTCATTGGATTACAGAAGATAGAAATTTGTCATGAAAAAAAATGAAATAAACCCAAAATAGCAATAATTCTTATAATAATAATGGTGATCATTCCATAGAGTTGTTCGACACCTTGGTGAGGGAGAAGTAAAGGATAGCTGAACTCATGTACATAAAATTTATTATTATAATGAAAATTCCACTTGATTTTCAGTGCAGCACTGGGTCAAATCTTAATAGTTGTTTATTCATGAAACTACACTACCTTTAATTACAATCAATAAACAATTAGTTTGAGTACTGTATGTGCACAGATTTCTTAAGATGAGAAAATAAAAAATTTCCAACAAAAAACATTTCTGGGGAGGAGATAAATATTTTCTCAATATATTTCCATCAGTAATTATAAAAGAGTAATTGCTTTAGTGAATAAAAGACATAAGACAAAAAGACAAGTCTTCAAGGAAGAGATGACAAAATAATTGGTAGACATTTAAAGTCTAAACTGTATGACCTCATTTTTTTAAGAGATGGAAGAAAATTTTTAGAGCTGGAAAAACAAGGTAAATCTAAAATGAGCACAGGACAGAAAGGGCACAGATAAAATGAATAAAGGAAAAAGAAAAATTGAAAAAGAAAAATAAAATAGTTAAGTAAATATAATATTTAAAGAAAGAGAAAAATGAATAAAAACTGTAGCTATAGATAATAAGGCAACTTTGTTATAAATCTGGTTGATATTGTCAAAAATGAGATGATGGTACAGACTAAAAATATGCTACAGAAATCTTTTCATGATTGAAAGAAGATTATTATCAGATAAAAGGCACATTCAGCTTTAGGCAAAATTGACACAAAATGATTAGGTCTGAGAGATTCCAGCAAAGTTTCATAAATTCAAATGAAAAACCTTTTTATTTGTTTATGGAGTAAAAAACATAGTCTCAACTAAACAAAGAAAAGTCATATTGTCATCAGGTTATTCGACATCATGCTGATGTTAGATCGCAATGGAAGGACACCTGAAAAATTGCAGAACTAAAGAAGCAAATATTTCTTACACAGCTAACCTGTATTTGAAGCACAAAGCTGCCAAGTACACAGCTCAACCAAGTCTGCTGCCTCTCTAAGTTCTATTTTAGGCCAGAGGCAACTAATGACCTAATTCCAGACAATCTAGAAGTGACAGTAAATTTTAGGCGGAGGAATACCGCCTAAAGTTACTAAATATAACACATGAAGTTTACTGTTCCAAATAGTTCATAAAACACACTTATTCTCAGAGCAATCATTCTATGTACTTCACATTCAAATTTAACTTGGGACCCTGCGTTTTTATTCTGTAAAGATGGCAACATGACTAAAAATTTAAGCTGTAAAGCACTGATTAAAACAAATGCTGGATTAGGATTTCACAATAATGATGTACTGGAATTTTGGAACTGACATAACAAAAAATGAGTTGTAGAAGGGCGATGTAAGGCCAAAGTACCAAATCATGTTTTTGTCATTTCTTCAGACTTCACTCTCCCGTGAAGACCCCTCTGTACTTACAAAATTAATTAAATGTATTTATATTTCTCCCATTCATCACCTATAATTTTACCTGAATTTTCAAATCCACTCAAAGAGTCACATTAATAACTAAGTCGGGGAGGGACATGAGAATTTTATCTCTTCTGTATCAGTGATGTCTCTAATACCACAGTATAAGCATAAAACTAAGCAGAGAGAATATATAGAAATGGACAGCCACATCAGTCTTTTCACTCATGAAAATTAAGAGACACATACAGATAACTAACAAAATATGTAAGGAAATAATTTGGTAAAAAGCTAATAAACATCCAACAGTGTATACCAGAGTCTGTATCTTGGAAAAGAAAACACATCTTATATTAATTTGTTGAATATGTACAAAATTGAGACATATTCTCAACCCAAAATAAATCATTAGATTAGCAGGAAAATAAGCTGTTATACCCTACTGGAATGAAACTAGAGACCAACAGCAGAAACATTACTTACAATACAGTAACATTTTTTTCCTTTTCTCTCTTTTTCCTTTTTTTCTGCTTTATTTATATATTAACTTTTTCATATAATGAAACCATGCAATGTTCTAGCTTTTGTGTCTAATATAGAAATTAGGAAAAAGAAACACGGATCTTGTCTCTATTCTGCAAATATAATGAAATAACTGAAAATAAAAGTTAGAACACCTCTTCTTAAATCATAGTGGAAATCCTGCTGAAGACTGAAAAATATTCAGAAAAATGAAATAAAAACATCTCTAAATATCTTCCTAGGCACAATCCATAAACAATTTTAAAAAATATCGTCTTATTTGTCTTATTTAATAAAAATTTTGATTGGTGCACATAGCAATGAAGCTAGGAAAGAGAGAGCTGAATTGAAACTTAGATTTGATTGACGACATTTATTCTTTTTTACATTTGACATCACTGGCTGTCAGAGCCTCAGAACCTCTCTTCATTTATAAAAAGGACTTGACATAGAAAATAGTAGATAGAATATATGTGCTCTTTGCAGTAGTGCTTGAGATATTTCAAGTATTTTTCATACAAGAATGTTAAATCCTAATGTCATTTCTCTGAGGAAAATATTTGCATCAGAATCTCTGATATGAAATTTGAATTATAAAATGTGCAAAAGTTTATTTTTGAGTGCTAATATGACACTGTAAGTGGCAATATTAATAACTGTTTTCATAGGCCTGATTACAGGCAACACAGGCACAGTAAAAATATTGTATAGAATTTATTCTTCAGGCTATGAGCATAAAGTGTGTATGAATAGGTTGTGTATGGACTTGCATCTCACCCGCAAGACGTCTCATTATGCATATGCAAGTATTTCAAATTCCAAAATAAATCAAAAAATAATTCTTCTTTCAAGCATTTCAGACAAGGAATTTTTAAACTATATTTTGCTTCTTGTCCCAAGCATTTCAGGTAATGGATTTTAAACTTTGTTTTGGTGATTAAAAAGCAAATAACCTGAGATATTGAGAAGGCAAATAACTTACCTATGTCACTTAGATTTTAAATAGTCCAGAGGCATCTGAACCCAGAATCTGTCTGGCTCTGGACTTAGGTAAAATCTTTCCTTAGGGATTTTGTATCCACACAGTTCTGTAACATACATACATTAGAATTCACGACATGAATGTGCTAAATAATTTATTACAGAACATTTTACCGCTGTCGGTGAATTACATGTAGATAACAAGGATAACTATTCAGATGAATTTTCCCCAGGGTAAATAAAGAATAAAATGCCAGAGTACAATCAAACAGAACAACATACCCAACTGTTAGTGAAACAAAAGAATTGCTTCAATACTGTAGGAATCACATGGCCCAAACAAGATTTGATACACAACGCAGATGGTGTAGGTTTGATCCAGAACTGTTATATAAACACATTGGTTTATAAATGAAATTGTCCAACCTCAATGACAAATAGCTGTACATCTGGTTAATAATCACTGCTATACCATTTTTAGAACAGAGCATGTAATTATTTTCCCTGATTACAAAGAATTTAGAAATGAACCACACAGATGCTTTGCTATGTACAGTTAGATAATTATTTTCCTCCTCCTTCTACACAATTCAATAATATTTCTTTATTATGCTGAACCTAAAAATTAAACTGGGAAAGGTAAATGTAAGCCAATATACTAAAGACAGTAATCATACAAATTGCTACTACTGGGGAAATAATTCTACCAGATGGATTCTATTTCATTGACTGTGAAATTGCTGCTCTCATTAAATAGTATACTTGACCCTTGCTGAAGTAACTACTATTTTCTTCCTTATTCTCTCCATTATTAGAGACCTGCTAATTTCTTTGCATTTCTTTCTTCTTGAAGTACAGATCTTACCCAATAGTAACATACTCTCTCTTACTCTGGCCCATTTTACTAATGCTACTTCACTTCCCTTAAATAAACTGAAAAAAGTTGGCTTGTTTATTATATAGCTGTCAGTTTGTTAGATGTTATGGGAAAAATAATACATAGCACAGCAGAGTTAAGTATTTATATTGTAGATGAGTACTGTTCTAGTACGGATGGGGTATAAGCCGCACAATTTAGGAGAGAGCAGGTATAGGTTTGTAGATGGAAACAATACCCTATGTCTAGTTATTTTTCTTGTTGCTGAGACAAAATATCCAGCACCTAAAGGTAAAGGAGAAAGCATTGATTTTGGCTCAGTTTGTGGTGCTTTCAGTCCATACAAAATTGGCTTCAAAACAGGGTGGCATGGCAGAAGTTTATCGCAGAGGAGAAACAGTTCATGGTGAGCCCAAGGCAGCAAAGAAGCAAAGAAATAGCAAGTGACCACAGTTGCCTTCTTTCTGTCCCTGCTAGTCTATCCAAGCTACTTGCCCTTAGGGTGGGTAACAGTCACACCCATCATGGGCCTTCTCATTATCCACATGCAGAATTATGCCAAATCAACCTAGAGACTAATTTAGTAAAGGACACCCTTAATCTCAGCATCACAGGATGCCAATCCAGCCATCCCTGAAAAAACCCCACCTATGACCACAGGAGGCTTTGTGGGGGATGTCTAGAAACAAGCCATAACACCCTGAAATCTGCAGAAATATTATAAAAATGCCTCAAAATTTTAACCAAATGAGGTTTTGGGGATTTCAGGGGAGGACAGGATCTCAGTTTGATTAGTTTCTTTCTAGTATTCCTCTTACAATTCTGTTATTGATGGACAGATTCTTATAAGTCTATAAACAGTATGCTTAATTCATGATTTGGACCCTGAAATCATAGAGGGAAAAATTATTTTAAACCATATAGTGATTTCACATAATATTTCAAATGAGTATTTAAAAGTACATAAAGTCTATGCATAAATGCAGTATTTAAATAATATAACATGACCTTTATAGATAATTCAAATATTTTCATTAAAGAAGAGTAAGTGTTTAAAAGTATGAGAAGGAGCATTTGTGGCAAAATAAAGAACTATGAAATTCTACAAACATAAATTTGAATCTTGCCTTGCTAATCACAATCACTGACAAAAGAACTCTAGCGGTGAAATAATCTTTTATTAATACAAACTGCCACTAAAGAAAAAAATGAAAATAGAGAAAAGTCTTTCCTCTCTAAGACTATGACTGATAGTATCTACTCAAGGTTCTCAGAATATCCTCTTGTAAAATAAAGTTGGTTCCTATTTTGAATGTCATCTTTTCCCTATGATAATATGACATTTTGCAAATGTTAAAAGTGCAAGCTACTTGTTAGAAAGTTAACCCTAGGCTGGCCTCTAAGTTCCTATGAATGATCTTAAAGAATTACATGAAATTTTCATATTCTTATTGAACCACTATTCAATTATGATAATTTAGTAACTCATAATCATGACAAGGTAGCTTCTAGTAATTTGGCAGGGTTGTGGACAAGAACAGGACTTGTTATCCAGTATGTTCTCAACTGAAGGATAAAACTAAATATGGACATAATGAAGTAATGCAATGTTTCAATATACATATTTATGAAGAAATATTTCAGTAAGGTCAAACAGTTATCTCATCAAATATTTATCATTTTACAGTGAAAATTTCGAAAATTCCTTTAGCTTTTAAAAATGTACATAGATTATTATAACCTTTTTCTCACTCTGCCTTGCCATAATTCACCTAATTTCTTGATTCTCTAATTCAGATCATCACCATTATCACCATCACTTTCATCATCATCATCATCACCGTCATCCAGCTCATTCTATAGGCTATTGTTACCATAATTATTATTACTCTGACAGTGAGAATCAAATCTAGACCTTAAAGGTTTTGTGCACATTAACTTGTGCCTTGTAACTGTGGTATACATCCAGCCCCTATATACTAAATTTTATATGGTTTAAATTGCTACACTTATGAGCAGACTTCCATGTACTTTGTACTTTTCATTTGAACTAATTGGTGTAATCAATTAATTTTTGAATACCTCTTCTCTGTATGGTTCCAAAGGTCTAGGAGTACCCTTTGAGGTACTCCTACCTCCCCAAACTCTGGTATCTACCATTCTTAACTTGTTTAGATTGAATTTTTGTTGCTGTTGTTTACATTCAGCATACAATAAAATCATCCTATACTTGTCTTTCCAATACTGACTTATTTCACTAAACATAATGATTTGCAGTTCCATATAATGTTGAAAATGCTAGAATTTGTTTCTTTTTATTGGGTTAATAACATTATTATTTATTTCCCTGCTATTGAGTTTTTTTTTACTTCCTTATATAGTTTGTTTGGATATCAGCCTTTTTCAGATGAATAGTTTGTAACCATCTTATTATATTCTGTATATCATCTCTTCATGATGTTGATGTTTACTTTGGTGTTCAGGAGTTTTTTTTAATTTAATTTAATTCCATCTATTTTTTGCTTTTTATTTTGTGCTTTTAGCATCTTGTATAATACTTGCCAATTCTAATTCTTCATTTCCTCTGCTTTATTCCAGTAGTTTCATAGTTGCAGATTTTACTTCTAAATAGTTTATTAATTTTGAGTAAATGTGTTAACTAATTATAGACATCCGGTTTCATTCTTCAGTAGGTGGATACATAATTTTTGCAGCAAAAAAAACAATCAGTTTTGTAATGGGTGCTCTTAACATTTTTGTCAAAAAACAGTTGACTATGCTTGCTTTGGCAGCACATATGCTAAAAAAATCAGTTTACCATAAGTGCATTGATCTACTTCTAGGCTTTCTATTCTTCTTTATTGCTCTTTTAACCTACATTTACATCAATATCATGGTGCTTGAGTACAGTTTCATGGATTTACTCTGAACTTAAGCAGTATATTGTCTCCTAATTTCTTCTTCTTTTTCTTTAACATGGTTCAGCATGTGTTTGTGTGTATCCCTATAAGTTTTATGATTTTTGTTCTTTGAACAATGTCATTGGCATGCTGATAAAATTGCAAAGAATTGTTACTTGATTTTGGGTACTGGGGACATTTGTACAGTACTGGTTCCTACCATCCAAAAATGTGGATGTATTTTTTTTTATTTTTTCCATGTTTCCTTTCCTATTCTTTCACTAACATTTAATATTTTCATTACAGAAATGGTCGAATTTATTCTTATGGAATTTTGTTTTTAGCTAATGTCAATTGGATTACTTTATTGCTGTCTATTCAGATAATCTGATATTGGCATAGAACAATGCTAGTGATTTTTGTATGTTAATTTGGGTTATTTCTGTTTTTGTCTTCTTTTTATCTTTCAACTTTGAAGCCTGGTCATAAAGTGTTTTGAGGTAGACTGATGACATTTAAGTTTCTTTTACTTTGATACTTGTATCATCTTATTTGTGAAGTGTCTGTCATTATTTCTTTGAATAAGATGTCTGTCTTTATACTATTCTCAAATTCATCTTAAATCCAAAAAACATAAATATTAGTTTATTTATTTATTTGTTTTCATGCCAGGGATTGAACTCACAACCTTGTGTTTGTGAGGTAGGGGTTTATACCACTGAGCTAAATCTCTGGCCCTTAAATATTATTTCAATAACATCCTAAAGTTAATACAAATTTTGCCCATTTCTCTTCAGTTTTCTCCTCTAAATATGTATTTTCAAATATCCTATTTTTGAGTTCACCAGTTCTTTTATTTGATCTCTATTGCTATTGATGTATTGTATAATAATTATATATAATGAGTATAGTTTTTAGTTCAGGACTTTGTGATTCTCTTTTCTGGGGGGAGCCTTTTTGGTATTTTGAGGTATGGTTTCATAACACATTCCACACTGTGAACTCACTATGTAGCCCAGGATGGCTTCAAACTCAAGAATAATCCTCCTACCTCAGCCTTCAGAGAGCTGGGATTACAAATGCCCACATTTTTGTCCATCTATTTCAGGATTTCTATGTGATTTTAAAATTGTTCCAATCTCTTTGTTAGGTTTTTCTGTTAGATTATGGAATTGGATCTTTATGTTTTATTCAAACTCATTGAATTGTCTTAAAAGTAATCTTTTAAATTTGCTGAGAATTCTCCCAAAGTGACTTCTGTTAGTTTCTGACAACTTAATTTGGCTGCGATATGATATCATGGTTTCCAGAAAATTGTTGATGCTTATAAGAATATGAGGACATCTGGGCATCTGTTATGGTTTGTATCAAATGTGTCCAGTCTAGACAGTGGTTGAACACCAAGAGGTCTTCCTGGCTCTGGGACAAAGCCACTATGAAAGGACCATCTTGAGACTCCATGCTTACAGACACCAATTTAACCAAACTATGTCACACTCAGCCCACACCCAGCCAAGACTAGTATGGCTCCGGGAAAGGACGAGACTCACAGTGCTATGGACTGTCTCTTGCTGAAGTGGACTAATGACCCAAGACTACTGCAATGGGCCTCAGATGATGATGAGTGGAATAAGAGTTCAGTAGACTGAGACTGTCCCAAGGCTGTTCCAGAGGCTCCATCCACAGGCAGCTTTGGGGATGTTTGGGGATGGGGCTGGTAAGAAGTGCTTCATGGTATGTTTCACCTGTCTAGATCTAAGTTCCAGAGCAAAGTTTCATGCTTTTTATCATGTCCTAGCTCCAGTGAATGTTGTTTTGGTCCCTGTCATCCTCCCTGAGATTGAAGTAGAATTGGTAAAAGCCATCGTTTGCCACCTAGGTTAATGCTAAGCTGGGTTGTGCTTGAATCCCATAGCTAGGAGAACCCACATCTCTCAAGGACACACTGCAACCCATGTTGCAGCTGGCAGTGATGCAGATTGGAACAAGATCTTTTCTTACCAGTGTATAGGCCTCATCCTGATGCTAGGATAAGCTTTAATATTCCCAGACATGAACCTTGGCCTACTTACAAGGTCTCTTGTTTCTACCCGCTGATTGATATCATATGGTGGGCCTGACACTGAGCTTCAAGACAAATTCTGTCCTAGATTTTTCTGCCCAGCTTTTCAGCAGGTGGAATCTTTCTCTTAGTTTTACTGTGTATGATGGGAAGAATGTTTACAGAGGTATTCTCCTTGCATCCTAGCTAACACACTTATGGTGGTTCGTTGTATCTATATTGACCTGATGGTACAGATCATGCCACCCAGTAGCATGGTTCACCATGGTTGGGCTGGTCAAGTTTAATGCCTGACTTTAATTCCCTGCCAACATCCAAAGGTGAAAGGTATTTTTCTCTATTCTCCAATACTTCAAGATGGGAGAGCAGTGCTGTAGGGAACTCTTTCCTCCTACTTTCTTCAATCACTTTTTTGACCTTGCTATGCTAAAAGCAGACACTATGATCTCTCGCATGGATTCCTTAATTCCTTAAAAGTAGTTTAGCATTGGAATAGCTGTTTAAATTACATCTTTAGGGAGATGATTACCAAAGGCTTTTATCATCTTACTCTGCTACTCCAATTTGAAGAAGTTAATGAACAAATTTAGGAATATTTGTAATTTTATTGGCATTCTAGCCATAAATTTAGGAGATTTTTGTCATTTAAGTGAGTTATGGTAGAAAATATATGGAAGTTATGCACAGTGAAAGTAACATATTATCTATTATTTTCATTTGAACTAAATAGTGAACATGCTATTATAATAGTACAATATCTAGTTCATTTGACCCAATCCAAAATTGATTTAGTACATGCATGAACAGAAAATTTATCTGTTAGTTTAGAAAAGCAATGTTGTAAGAGTTATTTATTGATGAATTAAAACAGTCCTCCTACTTTACATAAGCAATTTAACACAATCATTTTGTTCAGGTGTGCATGATGAGAAACAATTTATATACATTATTTCTTTTTTCTGGTCACTACTTCCTCATATTACATTCATTTTCTAAAAGCAATTGCTTTTAAAAAGCAACTGAAGGAGGAGTTATTCTACCATTTTATCTATTAGTAGATGATTTCCCATGCACAAATATGCCAAAATAAATATCTGTTGCCCCATATTTTGAAAGGACAACGAATGGTGGCATTCTTATTGTGGCATAGAAGTTGGCATTTTCAAATAGTGTCCCTTTTAAATATCAAGTTGACAGTAGCACTACAAGCATGTCTGCTGATAGAGGTAACAGTATTTATTATACTTAACATCTCTAAATAAATCATAAATTATTCTCCCTGAAATTTTCTAGAAATTTGCACTTTTCAAAAATACATATAATTTATATGTAGGAATAGTTAATAGAAATATGCAAAATAACTTTCTAGAGATGTATAAATAAATTTTTCTTACTTGGAACCCCTTTCTTGTGCTCATGTCTATCTGAGCCAAATGAGATCCAGTAATAAAAGATTCTACCGCACTCTGGTGTTTTGAACTTGCCAACTTCCTCATGTCAAAAACGTTTGAGAAGAAAGAACCTTAAAATCTCATTTCTAAAAGTCTTTCTTACTTAAGGAAATAGGGCATGACCTTTCCAGTGAGTAATTTCTAGCAGCGGTGGAGCTCCCACCCCCCCACACAAAAATCAAATTTTTGATACATATTTTCTTAAAGCCATTAATTAGGAGTGATCCTGTAATGGTTCATTTTCATCTTTCAAGAGGGAGCCTGAAAAAAAAAAAAAAAGAACAGTTGGGGACCATAGTTAAAATAATGGATAAAGTTTGCTGATTAACTTTTTAAGAGGTGTTCCACTTTTACCTTCAAACTGAAGTATTTGTCTGTCTTCCTCTCTACCTGTCTCTCTCTGTGTCTCTGTCTCTGTCTTTCTGTCTCTTTCTCTCTGTGTGTATGTGTGAGCATATGTGTATGCCTACCTGAAGTCAGTAGAAAATAAAGAATAATGTTGTCTATTTTATTCTATGGAAAGCATAATTGTTACTCTTTTATATGTGAACTCTTCCCGGTTTCACACCTTTTCTGGCCCCTGAAATGATGCCAATTCTCTCCTATACTGAAATTTATAAATGAAAATATAGTTTCTCTTTAAAGTTTGTGACTTTTACACTTAACACGTCTCTCTTGCTTGATTGTAAATTTCATGAGGCAAAGAACACATAATTTTCTTATGTTGAATTACAAAATCTAGCACAGCTTCTATGTCTGTTAAATGATAACTAATCTAAACTCCTACAAGAAAAAATAAAGCAGCTATAAAACACAAAATTTTCCATAGAAAGTAAGAATTGACAAAAGATTGAACAAAATACTTGGTGTTAAGTTTGCAAGAGTATATATTTCTCACTATTTCTTGATTTCAGTGTTATGCACAGAAATATTCCTGTTAAGCTTGACACCCCATAATTTCTATTTGGAAACAAACTCTGCACAGTGCATCCTCACTGCATAGGTTTTATCCTAATCAAGTTGAATAGCTTTTATATTCTCAAATAGGTTTAGGTGAGACATATGAGAAGTCAATGTTTTAACCAGCTCATTCAAATTCTCTGCTTGCTAAACTATTGTCTAGAAAATTCTATGGTGCTATTCTCATGATAAATGAAGATATGCATAAATAGGTGTTTTCCAGAGTTGATTTTCACTATATACGAACTGCTATGACATTAGATCTTTCCCGTGGAAATTCTACATATAGTTTAAGAACTCATCCCAAATTATTACCTAATGCTTTATCCATAGTTCTACTATTGACCAGGTATTTTTAAAAGTATTTTGGTTTAAAGTAAATTATTATTAAACTTTAAAATAAGGTTATTCCTAAAAGAACTATTTTAAAGTAGCTACTTAGTCTGTAGCTACTTTCATCTTTCATAAAGGAATTCTCCTTTCACACTGAGTGCTGGGACAAGCCTCAGAGCCTTATAGAAGAAACCTACAATTCAGTACATTTTCTTGAGGACTAAACTTTACTGTATATAAGAGAAGCTTCTTATTTTAATTTTTTTCTAAACTCATGTTACTCAAGTAAAAAAATAGGCAGATGAATTAAAGGTGAGAAAAGTGACAGTGTTCACGTGTGTTCACACATTCATGGAACTTCAGTGGAAATTTCTGGCTAGTAACAGTGTAACATCTGCAAAACTATTTTAAAGAATTCATGTATGTTGCTCAAATGTCTGTAGCATCAAAGGAATTGAGCTAAAATCAGTGCTCATACATTATTTGTGAGTTCTGACTTTGGTAACAGAAGGATGAAGAGCTGAGAAAATGGAACATCTATAAAAAGAGTGATGTCCACACTTCTTGTATAGCAAGACATAGACTTATAGATTTGGTCATGAACTAGAATGAATTTAGGAATTTAAAGCTTGATATTTGCCTACTAGTTGTGACCTTTTCTAAGTCTGAATCAATAAAATGTGGACTTTACTATCTCAAAATTTCTAGCTAGCATTAAATGGAATGCTATATATCAGCTATGGCCGAATGGCTGGAGCAGTTATGTACGTCCACTCATGCTATCCCTGTTGGAAGATTATATCAAGATCATACAGAAACAGGGGTAATGGAAGTTATGTTTAGCTAAAGGTCAGAGATAACAGTAAACATGCACATGGTATTTGTGTCACATCCGAGACTTTCGTACTACACCTTTAAAGCAACACCTACTCATTTAATCCTAGTGTCACAGTTTTAAGGAACTACATGACAGATTACAGTCACAGAGGGATTTAGCACTTTGTCCAAGGTTGCATAACATGTGAGAGGCAGAGCTAGTTTTTGAACAAAAGCTCTCAGCTCCTGAGTCCATGTAGTCATTCTGATGCTCTAAAATCTACAGCTGACTTTGACACTTCCATCAAACAGGACTTTGGTTAAAACCAATTAACATTGTTCTCATTTAAATGGGGTAGACATCTATGATGTTTAAAATATCAGCTTAAAGTACCCAACAAATTTTGAGGAGACAATTAGTATTATATAACTTATAATCCATGTATATATAGCATCCTTGAAATCCAAAATTAGAGTCCCTAGGAGCAACTGAAAACATCGGTTGTCCTCAGCTAAGTTGTCAACTCAAGGTACAGGAAGATGTCCATATAGCTGACTTAAAAAAGCCACTGAATAGAAGCAGTGAATTTCATTAGCACTGTTTCCCATAGCTAAAGTTCTAAAGAAGCTCAAAGGAAATAGTTGATATTTCTTAACTATACCTAACATTTTCAAGAGCAATGTTCTTCTAAGCATCTTCTCAAATGAGTTAAAAGCATGATATTACAGAGACACACACATTCCCATGTTTATAGCAGTACGACTCCTAGTAGCTAAATCCTAGCAGGGGACTATATGCCCAGCCATAGGTGAATGGATAAAGAAAAAGAAGTACTTATACACAATGGAATACTACTCTACCATAGAGGATAAACCTGAGTCATTTGCAGGAAACAGATCCATCTTGAGATCATGACATTAAGTGAAATAAATCAGACACACAAACTTAAGTATAACGTGATTCAATTGTATGAGAAACCCAAAATATAAATAAAGAGAAAAATAAATATAGATAATGGTAAACATGGAGATAGATCTTTTGCTAAAGGGAAGAGGATCAAGTGATGGAATAAGGAGGGACAGAGGGGAGGGGAGGAGATGAAAAAGTGATTAAGATGTGCCATGTACACGTTCCAATTCCACATCAGGAAGGCAATCGTTATGACAGAAACACGTACTAATAAACATATGAATTAAAAAATAGAAACCATCATATTCACCTTGATAAATACATGTATATATGACTGCATTTTTACTTTACAATAATCATATGGAGGGATCTATTTTTACATTAGTTTTACACATCAGGCTTTTGGAGCTGAGTTAAAAGCACGAGTTTTCCAACTATCACAGTTAGTGAACTGTGTGGATTTGAATTAAAATCTTTATCTGAAGCCTACTAGAGTTACCTTCCATGATGAAATGGATAAAAACTATCAAATAATTAAAAGGGCAATAGTTTTTTTTTTAAGTATGACTAGCCGTTTTATTGCAATAACTGGGTCTGAATTATCTTATAACATTTTCACAGTTTTATTTTTTCTTCTAATTCATGCTCCTGCCAGAAAAGGGGATTAGAAACAGAATTATAATTTGGGGACTTAAGGTAAAATAGAACATAAGTTACCAATTACATTTCTGAGAAACTATCTGAATTCAAACTTAGTGTCCTGGGCTGGGGATTATCTCAGTGCCATAAACGCCTACCTGGAAAACATGGGGTTGTGAATTTGATCCCCAGTTCAAAAACAAAAAATCAAACTTAGTGTCCTTATTCTTAGTGGCTTATGCAAAGTGGAGGTTTTTAGGCATAAGAACTTTCATTAAGATCTACTTTACAGCCACAATAGGAAAGTATTTTTTAAATAGGAATTTTTGAGTCATTCAAACCATAAATCTATTTTAAGGACAAATGGTTCACCAAAAATAAACTGAGGGGAGTATATTTAAGGGGTTTAATATTACTATTTGAAGTAGCCTATCATTATACAGCAGAGGAATTCAATAATAAGTTCCTAATATGAATATTATCCATAACACACAGGCAGAGAATATCCCATAAGGGATTGGTGTGTATAAGTCATTCAGAATATTTGCTAACCAGTTTAGGAACAGCAGTCTCCAAAAATATATACTGAGTCTCTGCCACAGGTATTAGAGATATATCTGTACTATCTCCACATAAGTGTATGTCACATTAAGAAAATTAAATCTTTTAAAAACCCATGTGAATGAAATTCAGGAACTAGCCTAAATCATAACCTCAATGAGCAGAAAGTCAACTTAATGAGTCCCATAACAAAAGCACCCACTGAGGAGCAGTTGATGTACTAAGTGTCCAAGATAATTTACTTTCGTACTTCAGTATCTGTGGCAACACTCAAGTGTGCTCATCACGAGTGTAATAGTGTGGAGAGAGTTATGTTTCCTAGGTTCCATTAAGCATGTCTCCTGCATGCTAAGCAGAAGCTAAGTTGTGAATATTCACTATAATAAGTAAAAAGAATATCAGTCTCATAGTTTGACTTATCTGGATCTTAATTTCAGCTTGACATCTTACCAGCTGGTGACTTTGACCACATCACTTAAACACACTAATGACTAGTTTCACAATCTTTAAAATATGTTATGAAAATATGTAGGAAGCTATTGTTGGATAAAAAAAAGGGATTAAGAGGAAGGGGATAAAGGATATAATGGAGCATAATGGGAGATGGGTAGGGTCAAAATATGTTAATAAGAATGTGAATGTGTCATATTGGAACCTAATTTTATAAAATTAATATGCACTAATTAAAAGCATTAAAAATACAATAGTTATTTCTGAGGCTGGGGTGACATACATATAATAATGCATGTGAAAATTAATGTCTATAAATATTCTGACATTTTACAGTCATTAAATATTAATTGATGTTGCTATTCTGAATAACTTTGCTTTTATCAAAATAAATTCTTCACAGAGATGTTGCAACTATTGATCAAAAACATGTGACACTATTTAAAAGAATTGATTCATTGCAATAGTGATAGTAAAGCCATAAATTTTACTTAAAGCTATCAAACAATTAAAATGTAAATGCTCAAGATAATTTTGTCTGGATAAATCCTGTCTTACACTAAAAGTAAACTATTGTTTCTGAGAGGAACTATTTAAATAAATCAATCAAATTAGGTTTCTACTTTATTGCTTATAGGTATCATTTGTATAGCAAAAAAGTAATGATTGGAAAATGGCAATTTTTCATAGCAATAATTTAGTCACATTGTAGTTGACAATTTAGAAATTTGGGTTTAAAAACTTAAGTATGTTTCTCTGTGTTGATTAGTAACTGTATTTTAATCAAGTCTACCCAAAGAAAATAAGTCTATATATGCAGAAGATCATGCTGGAATTATACTAGTGAATTTTAGAAGGGTGGTCAGGTAGTTTAAATGTAGATATCTAAATTAACATAGAAAAATGAAACAATCATGTAATAACTTAGAAATTGTAGAACAAAATGTATCTACATCAGGATTACTACTATTACATCATTTATTTATATTTTTGAGTCCTGGGCATTTAAATCCAGAGTCTTGAACATGCTGAGCAAACACCACTGAGAAACATCCCCAACCAACCCTTATTATAATTATTATTAAAAAATTTAACATGTCTAGGATTGATAATCATATAGAAATACACCAAAGCAATTGCATTAAGGGGTTGACTCCTTTTAAACTTTTGATTGTCTCAATTGTTTTTTGTGGTTGTTGTGGTTTTCATAACATAATCCTGTTATTTAATAAAGTAATTAATAAATATTTATGCCAAATCTTCACTGATAATCTGAAGATTATTAGAAGAAAGAGGGTCATAAATTGGATGTTGCCTTAATTTTTTTAAAAGAGAATAAAACAAAAGAGGACAGAACAAAGCAGATCAGAACAGAACAATGTAAGCAACACAGCACTGTACAACAAGACAACCAGATATTTACAGTAGCTACCATAATGTCTCTTTCTTTGAAATAGTTGAGCATAGCTTCCCCATTACATTGCTTTGAAGCCTTATAATGTTTTCATTCATTAGTTGGAATGGTTTTATTCTGTTTTGTTTGATTTTATTATGTGTGATGGTATGAACAGCTATTTTGAAGAGAACAAGACATTATGGCAGCCAGTGCTGATTTAATATCATCTTGCTCTGAAGTCCTACCATGCTTTTGTTCTTCTATTACCATTGGTTCTATCATGCTGTGTCTTATTGGATTTTAATATGCGTTTTTAATTTTATTTGCTCTATTTCTTGTAACAAAGTTTCCATTATTCAACAATGTGTGTGTTTGTGTGTGTATGTGCACGTACGTGTTGATCTATTTGAAAGTACTATGTCTCGTGTTGCAATGTAAAAGTTATTTTTTTTACATTGCTATTTCTTTATGTGGTGAAGACTGGCAAATGCTAGTACAAAGGCAAGAGTCATTAGATAATACCACCTAAAGATTCACTGAAAATAAAAACTAAAACTAGTGATTTTTCTATATTTACAGTAGCTGCAGAAGTGCCACACTGATCAAGTATAATCCAAAGTGATTTTTGCACATTAAGTTTTTCTTAGTTAATGAAAATATTTTAGAAACAAAATTATTCTGTAGGAAAAATAAGTTTAGAACCAAATTCATAAAAAGTACTTACAATATTCATTGTAAGATATTCATATTTATATTATTTCATAGTTCCAATCTATTTGCAACTACAATCAGTGTATGATAATATAAAAATGGTAGAAAATATGATTTTAAACTTTATGTACTCTTATACTCTCATAAATCAATTTCAATATTTCATTTCTTTTTTATGCTTTTTGGTTGCCATGAGAATGAGAATGACAAAAATATAAAGGCTGTTATTGAGTCTGCTCAGATATTTACTGCTCCTTGTTCTGCAAAGAAGTATCCCCTGTTTCAATCATGTGGCTTTAACTCAAAGGCTTCTGTATATGTAATCTCAGTATAAAAATCTTAATATTTTCACCTGGTTTAATCTTCATTCTAATTGAAATTTTCGTATAAATTGAATTCAACATTCACCACTATCTTAAAGATGATTTAGCAACCTATGTTTAGAATTTAGAAGTTTTGGACCTCTTTAATCTTTATTATAATATTTTTCTTATATCCACTTATTGGGCACAAAAAAGAATAAATGTGTAGTTGTTTAATTGTCTAAGATAGTTTTACATCAGAGGTAAACAAGACCTATTATTTCTCTCATCTGTTCAACTCTTAATTATTTCCAATTCTATGAACATTTAGAAAGTCAAAAAACATATGGCATGGTGCTTAATTGTGGATATTATTCTCCTGAGAATTTACATAGCTAACTGCACTGACAGATATATGATGAACATTCATTTATTCAACAGGAAAATTCCTAAGCCAATCAATCATAGTCTTCTGCAAAATTTACTTTTTAAAAAATCTGTCATTTAAAGAAAAGTATTCCTTTACATTTCAGAATTTTCAATGGCATACTATAATGTGCCTACTAAAAATAAATTGGAACCATAAAAATACTATATTATAAAAATGCAGCTTTTAAATGGAAAAATTATGAAAATAGATGTAAAAAATATTGTAATATCTTGATTACATGAATATTTATAATATTGTTCAAATTATTTGAAAATGATCTTTTTTGTTCCTGTACTAAAAATAATCTAATTTGGATTTCTCTAAGTTAAACAAACTGAAAATCTAAAATATTTCCTGTAGGGAAGATTTCTTCTGAAAGAAAAATTATAATACCAACAATGGTACACTTAAACCTCATATCCACAAGTTTCACTGAAACTAATCACTAAAATTACTCAATAATATATTACCTACAAATGAAAAATAATATGGTAAGGAGTTTTTCACTGAAGAAAAGAACAGGAGAGTAAATTTACAAACCAAGAATAATTGGTAATATTAATATATTACAAGAATATTTTACCAGATTCAATAGGAAGAGAAGAAAGAAAAATATTCCTAGATTATTTTTATTTCAATGTGAGACTCGAGAATGCATTTTGAAGCATGCTATGGTTTAGGTTTAGCTCACCCCCCACCCAATTCCCTGGCCTGCCACAAGTTTCATAAAGTCATACATAGGTGGGGCTACTTGGAGCTCACTGGATCTAAAGTATATGGTACTTGGATTAAGGTTATGTGGTAGTAAATCAGTCCACTGGAGTTAGCATAGTTCTGGGTGTGGTTGAATGGATTTCCTGAAAACAGAAGCACCACCATGGGTGTGGATGGCACCACCCCAAAATGTTGTAGTTTGGGTGGGATCAAAGCTAGAGGCAGGCTCATTTCTCATGGGCTTGCTGCCTTCTGCCTGCCCAGCCATGAATTGCTTCTCCCTGCTAAGGACTGAAAACTATAATCTGAGAGTCAAAATAAACCTTTTCTTCTTTAAATTGTGAATGTTTTGATATTTTGTCTCATCAATGAGAAAAAGTAACTAAGACATTACCTGTGGTAATGATATATTTTACCAAACTCCTAACATAAATGAAAAAAAAAATGTTACTTCTAGTCTTTGAAAGGAATGACTTCAAGACTAAGGTTCAGAAATAAGATAAAATTAAATTATATCTCTGGAAAGGAATAAAGAAAGAAAAAGAAAAAAAACAGCAAAGCAATGGCAGGATAGAAAGGAAGCTCTATTATGAGTTCTCTGTGCATAGTGACAGTAGCAGGAGAGGAGAGCAGAGGAGAGGAGAGGAGGGGAGGGGAAGGGAGAGGGGAGGGGAGGGAAGGGAGAGAAGAGGGGAGAAGGGAAGGGAGCGGGGAGAGGGGAGGGGAGGGGAGGAGAGGACAGAGGAGATTCACTGCCCTTGTATAACTTTGTAGCTTACACTCAAGATGGAATAGGTGTAACTTGTGCATTTGGGTATAGAAAGTCAAGATAACTGCATAATGGCATCATGTGGAGAGTCTTTTCAGGACAGATGTGTTTTAATTCAACTCATAATGGGAAAGGATGACTCAAACAGTTTATGTGTTGAAAAAAGCTACATATTTCCCAAAGCAGCTTTTCCTGTTGGCATATAATTATTCTTGGCAGTGGCATGTAACTGTGATGGTCACAAATGGAAGGCCCTCAGATGAGGGAAATTCTAGGGCTGCCTGCGCGGGAGACAGAATCTCTATGAGTCTGAGAAGGTGGTAGGCGTATTAATTTCCCAGAGAGCTATAACAAAATGCCACATCTAGGTGGGTTATTAGGAATTTATTCTTTCATGGTTGTACAGTTAAAAACCCAGTATTAGGTATCAAAAGTCCTTGCTCCTTCAGAGTATGGGCAGAATCCTCACTGGACTCCTCCCTGCTTCTAATAGTAGTCATTAGTGCTCGGTATCTTTGGCAAGCAAGCTATATGCTTTCATTTCTGCCCCTGTTGTCACATGGTGTTTCTCCCTGTGTGTTACCTGTGATTCCAACAGTGATCTGCTCTCTGTCATCTCTTTTTATAATGCCACCAGTTCTATTGGTTCACTTTTTGCTGTCACAAAACACCTGGGACTGGCTACCTATAAAGGACCACAGTTTTATTTTGCTCATAGTCTTAGAGGCTGAAGGGTCAAGATTATCAGGGTCATGTGCTTGGCTACTGGTGAGGGCTCTTTGGTTTTGTTACAGTGTGGTGGGAAAACAGAAGGGATAGAAGCAGCCTCGTGAAGAAGGGACTGCAATGCAGTCTCACTTCATAGCAACCAGCCCTCACAAGGACTAACTTGTTCTGCAAGATGAGCCTTAATTCCTTCCTAGGCTTTACTTCTAAAGGCTTAATGACCTCAACACTTCCCACAAAGCCTTTTTTCCTAAAGATTCCATTACTCTCAATACTGTCACACTGGAGACAAATCTAACACATGAGCCTTTGGAGTTATAACCGGGAATATTTTCAAACCATATTAAAATGAGGCCCGCCCTACTGCACTATGACCTCAATTTAACTATTATATCTACTCTATTTTCAAAGAGGGAGCATTAATGTTTAAACAATATTACATTTTAAGCCTAAGAGTACAAACTATTATGGATTAAAAAGTGACATTAAAATATGATGACATTCATCCACTTACGTATCTTTCTCATCTGTTTAGTTTAAAAGAGATGAAATGGAAATTTGGCAATGGATCTGGTCTCTGATATGGACTAGTTCAGTGAACTTGGACAACTCATGGAAATGCTCCAGTAATCAGTGAGATTTGAGAAATTTGAGTAAAGTTTCCAAAGAAGCATTTCACAAATGAATAGCTTCTGTAATGTTAACTAGCCCACCCTGCCTTTCTTCCATTTTGGCTTTGGACACTGGGGAAAACGGATTGGCAAGGAAGTTACTGCAGAAATAATGGAAACCTGAGAAGGCCAGAATAAAGAGACAGAGCAAGGAGAACTGCAAAGCAGAGGAAAAGGCAAGGTCAACACATTCTTAGTGAGTACATGTGAAGTTCACAAGAGGCACAGACATGAGTGACAGATTAAAGGTTTCTGCAGAAGAGATTTCATAGTGTGATATCTACTTTGCTATGTATAGTTTATCTCATCTGTTACATATGGCATTATTATTAGTACCTGAACTGCTGTGTTTCTTTCTCCTTTAAATCTTCAAATTGTACTGCTATAATTTTAACTTCTATGATATTTTATTCCTCTAATGCCTCAATTTTGTTCCTATCAGTAACTCATAGTTTTCTCTGCAACTTGAGAGAAGCTTTCTAATGTAATAATAAAAAAAGACATTTCAGCAGGGAAAATATAATTATAAAATCCATTTATGAAGCACTTTTCTGTAGGATAGCTTATTATACTGCAGGCTGTGCTGTGTTTATAAGTTTGACTAAGAGTAGTATCAGATAACCCTCTGGCGATAACTTCAATATTGCTGGTTATTTAAAAACCAGTGCTGGCATCATTTGGGATTTTTGAGAAATGTTTCCCATGTTAGTTACTACTTAGGAAAGAAGATGCAGGGAAATGCCTTGAAAAACATAATGCATACAGGAAGTAAAATAATGACTCTATTAGTTAATAGAAGTTAAACACAAGAATAAAATACATGGCTCTATATAACCTGATCAGAATTCTTTTTAAAATAAAATAGTACTAATTTGAAAACAAAACTCTAATTTGGTAAGTTCAATTTTAATAAGCAAAATTTGGTAACACATAGCAATTTGTACTCAACAAAATAATTTATATTTTAATATACAAAAAGCTAAAATCTTATTTGTAATTATTCTTATTTCTGAGTAAAATAATAATATTGCTAACCATTACTTCACAACTAGTTATTGAACTATTTTAAGATATTATCTTCCACTTTTAGTAGTGCAAGTAATCACAAAATACAGAAAAGTCATAAAATTTTGACCATAATTTTGTGGAATAAAATAGAAAGCCTAAATAATTGGTGATACAAATACAAAATTGTAGATGATATTCAAAGCAATCCATTTGTGAGATTTGAATTCTAGCTTACCTATGAATTGAAATTAAAGTGATATTAAATAGGAACAACAAAACTAGTCTTTTGTTAAGTATTTTAGAATCTCTAAATTGAACAAAAGTTAAAAATGACCAATCACAGTATCAGATCTTAAACTCAAATATACCTCTAAATTGAAATTAGCATGACAGTTCTGATATTAAACCAGTAGATGGCAGTAGACAATTACAAAGTCATTGAGAGGATTGAGAAATAAATTTTATATTACATTATGCATGTAGATAGAGAATCTAATTAAGAATGCTCTTCTTACTAAAGTAATATAGTTCTATAACTATAAATTCACTTTTATGTTACTCTAGGTTTTTTGTGTAATTCATATATTCCTGAACTACAAACATAATATATTTTTTAAAGGACAATTACCCTAACTCAATATCAGTAAAATTTCATCATCATTAACAAGTCCAGAGATGGTTCAACATGATTAAAAGGATCTTTTAATCTTTTTTTTGTTTCCTTTTGTTTTTTGAGGCAAGGTTTCACTATGGAGTTCAGGCTGGCCTTGAACTCACTTTGTAGCCAGGCTAGCCTCAAACTCCCAAGGATTCTCCTGCCTCAGTCTCCTGAGTGCTCACATTACAAGTGTGTCCCACTACACCTGGTGAAACATTAACTTTAAGAGTGTAAAATTCCTCCAGTTGAAAAAATACAAGAAACAAAATTGGCAACATTTTGTAGGAGAATGTGCTTGATCATTTTTGCCATTTCAACTGAGTGACTGTGAAACAGTAACTGGAAATGTCTTAATTTCCTCATTTGTACAATGCTAATAACAAACTTTTCCAACACAGCTCAAATTCCATACATAGAAAATACTTTATGTAAAAGTAAAAGTAGCCAGTAAAGTACTGTGCTGGCAAACATTAACTATTTAAATGATTACTTCCACTAACATGGAAAAGTAATAAAAGAAATTTTGTAAAGAGAATTTATCCAAAGGCATTAGGTGCTTTATCTGAACTACAATGAAAGCTGTGGAGAAAATTCACTAGAATTGGCAACTTTAGAGTGATTTTAGGGTGTTTCTTGGAAAACATGGTAAGCACATTTTAGACTGGATGCAGCCTTCCTTCCAGCGGCTCCCACTGTGTGGTAAGTGGTTATGCACACTAGTTTCACAGGCAGATAATGAGGCCTGGTAATCACCTTCCTGCTGTATGACCTTCCGTGAACTTGTAATTCAGACTGCTCATGTCTATGATAGGGCTAATATGATTACTGCCTCAACCTGAACAAATCTCTGCCAGTTTTCCCCGAAATGGAAGTAGAAATTACTCACTTTATTGTGTGTTTTAAATCGATGTTTATGAAAGCTATGTAGATATAGTGCAGTAGTATTTCCATTGATTGATGCTTCCATTTGATTTTATTCACCTGTATGTTTTGCCTTATTATGATGAATAACCACAAATATAATTATAACCTCACAGAGATGAGACATGCAACTGGATGATTGGCTAAGACTAAATTCAAGAATTTTGTGACAATTGCATCAAGGATTCCTCTTATGTTAGAAAACAAGGGGAGGATCATAGCTAAAACTTACCAAGGCTTTGGGATGAGCACTTTTCTTCAGATAGCAGTAAGTATCTCATGTTACTTCTATCACAAGGAAGTAAAACTCATTACTGAAGGTATACGGTTCTGCTGCTGTACTAATATCCCTTTTCCAAAATGTGATCACTCAAATGAGTTTGTTTCATTCATCTAGTTCTTTCTCATTTAGTTAAAAATTTCAGAATAATTTTTAAATTTAAAGGATTACTTGAGGCTACACAAGAGTAAATGACATAGACTGTGTGAAGGTGAATTACAATTCACGGCCCCAGTCAAACAGGGTCCTTTCAGTTCACTAACCCATTATATGACCTTTCTGAGAGATCTCTCAACTTAGAAACTACTGCAGGTGGTACAGAATAATCTTTCAGTCAATTAACCTTAAAATGACATGTAAACAGTGGGAAACAGACTTTGTATTAAAGTGTTAATACTGAGAATCTATTAGTGTAATGGTAAACGAGACAAGTACATATAAATATATATGTTTTCATTGTTTATTTTGAATCAATGCATAATCCAACTATCAGCATATTTGTATATATGTGTGTGTACATGAACATGTACATGTATCATTATTTAAAATTAAATGAACAAATATATAATTTCAATCAGAGTAAGAAAATTTTGCCTCTATATTTAAGGACTTACTTCTGTTTTAAAGAAATAAACAAGTGAGACTCTGGGTTACCCAACTGGAATATACAGCACAAATAGGCAAAAATAAATCACATAAGACAGAATTTTGGAAGTAGCACTACACATATACCTATTCTGTAAAGTAACTCATGATGAATAACCACAAATATAATTATAACCTCACAGATTGGATCAAAAATGGTCCAATCATTTTAGTAAACTACTTTTACTATGCCTCAAGACATTTTTACTTCAGAAACTTGTCAAGGTGGCAGGGGATAATGATTACACCTCTATCTCAAAATCTGAAACTGTATCTATATGAACTGAACTTTAACAATCATAAATTTATGCAGTGGGTTTGTGAATTAACTTTTTTTTTCCTTATTGAAAGCACAGCGGTACTTCAATTCATGGACACCTTTGTTTGCAAACAAGCAATTTGATTACTTTCTAAGTCAACTACCTAAATGTCTTTACCTTACTTAATGTCTTACAATTGGTTCTGAACTCAAGTAGAGAAAAAAGGCTGTTATCAATGAAGCCCAATTAAATTTCGACAATGAAAAAACACAAAATGATTCTTTAGGGCCACATTTATATGTCGCAGAAACATAATAATATGCCTCAAAATAACAAATCCAATTTTGGAAAATGAAGAAGGCTTCCTTGTATTCGTAATGATCCATTTCTTAGGTGGGGTATGAGTTCATGGATATTTATTAAATTATTTTTGAAAATATTTTTGTAATTTCTATTTTAAACTGAACAATGTTCCCTTGATTCTGCTTCCTTTTCTTCTGTCAGGGCTCTCTTAGTCTGGATGAAGGGAGTGATATCAACAATAAATTTTGCTAAAGAATAAAATAGCTTATTTTCAGAAATCTAGTTTCAGAAAACAGTTTTCATCAGCATTAAGTTTTTCCTATTAACAGTGGTGAAAGGATGTTAATTGTGTACCCATTTAATAACCAATTTTGAGATTATATGACCTATCAATGCTGAATTCCTCTGTAGCTTTTCTATTTAACCTAACAAGCCTATCTATATGTCCTCAAGAATTGGGTCACCCTTGTCTCAGCCAGTTGGTAAGCTGTTTGCAGGTAATGTATCAGCACTGACTTGTTCCTTGAAAAAAGATTAACCTCCTTAAATCATTCCCATAGCACAGATTCAAACTGTGGTCAAATGTAATAAGCTAATTATGAGTAAGATTCAAGTGTCATTCCCTATTAAATCCATGCTCTAAAATCCTTCCTAAGTTTCCTAACGAGCAGACTTCAACAATTAACATGTAATTAGTCATTCGTCATACTTGCTAGAAATGTTTTAAAAGGAAATTTAAAGAGATTTCTCTCATAAAGATTTCACTGAAATGTTTGATAGTAAATGATGAATATGTAAATGGAAAAAGAAACTATCTCTTTGTGCAGTTGCTAAGATGGTTATTTTTAACATGAAACTAATTTCTTGAAATTTAATAGGAATTTTATCATTTTCTGACTCCAAAAACATTATTGATAATTAGTCCAACTAACCGAATTAATACAGAAGGAAACTGAAACCAAAAGAGTTTTGAATCTTGACAGCTACTTACCAGAAGAATAAGTATTGGAAGCCACATCTCCAGGCAATGTTATATCTTTTTATGTCCTGCACAACTTGGAAAAAAAATTTTAATATTTCAAACTTGTTCCATAAAATCACTAAGTTGCCTGCTCCTGCTACCATGTAACTAGTATTAGCTTATTTCCTTCAGCCTTTAGTAAATTTGAGATTCTTAGCAGTTACTTGCTAGGGATCTAGAGTTTGATAACTGAATTCAAACTTCAATTGTTGCATTAACTAGCTGCACAACTGATGGCAGTTAGTTAAAAATTTTGTGTCTTTCCTCCTTCATTTGTGCAATGAAAATGACAGTGATGCTGAAAATGACAATAGTGTCAGAATCTACCTTATAAGGTACTTAATGAATTAGTCCTTTAAAATGCTTATATGTGTCTATGGAAAATTTAAGTACTTATGAAATGTTTTCTCATGAAATAATTTTCCCTATTTCATTTTTCCAGAAAACAGTAAGTATTTTGGTCTACATCAGAATAAGATTACTGTTCATAGAACATAGTTGTCTGGACCTCACATATTACTATCACATTTATCTGAGATCATTGAAAATGATATATTATCAGATTAAGTGAGCTATGCACTAGTGAGTAAAGGAGAAAAGTCCAGCTGTTAAGTTATTCTCAAACAGTAGGCTATTCTTATTTTCCTTCAGGTCTCTATGTTCATTAGTCTTGGCTCATCACTTTGGTTTATTCATGGACTCAAACACAATCTGAATAGGAAGCATTATTAGAAAAGAAAGTCACAAAATGATTTAACCTAGTTAGGGATCAAAATAGCCTTATAATGGAAATCAAGAAATCTAGTACCACTCACTTCCTAGAGTTGAAAGTACAAAGGAACTTTGTTCACGTCTTTAAATTTACTTTTCTGTGTGCTTGAAATATCAAGCCTGAATACATAATCAGCACATAGCATCATAGCACTTAATGATCTTCTCTCAAGAATTATCTTCTCCTTAGTAAAAAGAATCTTAAAATTCAGAACTGTCCAATTTAATTATCCCTAAACCATATATATTCAACGTATCTTTAGAAGATAGGGAAATATATATATATATATATATATATATATATATATATATATATATGTATATATATGTATATATATATATTCAATATTTCTATTTTCTTCAAGTAGTAATATAACTTAAAGCTATACTAAGAACACAACATTTAATGATAAGTGTTGAAAATGAGGCAAGAAGAAATTTTCCTCAAGTTTCTACTGATGGTATGAGCAGCTATTTGGAAGACAATGTGAGGCATTATGGTAACCATTGTTGATTTCCTTTTATCTTGTTTTGAAATCCTGTATCACTTACACTATTTCATTTTGATTGGTTTATTCTCTTTAAAATTAAAAAAGAGGAAAAGGAATGCACGCTATTATTTAAAATGTGATGACTATCCTGACAGGAGACATTTCTCTGTTTTGTACTACCTGTTATTTACAGTCTTACCCTCTTTTACAGTAATTCTACTGCCTTTAAAATTTCCAGTTCTCTTAATATTAAAATGAAGGGGTTATCTTCAACCTATTTCTATATTACAAATACATTTCCAAGATTTGTCTATACCTGCAATACTCTAATCCTTAAGTTCAGTTCATTCAATGACATTCATAAAACTGACTTTTACTTACCCATCAGTATAAAAACAAATATTACTACATTAAAAAAAAAAACTCTAGTCATTGGATCCAATGATTATTTTACAAACTATAACTTCCTAGCTCACTGACCATCCTTTAACATGGAAAAATTTTCCTTAAATCATACTCTTTTCTTGTTTTAAAGTAAGTCCAATATTTCTTCTTATGCCCTGAACACTGTATTAGAAAGTTTTTAAAAGTAATAATTCTCCACATGGGCTAAGTATTTGATTCTCTCAAAGCTCAAGCACAGGTACTCTTCTCTGCCACTACACTAGTACTATATGAGGAAAGTATTTGTCACAAACATCACCTGTATATGCTTCCATCATTTCGTAGTAATATCAAAACTGTGAAAAGTAACCAATGAGATTAATTTTAAAGATCTTATATACCAAAATGCAATCAGTGTAAAGCAAATATTGATTAGATATGTTATATTTATTGTTTCCAAGTAAATCTTTATGTAATTTCAGAGTCAATACAGCCAGATTTGCAGGGTTCAGCTACCCCGTGGGGTACAGATGCCGTCACCAGGCAATGCGGTGCAGGATTCTGAAGCAGTCCATGATCTCATCTAACACTATGGGTTTCATTGCTACATTAAAACACTAACCCAAAATATCTCCCTCCAGTTCAGATCTGTACTGAGTTCTAAATATTTTATCACACATTTTCATTCCCTCTTTGGTGCCTAAAATGTAGTATGTCTTTGTTGAAAGACATAGATTTTCCCTCAAAACAAACATATTCCAATATGGTTTATCTTAATGTTGAGTACCTCTGTGTGTATACTTATTCAATGTGGAAAGCTAGTTTCCATTTGATGATTCATTGGCACATCCATAATGACCAGTTTTATTGATTTTTATCACTCTATACATTTAATGCTAAACATTCAGAGTTGAATTTTTGTGAGAAGTGATCGCGTCACATTTATTACTGCAAGAAAATTTCATTCAAATTCTATGGTGGCTACTGACCCTCCAAACAATATCTGATTACTTCTTGTATGCTTTCTTGGCTCTTTGGTTCCTTTATACATAGTACTAATTACTAATTACAATTTGATAAACTTGTTATTGACAAACTACTACATTATAAATGTAATGAACAAGGGCCATGACTAATTTGTTGGTAATTATATTTTATATATTTAGCAGGTGCCTGGTAATCATAGGTATATAATACAAACTTATTAAATTGGGACAGCATAAATTAGGATTTGAGGATCAGGAAAAATCAGAAGTGAAATCTTTCACTTGAGAGCAGTTTCCCCAAAAATTTACTTGGTCTTATTTTTCTCAGGTAAAAGTGCACTTGCTCTGACTCAAATCCCACTTCAAGGAAATTATTTCATAGACATACTCTTGCTTATATAGCATAGTAATAATTATATACCTTCAGTACATAGTTGATGCCAGGTTTTCTGTATTATTTCACTTAATTGACCAATAACTCCATGAAAGAGATATTATATTTCTTTTGTAAATAAACAAAAATGGGTAACTATCAGCCAGGAGGAGAAATAAGAGGCACCTTCCCATGAGTCAGTGGTAGCCGTGGTCTGGGAGAAGAAACAGGAAGGCAATTCACCCTTCCCATGAGCCAGCCAGTGCACAGGTTGGCAGACCAGAAAAGCTGAGCCACCACACCCTCTACCCAGTAAGCAACCAGCTGATTTAGAGGACAGATTAAGTTGATAACAACTGAAGTACAAAACCAGCTTAGTTCCTGTATTGTTTGATTAACTTTGCAGGCCTAAATTTGGTAGTCTGAGCATCTATTTAGGGGGTAACAATATACAATATAGAAACTATGGGGGATTCTCTTCTGTCTTGCTTTTAAAATCCAATATTGTTCTGTTTTGTTTTGCTCCATTTTATTGTTTTGTTTTATTCAATGTTTTGTTTTATTCTGTTCCATTTTGTTTGATTTTATTACATCTGATAGTATGGGCAGAAATTTTGAAGATAACAATAGGCATTATGGTAGCAATTGTTGGTTTCCTACTTTCCTGGTTTGAAGTCCTATATCACTTTCACTGTTTTATTTATTGGTTTTATTTTATTTTATTTTATTTGGTTTTATTCTCTTTAAATAAAAAAGAAAGAAAAAGCAAATAAGCAAATAAAATAATGTCTTAAGAGGATAAATATCTGAGTTTCTATATCAAGTTAAGCAGTAAGAGTAATAAATAAGTCAAGAAATTTCATAAACCTATATAATTATTTTATAATGTAAATTGGCATATGTATATATGTTTGTGTGTAAAACATTTTACAATCATAATTTCTATAAAAATGGAAATGGTTAAATATTAAGTGTTATATCCATGCCAAGGAATAAACACAATACCATGTTTCCTATAAAAATTGGAAAGAAAATAGAAGCATTAGTTCTATAGAAAGATAAACCAATAAAGCAATTTCACAGTAATGCAGGTATGGAGCCAAAATTTCATCCTCTGTGATTAACTCACCCTCATGTTATCCGGAGGCAAATGTGTTACATGGCAAAAATATCTTCGCATATCTAGTTAAGTCACTAACCAGTGACTTCAAAAAGGTCACCTGTTTATTCAAATGAAACTAATACAATCATTTGAGTCTTTTAATGGTAGAGACAGAAGAAAACTCAAGACGATTTGAAATTTGAACTTAACACTATGTTATAGTTTTGGATTTGGGAAGTGGCTGTGTCAAAATGAACACAGATGAGCTCAAGTATATAAGAGTCATCCTTGGTTAAAAACAAGCCAGGAAACAAAGATGACAGGTCTACAGCTGCAAATGGATTCCACCAATAATCTAAGTGAACATCAAAGTGAAATTCTGCCCTATTCCTTCAATAAAAACCAAAGTTGGCCAATGCTGTAAATACAGCATTAGGAGAAAAGCTGGTTAAATCAGGTTAGACCTCAGATGCATTTAACTATGAGCTACCATGTTAGAGTTGTTGGTAACTATATCTGTGGTACTTTTTATTGCATATAAAATGAATTCAGCCTGAAATATGATCCTTTTTTTCAGCAAACAATGCCAGATGTGTATGCATGCAAACATCTGTAAATTTACTAAAATTGTGCATGCTACTAAGAGAATATTTAAATCTAAATCTCTAGACTGCAGGGAGCAGATAGCAGTTCTCCTATATAATTCCCTATATTACAATTAGATATTTATTAGTTAACTCCTTTCCAGGCAAAATGTATCTGCGCATTATTTCTAAACAAAAAAGCAATGTTTTTAAAATGTACGGTTTCTATTGAATTTAAAACCAATCTTAATGCTTTTTTTCTTCACTAAGATTCCAGAATCCATTCAGATGCGTAACACTATCAATCAGAAACTAGACACTAAAAATAAATCGAGTTGAAAGAACTACCCAGGGATTCACAGGTTCCAAGTAACTGAATGACAAACAAGTATAAGAAATATGGCCCATTTGATCTTCTCAGAGTGCACTGTAGTGGTAAAACATGCATACTACAAATGAGCCCTTGAGCTAAACATTTTTTGCAGACCTATACTCCACAGATAAGAAATTAAGAACATTTGTAAAATTTTCTTTTACTTAAAAATGAAAACTACTCTGACATAATTGCTAAAAATTTGGTTAATATATCAGTGAGAGATCTCATGGTGACATGAGCAAAAGGCTAGAGGCAGTCATTTCTGTACAAGGAATCAGTTGACCTTAACAGCTTACTCCTTCCTGCACTAACCTCCCTATTTCTGATGAGCAGTGTTTCAACCATTTAAGTAACTGTAGAATCTTTTGAACAATAATCAGAAATCTGGCAGGATTTGAACAAATAATATGGGTCTGTTTGGCCTGAATATGAAATTCAAAGAATCTGATAATGTAGAGTTTAAGAAAGTTAGGGTTTTTTGTTTTGCTTTGTTTTGTGTTTTTATTTCTACTCATTTTCTCCTAGCATTGTAACATTTTAATTTCAACAACCAATATCTATTGCTTCTCTTGTGAAAGCCAGCAAACTGCAATTTGAAATATTTTCTGCAATTTAGCTCATTCATATTTTAGAAATCTCAAGTAATAAATATATGTGTTAGAGAAAAATTGGACCTAAAGTGGTTTGATAATTACACTTTTTTCAGAAAAAAATCAGATCTATGCTATTCTCTTAAAACATAATGGGTATATAGAAGTCAAAGAGTCCACAGAGATATGACAAGGACTAAATATATGGTCCTTAAACTAATTGTGTCACATATGATTCATAGGCAGCTCCTTAAGTAAAGTTACATATTTTCAAATTATCCCATTGAGAGATATAAGAGGGAGAAAAAAAAAAAGGCAAACCTCACATCTTTCTCAGCTGTCACAGAATCGGTAATTACTGAGGTTCTCAATGGCTTGCTAGGAATGCTACTTTCATCCCTGTTTCCTAAAAGCAGCTCTTTAGAAGAAAATCCACATATCATTTTACTTTACTGGATGCAGAAATGAAAAATAGATGCCCACTGTCACCGCACTATATTGATTACCAGTGAAAATGTGATCATTTAGCATTGACTTGCCCCACAGCATTGCATTCTGTCAAAGCAGCAGAAAGAAATTAATATTTTCATAGTGCCTAAGAAAAACATGAGATGTTGTTCACTTTGCCCTCTAGACAAGGAGTTATATGCAATAGCTAAAAGGTAATAGCTTTCAGAACATGAACCCCAAACTTTTATTAAAATCATTATTTAATGCACAAAAACTAATGAACCTGAAGTCATGGCATTTAAAGTAGTCATTTCTATTCATTACCATCTAGATCATAAGGTTTACTTGGTTAGAAGTCAGTATTTCTTACACTAAAACTATGCCCTTGTTTCATCTAGATGATCATTCTTAAATATAATCATTCTGCAAATGGGTTAATCAAACATTGTAAAAGCTATGAATTGGTCATGATAGAAACTGTTGTTTTTGTTTTATTTAAATTCTATTTTACCATTTTACCAAAAAGTAATGATCTCATTACTAGTCATCAAGGGCATCTTTGTTAGACCTGGCATAAATTTTTAAATATATATAATTCTATATGAGTTGGATTACAAAATAATTTCAATTATTACACCTCATCAACAGTTCTGTACTATAGCTTGTATGCAAAATATTACAAGGAAAATATTTACAATTTCTAAATATCAAAAACTACATTCATAATATGTAAAAATATGGTAAAACATATTGAGATATATTACAGGTTGATGAATTTGTATTTTTTAAAAATTCAGATGCATAACACTATCAATCAGCAACTAGACACTAAAAATAAATTGAGTTGAAAGAACTGCCCAGGGATTCACAGGTTCCAAGTAACTGAATGATAAACAAGTATAGAAATATGGCCCATTTGATCTTCTCAGAGTGCACTGTAGTGGTGAAACATGCATGAACGATGATATTATCTAAAACATTTTCCATTTTTTTAAAGAAAATATTAAATCAATTCAAATTTTTTTCACTTGATGCAAAATTGGAGACTTATTTTAAATCCTGGATATTTATAATGAAGCAAATATATTAAACATACATATGAATAGGATGATATTGAAAAAGGCAAATCTTTCTGAAGATAATGAAACATAACATGAATATGGAAATAACCTGAAGTGATTGATACATGATATCAGACTTTCAAAAAAGTGAAAATTCCAACTCTGTCATCAGTTCAATGTTTCATGTGCCAACAAATGCTCATTATTATTGAATTTTGCAGATATTTTTGTTGACATTTAGATTTCTTATGAGAGGTAAAACAATTTAAAGTCATGGCCTCCAAAATTTCTAAACTCAGTCTTTTATTACTTACATAATGTCGGAAAAAATTCATTCACCTTTTTACTCTGTTTATCATGCATTGTAGTAACATTCTGCAGAAAATGAGTATTCAAAATAGACTCCCGATTCTCGTAGAGATTATTGTCTCCTAGAACTTATATTCACTATTTCCTGTTTTGAGCATGTGGAACCACTGTCCACCTTTTTCAGGTACACACTGTGTGTTCCTTACTTGAAATGCTTGAGCCAGAAGTGTTTTTTAGATTTGGGTATATTTTGGATTTTCGAATATTGAAAAAACCTTTCAGGTCGACCATTTTTATTCTAAAATTTTGAAATACTTCAAAACCTGACAAACTTTGAACAGGATATCAGTGTTGAAAAAGTTAGGTTTGGGAGAATTTTAAATGTTGGATGTCTTGATTAGGTATATCTAAGCTGTATTTCTTAAAAGTCATCTACTAGATTAGGTCTTCCATGATCACCAATTATTTTGTTGTTGTTTTTCTGTTTGCTTCAATTTCCACCATTGAATCCCCACTCTTTGACATTTCTTATCTCTCTTTCCTAACCAGAATACTGTTCACTATCGGTCATGCATACTGTTGCCAGTTGCAGTGCTAAGGGGACTTTTTGGGATTAATCAAATAACCTGACTTCAGTGATTACAATACACAGTAGAAAACCATCCAAGCAGGAAGATACTGAAGAATCACAGCCATGTAGCAGGGCAACATCGAGGGATTTTGTTAGTAAGAGCTTCTCCTAAAGGTCTTAAAACAGTCTATAGCTCAGGTGCTAGGAGACGAGACATGGAGAATGATAGCAGCTTCCCGATTACAATCTTCATGCCCCATCAAAACCACTATTTCTACAAGAGCATTTTCAGGACCCACAAGTCTCCTACAGATTACAAGTGCCATCACAACAGTACATGCTCAAAGGCCCAAAGTATGGTGTCACCCTCATATACTTATATTTCTTGTTTTATAATTTTTACCAGTTCAGATTTGAGCATCATGAAAATGTTCTGCATAATATAGAAGACAAACTTTTCAGGTTGACCATTTTTATTCTAATAATAATAAACTGTACATTTCAAAGAGCTGGAAGATAGTATTTTTAGTGTTTTCTCAAGACTATTTACAATCTATTTTCGGCATTACAGACAGGGATGTGTGTCTCTTTTGTTCATAATAAATTTTCATTGAGCAGTCTCTGTAACACTGAGACTTAGTTTAATTGTGTTAAATTTATATCTCACTATTCTATAAAATGAGGAAAATAGCAAGATATGCAGCCTGGTTGATGCATAGATTAAGTGAGACAATGCTAGTAAAACATCAGGATCAATACATGTTATTATTTATTATCAAGTAGAGTAATAAAATTGAAAACAAATGAGTTCACCAAAAGCACATAAACACGGGTATACACTGAGTTCTATTTTTGAATCATGCTGAAATGTTATGTGTTACTCACCATTGAATTGGAGTATTTCAAACAAGGTAATACTGTCTATTTCTGGAATAATAAAACAATTTCTTCATAAAGTATATTACTTCTAGGGAGACTTTTTAAAACATTAATTTAATGTCTTTTTATTTAAAGTGCCTTATTGCTGGTAATTCTTCTCATCCAAATTATGATGTAGAGTAAATTATAACCTCAAATTTATTTGAGTCATTCAGGCTGAAAATGTGGGTCAGGAAGATCTTGAAATATAATTGATCGTAAAGGTGGCCTAAATAAACCTGTCCATAACAAAAGACGGCTAACAATGACAAGGTTCTCAAATCACAGGATTGCCTATAACATGCAGTGCTCCCATTTGGAAATAACTACCCTCAGAGGCCAGCCAACAGAATTCTTTCTGCTTTCTTAGAGAGAAGGAACAGTCTGCTATGCTATAGCTAATAAGGATGCTCTTGGTGGTTTGGTTTCATAAATTTTATATTTAGAGAACCCTATCTAACTCTATAAGGTGGAAAATAAATTAGTGAGCTTTATAAACAATCGCTGAGCTTTTGATTTTTTTACTTACTGTGGTTAACATTTGTATAAAGATGTCAGTGGTCAGCTCAACATTTGACTCTCTTGTTTAATATTGCAGAGAATTTTCCAGGGACTTTCATTTTTTTCTATTGAAATAATTTGTCAGGTTTGCTTCAGATGATGAACATTTGTCTTCATTGTTTGAAATATGAATTTTTCTCTCTAGCTCTCCTTTATTATTTTTTTGTGTTTTACAATGTACCTTTGAATTCAGAATTTATAGCCTGCTTTTCCAATCAAGGTCTTTTTCTTAGTAAATTTTTCTTCATTGCTAAGATTCTAGTGTTCTGGTCTTCGCCTTGAGCATCACTTCCTGGCTCCAGTGCAGATCCCTCAGCCTTCTGATGCAGATCTTTCTGCGTGCAAGTGCAGACCTTCTGCTTCCACCACTGGTCCTTGGACCTTTTCAGTAAATATCCTTGGGGACTTGCAGGAGGCACTGTTGGGGGTTCTAGTACTCAGGTTGGACTCCTATGGGACATTGCCATGGGATCCAGGCCCTGAAATGGATTGTTCCAGTCTATCTGGTAGACAGATCTCTTGCACTGTTCTACATCTGACCTTTTGGGTTAATATAAAATAATCCTTTAAAATTATGTCCTGTATTAAACTTATTTTATTTCAAACTCTAACTACAACTTAGCTATAATGTACTTTTTTTAAAATCAGGTTTTCTTTTAGTTTCTTGAAAGCCACATTCTACTTTTATAGTGTTTCTTGATTGTATAGTTCCTTATTCTTCCCTATTTATTCACCTTGAAATGAGGAATGCTTGCATAGTTTTCTCATTTGATGATAGAAGGTGAATGGATTTTCCTTCCTGAAGTTTTTCACAGGCTTTGTTTCATTGCAAGTATGCTGGTAGCCAGAACAGAGTGTCAGTTTATGAGGAGCAGAATGTCTTACCTTTGCTTAGTGCAGCGATTTAATTCTTCTCTTGCTAGATGTAGGAATGGGGAGTCCTTTCCCCAACACTCTCCAGACCTGGTGTTTTCACTGCTGACTCCACATCACTGAACATAAAACTGAATGTCTAACATACTTTGAATTTAATGTCATTGTTGTTAGAAAGATATGTGAGAAAAGTATTAATGAATGCTGACTTCTGCAGAAAGTATTTCCTTCATCCATGGAGGATTATAAACATTTTGTACTCTCCACCTGGCCACTGAAAGACTCAGTATTATAGCATAGGACACTATATTGGCGATTTGGGGGACTCTTGGGCAGATGATTTTGAAGTTTATTTGTTGATATTTTGGCTCCCTTAGGTTGTGTGTCTGTGTATATCTTTGTTTTGTCTTAAATTTACCAAATCTGGGAAGAAATATCAGAGACATCAAATGTCTGACAGCTTACCCAAAAAATTCCATTGATATTTCTAGCTTCATTTGTAGTATTATTTTTCATACAGGAAGCAGACTAAGATAGTTATTGAAAAAGAGTTTCATAATAAACATATTGAGATGCAGATAATAATAAATGCCACAAATTTTCCTTTGAATTATCACTGTTTTTACTATGCATTTCTCAATATTGTTAAACATTTATGGAAGTGAAAATTCATATAATGGCTCTTCCCTCTTTAATTAAAAAAGAACCCATCATGGCATAAAGCCCAGTTGGATATTATTCATCATAAAGCATTTCAAAAAGTTCCTCTTTAAATTCTTGAAAGAAAAGATGTTGGAGGAACTTTATCTTTAAAAAAATTATTCAAACTAATTTATATAAACATATGTAACCATGTTAGCTGTATATTAATTATAAAGTAGTATACACATTATGAATACATGTGTATAAGTATATGATGATATATAATTATACTATATTGGATCTAATGTATTATAAACAGAATTAGTTTTCAAGCCAGCCTATGTGAGTATTCAGTAAATGTTTGCATATTGATGTTTGACAGAAATGATATCTTATGAAAAAAGCAAGGAGAAATCTGTTCTTGTGGGAGAGCATATATTTTAGAATGCTCTTTTAATATTACTTGGTATAAAAGAGACACAAAGCAGTAAACACATACTATCACTTGGAGGAACAAATGAGGAAACTGATGGTGCTGACATCAAGGACTTCCTATGACAGTCCTGTGCTGTGCAGTGGCGTCTGGGTCAATGGTGGACCACGTGTCTAATGGTGGTGCTGTAGATTATATCACATATTTGCCCTGCAGTTATCTTATGTTGTGTCCATGTTTTTTGGTGCTCATGCAATGACAAAACCATCTAATGAAGCATTTTTCAGAATGTTCCCTATTGTGAATCAACTGTATTAAATTTTGTGATAGGCACATTCTATATCATTTACATAAAGGGCAGAGACACACAATGATGATTACATCAGAAGACAAATAGAAAGACTAGAAAATTCAAATCAACCCTTTTTGTTAAAACCAAAATTTACATCTCAATAGTATCCCAAAACAGACCTAATCAACCAAGCTTTGCTCAACAGAAAAGGAGGGATAAGTTTTTTACATTTGGGCTGTGATGCAAAATACCTTCATAACACACTACATAAAACATGATTTGAAGGAGATGCTTTTTATGAATGCAAGTTGATGCCTTTAGTGATTTCTGTCAGAAAAAATGCTTTCAATTTCTTTATTCTCAAGATTGACTGAGTCGCTGAACATGTTTGCAGCTTTTCCATAATCCCGAAAATGGGCAAAGACATTTAATGTCAATTCTTTAGAAATATTTTCACCAATTAAAAATGACCTGGTAACAATTCTTAAACATAACTAAGATGAAAGTTTATGAAACAGATAGCTGAAGATACTGGATCTAGTGAGAGAAAGAGAATTGTTCTGAAAGAAATAAACCTGTGTGAATTTGGCTAATGTACCAGTTAATTCACTGAGTATATATTCTCAGAGGAAAATGAGTTAAAACCAATAGAAAAAGGATGGATGGATTGAGAGGATAGAAATCACAGATTGCTTATTTAACTTATGGCATTTAACTTGTATGTTTACTCATACCCTTTAATCTACAGCAATATATAATAGTTATTCTATTAAAGAATTGAAAATGTTTATCAGACTTTATAATGACTAAATATTTAGAATCAATGACAAAAATACTAAGGATGAGTTAGATTTTTATTTGATCACTTTAAAGACATGATAACTATAAGATAAAATGACAGTAAATTAGATAAAGTAAATTCTAGTAATTTCAAGGTATATATGAATATATATTTTAATTAATGAACTTCATTTTTACAAATCATAGATTTATAAAAACATTAACTGGAAAATACAAAAAGTCTCATAAATCTCCTCTCCTTTCAACTTCGCAAATTCCTCTTATCAAAATTCTGCTTCACAGTGGTACATTTGTTACAAGTTACGAAATTATGCTAACACACCATTATCAATTGAAGTCCATGAATTACTTATATGGTCCAGGGTTTATTGTTAGTATTATATATTCTACAGAATTTAGAAAATATATCCACTATTAGGACTGTACATAGAATGATATTATTTCTTGTATGGCTTGTGTTCAGATGCCCCCCCAAAGCCTTTTGTTGTATAGGTAAAGCTTGTTTCATTCCCTTGTTACCTTGCTACCTTCTCCTCTGAGATGCTTGTTTGCTACCTACCCTGCCTTGGAACCAACTGATGATGGACAAACACCACTACAAATTAGGAGTTAAATAAATCTTTCTTCCTTTGTTTTACCAGTGAGAAATGCAACTAAGACACTGCCCTAAGAATTTTCTGTGCTCCATGTAATCCTGTCTTCCTACTCTAATTTTTATTATTACTGATTTTTTTTACTTTCTGTACTTTTTTTCTTTGATAATATGTCATACTGTTGGAATCTTTTGCTGTAGGTTCTTTCACCATGCATTTTACTTTCCACCATGTCCATTCGTGGTTCAATAATTCATTTTCTTTTTGTAATGAAAACTATTCCATGGTCTGGATGTATTGTAGTTCATTTATACACTCCGATATTGGCTCTAAGTTTGGGCAATTATGAGTATACGTATTATAAACAGGAATGTGCAGGGTTTTTTTAATGTAGAGTTTTCATTTTATTAGGGTAGCTAGCAAGGAATGCAATTGTTGTACTGTATTCTAAGAATATCTTATTTTCACAAGAAATTGCCAAACTCAGTGTGGCAATGTTATTTAGCAGTTTCACCCTCAATTAATGGGGATTCCTGTTGCTCTACATTCTTCTCAGGATTTGGTATCATTAGTGATTTGAATTTGAGTCATTTTAACAGTCATTTGTTGGTGAATGTTATTTTAATTTGAAATTCATAAGAACACATGATGTTGAATATTTCTTCACCTGATGATTTGTGTTTTGCATCTCTTCTGTTGTGAGGTATCTCTTCTGTGTAGGGGTTTTGCCTATTTTTAGTGAAATGTACTTGCAGAGTTTCAAGAGTCCTCTATATATTCTGGAAATAGTCCTCTGTCAAATGCACCTTTTAAAAATATTTTTGGCCAGTCTGTTGCTTGTTTTATCTGTTCGAAAATACCTTGTAGGAGAACATAATATAACTTGCTGGGATTCATTTTCATGAAGATCAGTTTGATAATTGTTTCTTTCATGAATCTTTTTATTAGTGTTGCTTCTGAGCTATAAACATATTCAGAGATATCTGAAGTTTTCTCCTATATTTTAGAAACTTTAAAATGTAAGTTTTATACTTACAAGGATAGTTCTAATGAGTTAATTTTTGTTAGAGGTAGAAGATCTATGTCTAGATTCATTTTATTTCTACCTGTTAAATTCCAGTTGTTCCAGCCCTAATGTGATCTTTGCATTATGTTTCATAAAAGATTTGTGGATTACATTCATGCCAATTTCTGAATTCTCAGTTTTATGATTTATGATTTTATGCATATCACAATGCTTTCACTATTACAGCTGTATAGTAAATCTTAAATTTTTATGATGTCAGGCCTACATTTTTTTTTGTTTTCTTTCAATATTTGTCTAAGCATATTTGACTTTCCATAGAAATTTAGATTGAGTTTGTTGAAATATGTAACGTACCCAATTGAATTACTTGAGATTATGTTCAAAAACTGTGGATTAAAAAGCATGCTTGGACAATCATGAGTCTCCCTACTTAACAGAGTATCTCTCCAAATATTTATTTAGTGCTTTTTCTTTTATAATTTGAGGTTATGGTTTTCATCATACAGATTCTATGGATTTTTTTTTAGACTTACAACTGAGTTTTTCTTTTCTGGGGATCTGTAATGTAAATGGTAATTTCCTCTTGTTCACTGCTAGTATAGAAGAAAACCATTGATTTCTGTGTGTAAACGTTGCTTCCCAATAACTTGCTACAATTACAGGGACTTTATGTCAATTCTTTTGGATATTCCACACAGGCAATGATGTCATCTGTGAAGAAAAAGTTTCATTTCTATGCATCATGTACTTTTTAAAATTTGCTTATAAATTTAGTTGTCCCCACATTTCTTAGATACTCTCTTACTGGGAATTGAACTCAGGACCTTGTGCTTGACAGGCAGACACTGTGCTAATGAGCTAAAAATCCCAGCCCTCATTTATTTAGTCCTGATTTTCCCTTCATTTTTTTAAAGTTTCTATTGTCATATACTCAAACTCAGAGATTTTTTTCCTCAGAAATTATTCATCTACTAATGAGCCCATTAAAAACATTCATCATTTTTTAAAAATTTCTAGTATTCTTTTTTGGCACTTTCATAGAATTTGAATCTCTCTGTCTACATTACCCATCTGTTCTTGCATGCTTCTACTTTTTCCATTAAAGCCCTTAGCATATTCATTATAGTTCTATTTTTATGTTTTTTTTTAATTAATGGTTTAGTAACTACAAATTTCCTGTCATATCTCACTCTCATTCTGATGACTTTTCTGGTTTTAGAGTATGCATTGTATTTTTATTGTTGTTGTTCAAAAACAAAGTGCCACAGTGGGTAAAAGAATCCACAATAAATAGGCTGATAGACTTAGGATTATTTCTCAGTCTTTTGGTTAGCTTGTGCCCTTGGACTGTAAACTTTATTAGTGGATCTCAGGCTGTACACTTCTTACTGGCAGCCTGGTAACTTAGAGTGCCCAGAGATAGAGTTTGTACTTCCCTTCCACAACTCAGTTAGGCTTTGATAATAAACTCCCACTAGTCACTGATTAAATAATTCTTTAGCTGCATTTTAGATACATAAATCTTATTAAGAAAAAACAAGATTCTCTATTATTTTTTCAAAATGATTCTTTTTTTCCCTGCCTCTGCCAAAAGCTCCAGGGATTTTTCTCTAATTTTCACTATAATGACCTGGTTGAGACCGAAACCCCCTCAGGTCAAATTCACAAAGGTGGGGTGGTAGCAGTTATCCATAACCAGGGTAGGTGGCAGAGAGTTTCTTCTCTCAGGGCTGTCCAGAGTGAGCCCCGGAAACTCATCAATTACAGTACCAAATTGGTTCCTGCAGATGTTTCTATTCACGGGTTGCTGCTCAGGTAGGGTTTTGATTCTCCGTATTATCTGACTGTGTGTCTCTCCAATTTCAAAGCAGCGGTTTGCCTTGTGATCTAACTCCATCTTAGATCCAAAAAGAGCTGTTGATTTGTCATTTTTCTTAAACTTTTTACTGTTTTTAGAATGAAATGGTAGTTTGTAGGCTCCTTACATGCCTGACCAAAACCTGTAAATATATTTTTATTTAAGAAAATATTCCTAAATTTAGATGTATACATACACACATATGTAAACATATACACATCTGTTTATATCAACTGAGAGTGTTGTGTGATATAAACATTGAAAGGAACTATAGAAAAGGGTTAGGTGTATGAACACAGCATTACTAAGCTCACATGTTGTGTGAGATTTCATAAAGAGAAAATGCACCTACAGATCATCTAACTAACGATGCCAACCTAGACAAGCTGAATCCCTAAGCATTTAATTTTATTTTACTAATTTAATAAAACTACATTTCTGTATGTTTTACAGAAAAAAATGTGGACTGGGACTTGGATGAGTCCTTCGAGAATGTACTAATTACCTCTTGAACAGTAAAAATTATTATTATTGTGATCTCCTCTGTAAGATGGAAATTCCTCTACCACTGTATGTACACATAAACTATGATTTTTAATCATTCTGTGGACATAGAGAAGAAAAATAGGGTACTAGTGTGAAATAGACTTGAGTCTACCTAATGCTACAGTGAAAATCCCAAAGTGCAGACAAATCTAGTTATGACACAATATTTTATGCAATTAATTGTAGGATATAAAATGAGTTCAATTTCTGCATTTACACAACTATTGATGCGATTTCCAATAAATTAATTAACCTACATGCTTCTCAGCTTACTCATTTATAATATTGTAAAGTTATCCCTTAGAAATTATAGTGAGCATTGAATGAAATGTTTATATAAAGTGTGTGATGTTACTAATGGCACATGGTAAATGTATTAATTAGGACACTGGTGTCCAGAAAGAAAACTAAGCAAGCTGATTTTAGTAATAAAACAACATTTTAGTTCATACAACTGAAAAAAAAAAACATGCTACTTTTGTTTTGTTTTTTGAGAATAAATTTTACTATATTATCTGGACTGGGCTTCAACTTGCAATCCTGTAATCTGCCTGCCTCAGCCTCCCAAGTAGCTTGGGTGATAGACACATGTCACCACGCTCAGCTTCTACATACAATTTATGAAGGATTTATTAGCAAGTATTTCTTCTCCTTTTGTTTCTCGAATTCACACTGTTCTATTTGGTGTCCTGCTTAGACATGCTTTAGGGATCCTCATTATAACACGGCAGCAGCAGCTGCTGCTGGCATTTTCTCAGTAAGAAGACAAAGTGTCTGACTTTTCTCAGAAATCCCAACAAGTCCTGCATATCATTGGCTCTGCATGATATTTTTCTTTTTTCTCATCTCCATATCCATCACTTGCAGTTCATTATAAATAATAGGTTTAGAGTGGGCACTTTTCCTGGTATAAATTGGAATGTTTACCTATAGATGGATGGAATTGAAACACTGGTAGTAAGTATTCAGAAGTAGTAAGTGTCACTTTGCTCTCACTGTAATAGAATATTAGGGCTCATTTAGAGGAGAGGAAAAGAATATGCACCGGAGGGAGGATACATGCTACTATGAGTTAAAGAAAGAGTAGAGGTTCAATTAATTCTGTTTTCTAAAATACCGAACCAAAGATAAAAAACCTAAACATGAAATAAATGCGGAGAGGCAAACTACTGGAACGTTAGGTTTAGAGTCAGCAGGGGCCACATCGGATGCGGGCACTGTGAGAGAACCAGTGAAAAACAGAAAGTCCTAATGTAGCTATCGTCATGCACTATGGTATCTAACTCAATCCCATTAGATGTTAGCCTGAATATCTTCCAGATCTAATATCTTTTCTAACATCTTCCTCTACTTAAGATTAAAGTGCAAAACAAAAAGCACAAAATATTCCAGCATACAAAAGTGTTTCCTTTTTCCTTCCCATGCTGTTGCTTTTTAAAATTAATTCTTGATGAATAGCAGTCAAACTAGATTCCTAATGCTTTCTTCAACTCCGATCCACAAAACAAACCAAAACAAAAAAGCATTGGTTAGAACACTGGAATTTTAACTGCAACATCCACTTTAAAAATAATATCACCTTGTTTCTTGATCAATTTTGACCAATTCTCAAAATTTTGCAATTGTTAGGTTATTTATTTATACTTGTGTTCTACTGATACCAAATTTTAAAGGTCAATAAATCATTATTTTGTTTGAGATCATTTCCTCAGGTCCCAGACCTAAAATTTCCTTCCCAAATGGATGAAAAACAATTTATGCTCAATATGCCTGATACTAAATTTATTTTCTCTAACCCAAATCTGCTCCTTCTATTTGCCATCTTGGTGAACATCATAATTTATACTAACTCCCACACTTAGAGTAAGACTTTCTCTTCCTTAATTCCTTCCTCCTCACATTTACTGTATTACCAAATCCCTTTTTTATGATTTTGATTTAGAAAAGATGCTTAAATCTTTTGTCTCTGAGGTCACAGTGATAACCCTAATTCAAGACTCCATGAATTTTAATTTGTAAAAAATGACTCAATTTTTCAAAAAACAGTATTTATTAATTTACTACTAGATTCCAGGTAAAATTCTGGCCATGAAAACTACATTTAGCAATGATCTCAAAAGACATAAAAACTACATGCTAATGGGAAAAGCATAATTCAACTCTTCACATAATGATCTTATTTTTTAATGAAAAAATGAGGATAAACAGTAGCAAGGTTTGTTTTATAATACAATAATCAGGATCAATCTATGTCAGCAGGTATTATTTGAGCAGAGATGTGAAAGAGAAAGACATAAGCATTGTTTCTTCTTCATACACCAAGTGATCTCTGCCAACTTGTATCTCCCTCTGGGGAATCTAGCTTAGTGGCACAAGTGCCTCCCAGCAAGTACAAGGTTCTGAGTTCTATTCCCAGAACCAAAAAAAAAAAAAAAAAATGCCCCCCAAAGACTCCATTCTATATGCACATGTATTTACCTACATTTAGGTTGTTTACTCCTGATGTTTTCTTTATATTTCCTTTTATTACTTTTGTGGGGTGTGTGTATGTGTGTGTGTGTGTGTACCATGTTTTACATTCTGAATTAGGAACAAAAATTGCACATGCAAAAATTCGTAAGTTTATCACAGATTGTTTATATGATTTTATAAAAGAGATGAAATAGCAAACTGAAGGAAGATAAGGAAAACTCATATGAATAAGAGATCCTAACTCCGAGTACCTGAGGTTTGTATTTTCTGAAGACAAATTTCTGTGTAGGGTCTGAATGGAGTGAAAGATGCTTGAGGCTTTCAACTCATTTCTGCTCTGGATATGGATGAAATTCACATTTTCATTTAATTATACTGCATACAGTGAAACACAGAGTACTAAAATAATGAACTGTCTATTATTTTACTGTCATTTGTTGATCATTTTACTATGTGAGGCCAAGTTAAACAGATATCACCAAATATCATTCCCAATATCACTTTGTTTAAGCATGATTTTCCGTATGTATTAGAATGCAGACTGTTCATTTTCTTCAGTAAACATCAAAGTAATATCTCCTTAAGGATGGAGCTTGAAGTGGCATAAAGTCTATATTTTTCCACAAAATTGTATAATATTCAAATGTTTATAACTGTCATTAATCTGCATGTATAGTAATTTGACTCTTAGTTCCTTTTGGGGTCCTACCACAAACCCTATAGCATCTTTATTTTTAAAGAAAAACTATACATTTCATTTTATTGCTGTTTTTTCCAGAGACAAACAAGTCTATAGAAGTAGATTATACTATTAAATAATTATTAGTCAGAAAAATTATAATATAATTACATGTGATAGTAACAAAAGGAAAGGATTAGAAATAATCTCCAGGGATGATTTAAAAATGGCAATTCCAGAACTCTAAAAAAAATGACCTATTTTCTCTGCTATGTTTGCATAAAGTTATATATTTTACCACAAATTTTTGCCATATTTAGATCTATTATAGATGGTTAAAACTGAAATTTAACAGATAATATGCCCTTCAAGTAGGTGAAAATGATGAAAATAAAGACTGACATTTAATGTTAAATTGCATTTCCTTATAAATGTGGCATTGGAATAAAAAATGAATACATTACATATGATCCAAAACTTCTTTGCAAGCAAATATTTGGAAAAATTTAATGGCAACTTAATTAAAATGCAGTATATCTAAAGCACAATAATGGTAGAAATTATCACTTTTTATAGAAATAGGGGAAAAAAGATATAACATATTTCTACCACAAAGGGAGAGATGCCAGTTTTTGCAATATAATTAATTCAACACCCAGTTCTTTCTACACCTAAAGTTTACACAGGTAAAGGTTGCAGAGAAGACCTGAATGATAAATGCCCTCAGGGTTTTGATATGTTAGGGTATTTTAATAAGAAGTAAGACTATTAAGGCTTTATAACAAAGATGGGCCTTGTGTGCTGACGGTCAGTGTGCACCGAGCATGGACAAGATGACAAGAAAGAGCTGTTTACACCAGCTTCTGGCCAATACCTGCAAGCCATGTGAGACTCCTTGGTGCCTTTTCAGGCACTTGTGGACTGGCAGATAGGTCATTTTTTAAAATGTAATTTTACCTCAAACATGAGAAGGTAAAGTCTGTCATGTTTCCATGCACATGAGAAACCATATAAATATTATATCTGTAAAATTCAAGCTAACCATCTGTATTCTCATGCATGCATGATGTGAGATATTGGGTGAAAACAATCAGGTGCGTGATTGGTCCTATTTCTTCTCATTTTTATGATAGCAATATTAATGTGAAAGCCATTCTTTCAGCATATTTTGTAGAAACTGACCTTCATTGATAGTTGCTTCTTTATAAATTGAGCTTTGGAAATCAAGTTAACCAATATTTTTATTGAACTCCTCATGGTTAATTTTATTAAATATGATTTAAACATAGAAATTTGAAGACCAGTAGTATGATTCTAGCAGAAAAAATTATAAAATTATGCTAAATAGAAAGACTAATTCAAACATGAAATAAAGATAAAATATTATCTCTGGAATACTAATACTCTAAAAGACATTTCTTAATAAATTTTCATTGCCCACCACATATTTTAAACTTCTCATTTTTCTAATATTTTAATATTGAACTACACATATGAGATACTGAATAACCAGTCATAGTCTATAAAACATATCTGAATTAAACTCTTATTTTTTCATGAAAAATGTCCCATACTCTTTAAATCTCTTTAAATCTCTTTAAATTTATTTTTAGGAAAGCACTATGACTTAGGTAATGATACAGGTTTAAAATATCAACTCACATGTTATCAAAAGAATGTGACCAATAATTAAATTATTGCTTGTTTTGGCACTATCTCGTCAATGCCATCACATGCATGTTACCCTGATGGTCTCCCTCTTCTGCCAGCCATTTGAGGAAGAATATTTTCCATAGTTGGAATTTTAAAAGCTGAAGCAGTGCTCCAAGAAAGGGAATTGAGGATGGAGAGAGGGGTTGTCAGCAGTAAATCTGTACTAGCGTTTAGGACCTTCCGTGTAATTCTGATAATGGGAGGTATAGTTTATCAAGCAACTAGTGCTTGTTCTTTAATTTCAAATAGAATTCCTCTTTAAAATTCTGTCTTCTCCCTTACCATTTCATGTTCTTCATTATTCCCTATTTTACTGTTTTTATTACATTTCAAAATCTATGGTGGTTCCACAACCACCTACTGTCTTTTTTCCTTGCATCTAAATGTTTATTTAAATTTTAGATTTCATTCCCACATTTGTCAGTCAAATGTTGTAAAGCATTTATTTTTTAATCATAAAGTCAGAAAAAAAATACACAAAATTAATCAGTTTTATATTTCAACGTGGATCTCAATATTGACTATTTGTTAGAATTTTAAATTATATAATTTATATAAGATTCTGATTGCTGCAATTCCTAGAAACATATGTGGCTTCTGTACCACATCAAGAAGTACTTAAAATATAGATGCTTCCTTCACTGACTTTATTAATTTAAATGCAAACTATGCTCATTGGTATTACAAAAGTGATATATTCTGGGTGACCAGCAGCAATAGGAATGAAAACTAAATTTGCTCTTTGCAGCTAAAGAAAACATTGCAGTACATAGGTACCAGCTAGAAATAAACAAAGAAGTACTGGCTAGTGAAAATATGGTCAATACTTCAGGTTCATGATAAATTTAACGTAGATGTCAATGCTTCCATGAAAAACAAAACAACAGTTATAGTTTACCAAAGCTGGTGTGACAGTATAACAGTTAAAGTCGACCAAGCTGTGCAAAGACAATGTAAGGCATATCTTTAATTAAAGTTTAAATCTATTCCTCTTGATACAATAATAAACTGAGAAACACCAGCTTGTCTTTAGAAATACAAAAATTGTACATAATACATGTGGCCCTTTCTTTTTCAAGGCCTGATTCTTGTCTCATGCTTCTGTTTCATTTTAAAGAAAAATACATTACCATGGTAAAATAAGGTCATCAATTGCTAAGTGTAATGCAATTTCTGTAATAAAATTAATTTTATAGCCTATATAAAAGATTTTATGCCGGTTAAATACTTTTAATTACTGTCCAAATTTTGTTTCTTAGAATGCACAAATGAAATACTTCCACCCTCCATTAGAAGAATTAATAAATGTAAAATTTATCTTCAGTTTTTAACTTTTTTTAATGATTTCCATTGTTTGAGTGATGTCAAAATGCTAACCATTGTCAACAGGGAGCTAACATGGTCCTCTTCTGGGTCAGTGGGACAGATGATTTAGTTGCTGGTGTGTTATGAGTAAAACCAGTTATACTAGTTGAAGAGATAGAAAATTCTCTTATCAGTTAGTGATTTTGAGGAAAATATCAATTCCAATAAAAAAGAGGTGTGAGCTAGGGATATAGCTCAGCAGCACCACATTTGCCTGGCAAGTGAAAGGTAGAGAGTTTGATTCCTGGTACCAAAAGCTAAAAAAATTTTTAAAAAAGAAAGATAGGTGAGTACAGACTTATATAACATAGTAACTCACTGAAAGTAAGAATTCATTCCAACATACCTATTACCAAGGCTGAGGAAACATCTCAGTGTGGGCATATTTGTAATCATATCAAGAGAAAATGTATCATTGCTCAAATGTACAAGAGAGTATTAAAACCACAACCTCCAAAATTTGGGAAAGGATTCAGTGTGATGTTTCATTTTGTAAAACAGTGGTAAAATTTCACATTTATTAAAGGAAGAAAAAAAAAAACAGGCTCTACAGAATGAGCGTGGGCTAAGTAAAAGCAGAAAAAGGGTGGAAAATATAAAATACACCCTACAGCACAAATGGGCTATGGTGAAAGACATGTTAGCTTCGCTGCGGTATTTCTTAAAACAATTTTTATATAGTAAAGAATTTAAAATGACACAATTTGGAATTTGACAGCTCTTACTTTGAATTTCTCAATCTTCCATGAAGTGGTTACATAGATCTATTAGTCTTTTTCATGTTGTTTTATCATTTGTTCTTTTAATAATAAATCAGTTGCCTCAAAATGTTACTGTCACACTTAAAAGTGATATGGTAAGTCCCAGACATAACAAACATTCGAATTGCAAACTTTTACAGGTGTACTGTGTGTTTCACAAGTGTACTGTATAAGGCTCACTTTGTCAGATTATGTATAAATCTAACATATGGATATTCTTTGGGAATAGAATTTATTCATAAATTAAGTTCTTAGGGCAAGAAAGGAGAAATTTCCCAGCACTAATTCTGTTCCTTTTATTATGGATTGTTGGAAGCCATTGAAACTGGAAACTCAACACACATGCAGGGTTACTGCATGGTCAGGGCAATATAAATAAGAGCTAAGGTTACCTGGCTCCAACTCCAATTGACTACATAAAGACACAGGCCATATTGACTACACAAAGCCACAGGTATTTTAGCCCTGTAGTGAAATGCAACATGGAGATCTTCTCCTTGTTAACATAATTCGTTACTTGCAAAGTCCTTGAACAACTCCCAAGTTTTGTTCAATTTCCTGCATTTTCCTTTGTAACCCCCTAAATAAATACAGGTAACCCAAAGACATTTCCTGTTTTGATCCTTCTGGAGTCCTAAAATTATACCACTTATCTCATGTATTTTAAGCCTTTGACAAACTCTCCTTTGGGAGATAGATCTAGGCTAGGCCCCGATAGTGGATTAAATGCTGTTTTTTTCTTCCTTACTTTACTCTTTTTATGGAAGACAGAAAACAGATGTGTTAAAATTTTAAAGATTCATTTATTTATCTTCATTATTGAGCTAGTGAAAAGAATCACTAACATGAGGGGAGTGATACCGATAAAAATGTCAATGTATTATGTAAACTATTTAATTCATTCTTTGGAGAAATTAAAAATTAGCTAGTCAAATAGCACATCTAAGTTCTTTGATCCTGAGGCGAAATGTCTTCAAGAGGTCCATTATTACTATTTCTGGCTTAAGTCTAGACAAGATTTAAAGATAAAGCTATCACACTCAGAAACTCTTACAGGTGCAAAGGGTGTTTAGAAGTTACCGATTCTAAACAGTTGTTCTGCAAGAATGATCACCATTCCCTGTTCCCAGGTCTGGTGGGCAGTCTACATTCTTTTTATCTTGGCTATTCCAAAACACTGAGGCCAGCTGTCTTTGATAATAAATAAGCCTCTGGAAGGTGACACAGATCAAAACAATCAGAGTACAATCGCTAGGGTTCCCTTGCAGAGGAAAAGGGTTCTACTTCAGTGAACAGTTCAATTAGATAAACTTCACTAAGCTCGGAAGATTAGAAGTTACTAATTGTGTGTGAATCTTTTCTATTTTTGGTCCTACTCAATCCTTAGGTCCTTCTTCCCAAAGATAATGATACCGCCGTTATCAAACATCTCCAAGTTTGAACTTTCCCCTACTCGAACAGTAAAGTGTGAAAAGAAATCGGTTCATCATTAATAACTTTAATCAATAGTCAAACTGAAAACCAGACTTGAAAAACATTTAGAGCCCAAGATGAGTCCTGTAGTGTGTCTGGCTCAGACACGATGGGGTGAGCTTCACAGTCTAAGCACCGTCTCTGCCAGACAACTCAGGGCTTATGCCTAAGCACTAAATCAGCCGTCACTGTGCTTTGCAGTGTCTCTGCCTTCTTTGCGTAAACGGCTCCCACAAAAGTTAGTGACAGCAACAGTAAAGCTAAGAGGACATTAGGAAAACCAAAACAGAGTTAAAGAAATACATCATTGCAGAATATATGTTAAAGTTCGGGAAAAATGAATTTATAAGTGTAATTTTTGGGCATCACAACCAATTATTTGGGTTCCCATTATTTTTTATGGGGAAAATATTTTCAGTTCTCAAAGTTTTGTGTGTTTAAGCATAAACCTGGAATGAGTTGCGTTTGCCAACTGAGGTATCATTGTATACTTTTTAATAATATGAAAAAATTTGCTATATATTATGTTTATTTACACACAATTCAATCACCCTTCATTTCAAGGAGAACATTTTTCAAAGAAACCGATAAGTGATATTTTATTGTTTTGTGGTTTTAAAATTGTATTTGTAATTTTTAATTGGTTTCTTATTTTGTGTGTGCCTTCTTTGCATAAATGGCTCCCAAGAAAGTTAGTGATGCCAACCGTAAAGCTAAAAGGGAAACTCATTCACATTTGCCAGAATATCAGTTATCACATTAGTCAATTCTGTGTAATTGACCTTCACTACCAAGATTCCTAATTAAGAACTCACAAACACCTAATATCCCCAGTGCCTCAGACTATGCTTCAGTTTGAGCTTATTTCAGTTTTTCTACAATTTTGCATAATTTCTTTGTTCTCATATTGCATTCTTTAAAAGTAAATTGAGTTTAAAAACTCCTAGTGGAAATTTCAATAATCAATTAGGTTTAATTTTTTAAAGTCATAAATGTGGTAAAACATATTGCATACATCTGAGAGAAAGACATTAGACTTAATCATGAGATGCTTTCACTACTCATTTCAGCAATGGTACAAGAGCAGTAACATCAACACTATCATCCTGGTTCCAACAAATATTTTAAGCAACTGGGGAAAGAATAAGGATAAGATAAAGGAAAACACACACATACAATGAATTTCACTGGTACACTGAAAAATTGCTGTTTCCAAGTTTTAAGAATTATATCTATATATTTATATTTATGCTACATATATATAGTATATGTATAATTATATATATATATATGTACATATATATGTATATAATTATACATATAATTCACCCAGGAGGTGATTCTATTATGTGTTTTATTTGGCAAATGATGAAATGTAAGTAAGTCTGAGCAGGTAGAAAGAGGTAGGTGGAGAAATTATTGTCAGTTCTGCTCATGTTCCTAATGTAGTATTATATGGACATTGCTTGAGGCCACTGACCATGTCTCTGGCATCCCTTTGCTTCCTTAGTTTTCACCTCTGAAGTTCCTCATAAATATAGTTAAAGTAACAGATCAGATAATGTGAATTATTCTGATATCAGGAGAGTTGGTAGACATCTCCATAAAATAAATAGTTTTCATGTAGTCTTCAAAAAAATTAACATAGAGAATGTCATGTTTAAGTCATATTTTATAAGCAATGAGGCCTTTGTGACAGGTAAACTTAATTGTTAACTCCATTGGCATGGGAACCATAAAGAGAAATAAAGTACACCTTTGAGTGTGTCCAGATGGGTCATGGAGGTATGAGACTGGGGACTGGGCTCTTCCTTTTGGAGAGTGTTTTCTTGCTCTGCTTCCTGTCAACCATGAAGTAAGCATTACTCATCCTCCAAGCGTTTCCGTTATGACATCCCTACCTTGGAGCCAGCGGACCACTGACTGAGGCCCCGGAAATCAGGAGCCAGTTGCACCATTTCCTACTTTAAACCATGGCTAGTGTATATTTGGTCTAAGCAATGAAAGATTAGACCAATCCAGCTTTTAAATTTTCTCTCCTTATTAATAAAAATGATCTAGAAGTATAATTAAATGTCCTGTTGAATTTGTGAATGAATCTCATCTTTTATTTTACATTCAATATGAATAAAATTAAATGATACAATTCAATTAAGAAATACAGCATTTGCTATTGTTTGAAAAAATTATCTACTGTATAGAGAGGAGAACAGATGGAAAACTTTATATAAAATATTTTGAAACTATTCTTTTTTCATAAAGAAACTAAGAATTTGATGTCTCAAGGGAAAAAAAGTTAAGATTTTTTAAAGCCTTAGAAATTAGATTTTAAAAGCCAAGAAAAACTTTCTTAGACTGTAGTGTTACAGAATAAACCAGTCTTTAAATCCATCAATACCTCCCCAGAATGCTAAAACACAGAACATGTGAACAAATCACAAGTGATTTGAGAACATAAATTTTTTAAATGTCCTAAACCACTGGCTTATAAAGTACAAAAGAATGGTATAACATGGATTTGTAAATATATACTGTAGAGGTCACTGTTAACAGACTTTCTTTGGCCTTGAAGTATGTCCCACAAGATAGTTTTTATTGATGCATGCAGAAGAAAATGAAGAAAGGTAAACTAACAGACCAGAAAGAGGTATCTACTAAGAGTAAAAACTTAATCATATTTGTTTCCATTTGTACAAATCATCTTTCAATTCATATCAAAATTAGTATAATATAATAAAAATATATCCTCTACTATCTAGTATGGCATCTTTTTCCTTATCTTGAAAAATGTTACTGGAGCCCCTGTGAGTAGCTTACAACTCCCTTAGGGAATTTAAATGGCAATATGATGGGGTTTTTTTGTTTTGTTTTTGTCTTTTTGGTGCTGGAGATCGAACTCACAACCTTGCGCTTTCCAGGCAGGTGCTTAAGCCACTGAGCTAAATCCCCAGCCCCACAATATGATGTTTTACATTAACCATGATCACCAAAGAACTGTAATAGAGACAATAAGCAAAAATTTAACAAGTTGAATTCATATTTGAAGAATATCAAGCCTTGGGCTGAGGATATAGCTCAGTGGCACAGTGCTGGCCTGACAAGTGCTAGGTCCTGAATTCAGTTTTACTACCAAAAAAAAAAAAAAAAAAAAGGAACATCAAGTCTTAACTAAAATAAGTAGTATCTAAAAATATAAGTATATTGTAAATTTCATAAAACAAATAGATTTGGTTATAATAAAAATTAAGTGGGCAATTACATAGCAGGAAGCCAGATAACCCATCTAGTTTATATTTATATGTAATATATTATGAGATACTGATGAGATATCATCTTTGATAGGAATGCCATAGTAATTAAATTTTATGCCAAAACACTGGAAATTAAAATAATTTTTTCATTTTTCTTTGAAAATAATGGGACTATTTCAAAGTAAATTATCTTATATCAGAATTTAAGAATTTCTGAAAAATATGTTCATTACACAGCATTCATGATCTAGAAACTTTAGAAAAACAATAGAAAATTATTAGAACCAAATGATATTTATCTGAGTAGATAAAAATTCATGCAAATAACTTTCAGCAGAGGTAAACTATAACCCCTAAAAATGCAATTACGAGAACCAGCCAAATTTATGACTGAGTTTAAAATGTTAGTAAAATAGAATTTATGGACATAGGAATGCAATAATTAATTAAAAAGATTATAAAAATCAGATAATTAATGAGATAGTATAAAGTTTCCTTTATGCAGAATCCATCTTCTCTTATGGCATTAAGACTATCAATGAATTAAAAAACCAAACAAAGAAATGGCTCTCTTGCTGCAGAATTCAACTTAAACTTTCTCTGAGTTAACATTTCTGAATTTTTCCTTTGGTCTCAAAAATGAACTCCTTCCTGAAAGCCATTCACAGAAAAAAAAAAAAAAACTTCTAAAAGATTTACTAAAGAGTGTAGTTTACACTGCTCACAATGATTATAAAGGTTATGAGTTAGGTACTTTTAATGAGAACATAACTTATAAGTTCTGGCCCACCAAATTATAGTTGCCATTTCAGAGAAAAAGAACTAGCAATGAAACTGTTACCAAGTTCCATCTGTTATTTCTTGAGAGCCTCATAGTTTAATGATTGAGGCAATATCCCACTGAGAGCTGATGCTGACTTGGGCAGGTGTAGTATTCATGTAAAATACCTTTATGTTGTATTTATCTTAAAGGAAATTTCTCGATTTCCTTATATTGTAATTATATTGGAATACTGTAATATAGTATATTACATTATTGTAGATTATACATTATATATACACATTATATTATAAGGAATTATTGTATTATAGTATATTACAAAGAAAAAATAAAAGTTAACAATGACCTCATTAGCTTTGAATTTAAATAACTGAAGAGTGATGGATTGTTCTACTTTCTCATTGCTAGAAGAAAATACCCTACATCCATAGCATAAAAGAGTAGAGGTTCATTTGGGCTCATGCTTTCAGAGTTTTCACTGCATGGTTGGCTGGTTCTCACACAGGGACATCACAGCAAAAGGGCACAGAGGAGCAAAGTTGTTCACTTTGGATTGCCAGGAAGCAGAGAAAGTCAGAAAAGTTCAGGAGGAAAGGGTCAGAAACTAGATACAGTCCTCACAGGCACACCTCCAGGAGTACTGCCAACGAAATCCTCTTTCTTAGTAGCTCATCCAGGCATTAACCCGTCAGTATGTAAACCCACTGATGAAGTTAATACCCTCACAATCAAATCACCTCTGCAGAACCCTCGAAATCCAATGAAGCTAATAATCAAGATAAACAATCACAAATAGAACCATCATTTATAGAGAAAGGGCAAAAAGTGGGAAAGCAAGGGTTGAGGGGAAGACCATGGGTTTAATTTTTGAAACCATAATATAATGTTGTGTTACTTATATTTAAAGTATAAATATAACAAAATTGCACATTATTTTTATATTTATAGTTTAAATGAATGCACAATTCTGGATTTCATCAGAAACATGTGGATTAGAGATAACTAGAAATTTGCCTACCTAGATTGACCATTATCTATGTGTTGGGTTACATTCTGCTATTCATCCAAGATATTAATCCTTAAATTCTTAAAATTCAATAAACATTAAACTTAAGAAATAAAAAAGTGTATTTACTATAAAATAAACCTGAAATTTGTGTCAGGAAATAAACTTTCTGATCTTACTTCATACTCTAACTGTATTCCTTACTATATGTGAATTACTTCCTTATTTATAGAACCAGTGGAGTAAACAATATTTCTATTTCTCTCTTTCTTGTGGATCCTGATACTATTAAAAATGAAGCCGTTTCTTCAGCCCAGTTTTTGCTAATTGGAAACACATTTAACACAAGCTGTACCAATCTTTATTAGTCTCACATCAATCGTAGCTTTCTTAAGAAAATAGCGTAAGTAAAAGATTTTATTAGAAATATTTTCTTTTATAATTTAAAATTTTCTACAATTAAGGAAATATACTTATTTAAAATGTTAGAACATGATAAATTAGTTTTGAGTTTGCATTTGTATTGATGATTCTAAGGTATAAATTGGTAGAAAACTGGATTTGATAAAGATTCTCTGTATGATGACTCATCATTTTGATGCAAGTTTACCAAGAATAATTTTAACGCTCTAAAATGGCATGATTTATTAATATGTCACGCTATTTATCGTGTTATATGATAAATACAATATGATTCATCATGACATTCTATAAATATTGCGATGGATTATTAAAGCGATAAAATCCAGTGGCAGAAATATAATGAGATCATGTCACATTTATATAAAAGCTAGATGATGAATTGTGCATTCTACAGAGGCTGTTATAATCTTAGTAAGATTTAAAGTGAGGATTCTTGGACCACAAAGCAACAGAAAACAACCCTAAATCCTGTTCAGGGCTCAATTAAGAACAGTGATTAACAACACTTATTAAGAGAACAGAATAATACAGTAGAGAGAGATTACAATCTTCACTGCCATGAAATAGACAGCTTTTCAATACAGAGAATACACCCTGAACTGGGTAATCTAACATACTTCAGACAACACCTGCAATAACCATTGAGTGACTCTATATGTTTAAGTAAAACCATAACCGCATATCCACAGACATCCATATGCTTAAATTTAAAAAATTAGCATAAATATAAATATTAGCTTCAGCTCATATTTGAATGTGTTTCAAATTTTATCTTGTGCAATAATTTCCATTCATATGCTAACATTATGGATGCTCTATTTTGAGAAAAGGTTATTAGGAAAAAATTTTGCTCTTGAAGTAGATATTCTTTAGGTTTCTGATATTTTATAGATAAAGTTAGCTAAATATTTTCATACAGCACAGAATATGGATTAATTAGTAGCTGATAATTTGTTTTCTATGGTTTGGAAGTAAAAATACTACCACTGAACAAAACTTTAACCAAATTTTTGTAGCCTAAAAATAAGAAAAATTATACATGAGTGTATTTTTTTTCCTAAAGTCACTTCCGTAGCTATCTTTTGTGTGATGATAACTTGTTGCAAATTATTTACAGCACACTAAATATGAATGACAATTTTATAATTAAACAAAAATATATTCTATATTAATAGGAACATAGAGGTATTTTTTAAAGCAATCTTTTAAAGGATGTCTAGTCAGTTTGATAATGGAAAGATAGGTAAGAGACACAAATGACACTGTTATTGTGCTATTTTTTTTTATGTTGGTTGTATTTCATAATAACTGTCCATATCAGGAACCACTTTTGCTTCATTTATGTCCTGAAATATTTCAATTTATCTGTTCTTGATAACAGAATTCAATAGAATAACATTCTAAAACTTAAAATTATTGATTATAATTTTTGCTATACTGCAAAAAAACATAGGAAGCAATTACCATCACCAAAAATAATAACAAAACAAATCATATCATTAAATTACAATTTTTGACATAGTTGACATTTGGAAAATTTAGGTACCAGTACATAAATATTTCCTTTAAAATACCTCAGAGTTATTGTAGTTTTAAATTTTATGTATTCTTTCACAGAAAATTATATTTTCCACGAAAGAATATCTGTCTAATATTAAAGAACTTAATTCAGATGTACCCATATTTCCTAATGCAAAGTCATAGAAAATCTATTTTTTAGAAAATGATTGTTAGAGAATTAAGCATATGTTAGTACTCAAATTTCAAATCATCAATAATTTTCCTTTAATGTTGGTCGTGGGAGTATAAAATTATAATTCTCTAATAATTCTCTATGATTTTCTAATAATAGCCTGGCCTGAAGTTGGAGAGGCCTGTGAGAGATTTCCTGGATTTCATTACCACCTAACATTTCATAATGGGGCAAAATGTAGCCTTCAGAGCCAAGTTTCCTGGGTACATTTCTACCTGACCATTTGTAAGCCTGTGACCATCATGTATACTGATTTTTCTTGTTGCCTGACAGATTACTATGAAATAATAGGCTGAATACAGTGCAAATGTGTTAGCTCATAGTTTCTGTGGATCAGTGGTTCTGAGCGTGTATCGATTGGGTCCCCTGCTGGGGTCTCACACTACTGAACATCATATGGTTTTCAGTCCTGTAGTTCTCAAGATCCTTTTCAAACTTCTTCAGGTTGTCTGTGAAATTCACCTCCTTGAAACTGGAGGAATGATGTCTCTGTTTCATTGTTGGTTCTCGGTAGAGGTTGCTTTGGACTCCTACAAGTACAAGGAGCTTTTAACCATTTGGCCCCCTTCAAATTATGGCACCTTCCAGAGGCATCAGAAAAAATTCCCCCTAATGCAAAGGATGCTTATATACTTATGCAACAAGTAATCCCAGGCATGACTGCTCTGTCTCTCTTGCCTGTAAGTCAGTCCAGCCTTTTTTGTACACATCCTGTAGGGATACTGTAGGGAAGGCAGTACTCTTGCCAAGGTAGCACCATTTTATTTACTTATCACACTTTGTTTTCTAACATTTATATTTCTTGTGGGATTCTTGCCAGGTGCTGAGCCTGTGTGGCAGATTAAAGGGAAACAGAACCTCAACTCAACAGGCCTTGAGTGTGTTTGCTGACACCAGAATTTCCAGTGAAGATGGAGTTAGAGGGCAAAAAAACACACAGTTCTTCCCATAGATCCTGTCTCTAGTTTTTGTTTTTGGGCATGTGATTTAGAGATCTATGTGAACAGGTGTTATGTAAATAGAAAGTAGTGAGGTGGGAAGCACAGCTCTCTGTAAACTGTTCAGTGCTTTCTAGTTAAACATTATGGAATTTATTTACTCCTCAAGCTGGACTTGTCCAAGTTGTTATTTGGTCCACTGATGCCCTCTTAAGAAACAAGCACTTCTGTTATGATTTTCCAGGATTTCTCAGAACAGACATTATTCAGGACACAGACCAAAGGAGCAAACCTGCATGTGCAAAATTGTTACTTCCCTATAAATTTGCTGGATGATCTTTGCCATGTTAAAGACCAGTCTCATCTGGATAACAGGAAGCAGTTATCCAGAGACTGGTAAGAAGAAAATTTAACCTATGGCACATTCTTAGAGCAATGCTTATGTGAAAGGTTGGGGAAGAGCAGCTACTTTAGATTTTTAATTTAGGGAAGTCAAATGGCCCTATGTTTTTGTATGATTGTACCATGCTTAAAACTGACAATTAAAAACTTTTGTTTAGTTGCCAAATTAGGTAAATCTTTTTTTTTTTTCATTCAGGAATATGGTGTTGTTTCACATACATTGGTGAAAAATATTATTCTCCTTGGTAAAAAAATGAGTTGATATATGACAAAATCCAACGGTGCTTCCGGAATGATTGAATTAATAAGTTTACTAAAGAACGGACAGAAACTGCTTGCTGACTTACAAATGTGAAATCACTCGAATTCTGATGGTTAAGAAAAAAAATAGAAAGAAAGAAGGAAAGAAAGAGAGAGAGGAAGAGAGAAAGGGGAGGGGAGGGGAGGGAGGGAGGGGAGGGGAGGGAAGAGATGAGATACACAGTCCTATTGGGTTGCATAAATGTCTCCTCACTTAAATACATGTGGTGAAATTTAACTATTTTGCATGCCCTCTAATATTTTTCCTTCTCTCTCACCATCTAAATTTATGACACTTTGTGTCTAGAAATTAAGTCAGCTAGGGAAACAGAATTCCAAATGCTGTAAATTCCCAGTGAGATCATCAAAATCACAAAGAAACAAGGATACATTAGCAAATGTGTTTTGTAGCCAACTCGTGTATGAGCTGGTTGCAAAGGAGTTTTATGATTGGTGGATGTTTGTCTCCAGACTCAGTCTGTCAAGGATTCTCAGACATTGAGAATCCTTAGTAATGCATTGTACTTCTGCAGAAGGGCGCCACCATGAGGCAGCAGGCGTGTCAGGCAGCAGAGAAACCTTACCTGTGCCCTAACCGAGAAGCAGCTGAACTTTTTCCCTGTTGGCTGGGTTGAAGGTTCACAGTCTAGTCCAACTGCCAAGTTTAAGAGGAATGGAGGGTGTGAGCATTTCCCGGGCAGGATTGCTAAGGAAGGCAAGAGGCGGAGGAGGGATGCAGTGGGGAGCGGAAGGTCCTTGGCTACTGATAAGCTGCTTTGATCTGCAGCTATGTTTCCAGAATCTGAACTGAGCAGCCATTTCTGGCAATTTCAGTTTTTCAAACAAGTGTGACAAGGATGGACTAGAGTTTAAATTGGAGGCATTCCTTTTTATATCCCTTGATCAAAAAGACAGAACCACAATCTCTCACAAGGCCTTAGAGATTAATTAAAGACTCAGTTATATTAAAATACCAATACGGCTTTTAGATAGTCTTGTATCCACTGCTTATCTCATTTGTCTCATGTTTAAAACAAAAAAAAGTTGACCTAAAAGTTATTGAAGATCCGCATTATGTTCACAAATCTCTGGCTCTAACTTTGAGTCCCACAAACCAGCTTGCTGCTAACCGAAGTTTGAAAGAAGAATTTTCCGTAAGATTGAGCACGTGCAACAGTCACTGGAATTCCCGTATCAGCACCACCTTTCCAATGGAAGAGGGGGAAAGTTGGGCTTGTAACTGTGCATTATGACGGACAAAACTTGGTTACTACATTACTACATTTTGCCTGTGTCATAAAAAACTGTCATACCTATTGCTCTTTGGGGATAACGTTAGTGTTATTCAATACTGCTAGCCTCTTCCTTTTCTTTTCTTTTTTTTTTTGTACCAGGGATTGAACTCATGACCTCACACTTGCCAGGCAAGCGCTTGTGTTGCTGAACTAAATCCCTGGCCCTGTTAGCATTTCTAATGGAAGTTTATGTCTCAATTTAAATAGTTTAAATTTCACTTAATAAATTACTTTGAGTTGCTATATTATTTCATTGATATTTTCATTTACACTTGCATTCAAGCAATAGTTTGAGTGCAATTGTTACACAATTGAAAAATAGTTACATATTTCAAAAATTATTTTAACAATTGGGTCCATTTTTATAGTAGGCAGAATTAGGACACAAGTTCCAAAGGTTTTCATATTCTAATCCGTAAAACCTGTGCATATATTGCAGTGAATGGTAAATATGATTATTAATTAGCTGATCTCACATTAGGCATATTATTTTGAATAAATCTAGTGTAGTAAATTAAATCACAGTGGTCCTTAAAAATAAGAAAGCATGAAGAATTAAGATTAGAGAGATGTGAGGAGATATACAAAGTTACTAGCTTTAAATACGACAGGGAAACCACAGGGAAGAGAATGTCAGTGGTCTCTATGAGCTAAAATGGAAAAGAAATATAATGTCCATAAGAGCTTCCAAAAAGGAGTGCGGTCCTGACAATACTTTGACTTTAATCGAGATAATCCTGTTAAACATCTAACCCCAAAACTATAAAAATTATAAATCTATTTGCTTTTTACACATCAACCAATTAGTGGAAATTTGTTTTAGCAGCAATAGAGAACTAATAACACCTTTCAGTGTGACTTTATTTTTCTTGAGAAAAAAGTTTCTGTTGCCACAGATTGTGTATTAAAAATCACTGAACAGATGGGCTCATCTAGGTAACATACGCATTTTTACAAATCTTACCAGCATATACCTTTACTCTTTAATGATTATATGCAACAAATAACTGTGATTTAAAAATGGAAAATATGGAAAAGAAATAGTCCACTTTATGTCTGTGTCAACAGAAGTAACAGTAACTACAGATTCATTTAAAAGTTAATAATTTATAAAACTTCAGATCTGAACAATGATGCTAAAAAAAGAGAATTTAAGCAAATGAGTTACAATATTATGTAGTCCTTTAATTATTAAATGGTTCCTGACAAAGAGATACAAGATGCAGCTGTTAAAAGGAAACAAATTTCATATACTAGTATTTAGTAAGCCTATTCCAGTTTCTAAAAGTGGTTTAAAAAACAATAATGCCCACATTTTACATGTTTAACATGAAATTAGTTTGTCAAAGATGTGCACATGTGAATTCATTCTGACATTTATTTGTCATGATGTTTATAAATGATGACATAAATTGCCATGGCCTCTTCTGGGGTGTACTAGGGAAATAACAATCTCTAAGATAATGGAGTTTTGCAATAATCTCTTCCTTAGTGTAAAACTATAGTAAGAATATATTTCTGAAACTCTAACAGTGAAACATTGATTGGTGCTCATGATGGATATGCATTAACTCAAACTCCACTATGGTGAATGGATTTGCTATGAGGTAGAAGAATTTGAAATTCTGATTCAGTTACTTCTCTGCCCAGAAATAAATTAGTTTCCAGAGCTAAGTATTACAGACAAGACTTATTAGTTACTTTTATACTACACCAGTAAGAGAGGTACCTATTCCTGACTTGAAAAGATTTGAAAAAGTCCTAAAATTTATGTGACATCTTAAACAAAAACCTTAGAATTGTTATTCAAGGTCATAAAATGGACACAAGTGAATCAATAGCATTCAGATTATATTTGCACCTCCCATTATCGGGATAAAAATTCTCTGTGGCAGCTGAAAGCCAGAAATAGCTGCCAATCTTCAAAATGACCAATTTCTGAGGAAGCCTATTTTTCCAAAAGACAAAAGAATTCAAACTAAAGTACCTACTTCTAATTAAAACCACTCTCTCTAGTATAATGGTATAAACCTTAGAGAGATGTAACACCATGTACTAAAACTAGTATTTTGGTTAAGGCTGTAGCTATAGATATGATTTATTCTTTTATTACAAAGAAATAAGCCCAGTATGTGTATAAGAATTTATACTGCACACATAAAAATCCTATCTAACTCCATAAAAACTTTTTTACTTTTAAATGAATGACTATTCAACATGGGCATGATTACTAATAATTATATTATCGGTAATTTTCTGATTGTAAGGTGGAAATGGCTAATAATTATGCTGAGTGTAATATTCAAATATTTACACCATGTGACTAAAAAAATCCGGTTGTGTACCTTCTTCTATTAGACAACACTACAAAGTACTTTAATATGATAAGGCTTTAATCATAACATGGCAGTAAAGTGTTCATAACTTTTTAATTTGTAGTATTTATAGAAATGCTCTCTAGTAAGCGGAAACTTTCACTCCATTGGTATCATCATTTAGGATGCAGTAAACTTTATAATACTAAATGAGGTTCTTTATGAAAAATGTGGTATTGCATTTATAGTATAAACTATTAGAAGCTTTAAAAACAATGGGGTATAACAATAGGATCTATTTTTCCTTTTTTTAATGTTCAGCATAATGATTACAGTTCTGCACCTGATAATACTGTCCTCCTAAAGTAATGTTACTGGATTGCTTCCTTTTTTATCTTTTATTGGTACATGTGTGAAGTACATAATAATTGCATTCATCATGGGAACTTAATAAATGTCCATGACACATTTGAGAGTTCTTTTTTGTTCCCCTTTCCTCTCCTGCCTCCCTCCCTTGTGCAAAAGTATTGTCAACCTGCTTTGCATTCTTTAGTTTTTGTTTCACTCTTTAATTTATTTATACTTTTGGTTTCTCATATAAAAGAAACCATGTGATATTTTTCTACTTTACCTATGTTCTGGTTTTCTTCCTATCCTTTCACAAACACGCGGTAAATGCAGTGACTTATGGTACTAGATTTTTAACTACCTGCCTACATGTGTGCTTTTCTGTTAGATCTATCATTCCTGACAAACACAGATAAAGGAAAATATTTGTTCATGGCATGAGACCAAGAACAGAAATCAAGAATAAGATTTAGGCTAAAGAATAATTTAACTGTTAGACCAAGGGAAAAAAAATCTAACTGAATTATCTCTGCAAAGACAAACAAGACAAAAGTCATTTTGGTGAGCATTTGAAAAAAACAAAAACAACAAAAAAACAAGTCACATTGGTCACCAGCAATCATCTACAGCTCTACAAAATAGTCTTCCAGCTCTATAAATCTATTGTATTCTGCAGTACTTTCCTGAGAAAGTGATACTTTTTTAAAGTTCCATTTAAATGTGACTCTGCAAGCATATGAGGTTGAGGACACTTCAAATGCAGAAGAGTACAGCGGAATGACCTTAACACTGACTGACAGATCAAATTAGAAAATGCTTATAAACTCAGCATGAGGAACATTTGCGCACTTTCCTATGTCTTTGCCACTGAAAGTACTTCTAACTTCCAAATCTTCCGAACACCATCATTGTACAGATAAGAGGTCTTTATTCTTCCTGAGGATTCCAAATCCCTGCTGGCTGGATTACTGAAGCAACAAACATGCAATATGAACCTAAGGCTGGCAGTCCACGTGGACTGAAGGAACTCAGTCCGACTCACCATGAACTAATCACCTAATCATTAGAGCTATGTCCTCCTCACCAGGTGCTATGGGAGGCACACAAATCAATAAACCTAGTAGATTTAGTATCAGATGGAAGTATACAAAGAAGAGAAGATTTATCAAAGGTGAGAGATGATATAAATAAAAATCTTACATTTAAGGAAAAGGAATCCAGATTCTCACAATAGATTAGTTTAAAATCTTACAGGGATTATAACCCGTCCTTTGAAAAATAAGGTGAACCTATATAAAGATGGGCAAATTACATAGTTAAAGAACAACTTAAATGCACACACTGATATACACACATAAAATAAGTACTGTGTGTGATATACACACATAAAATAAGTATGTGTTGTGGTAGTAAAACTGTGCACTCCTAACCTGTTAGATCCAAGTATTGTTATTTATTGGATCTGATATTATAATTTGACCCACCTTAAGCTAGTCCTTTAGTAAATTAATTTTCAGATTATAAAGTGCTACTTGTCACTACCTCTTAATTCCTAAAGTACTAACACGTTTAGGAGTTCACATCCTTAAGTTATCAGAGGCATTCACAATGCTACAATTACAACTGTCCTAAACCCCACGAAAACAGAACTTAAATTACATGCTATGTATCTTGAAGGAAATCACCTCAGTAGCAGAGATAAATTTAAGAATTCTTTCTAATCTTCACTAGAAAGAGGTAAATCTTCAATATTTCTAAAACAAGTATGATGGTTCAATTTTATTTTAGAGACTCGTTTAGAGCACACAATTATAATTAAAAACAGTAAGCATGATTCTGCCCGAAAGTATCATCAAATTAACATTAGATATGAAAGTTATTTTCTAGTATTCAACAGCACAATAGCATGACTATTGTTTGGAGCCATCTATTATTTATTTTAGAAAGAGCTAGAAAGAGTTTTGAAGGTATCCAACACAAAGAAATGGTAACTTTAACGAGGTGGAAATTATATACAATTACCAAATTATTACACTATACCCCAAAAATATATACAGCTGTGTCAGTTAAAAATAATTTGTAAATTGCTAATTTTTAAAGAAAATGCTACATGTACTTTATAGAATCCATATTTTACAATACAGAGTTAGTGAAGCTATTGTATATGGGCTGATTTTTTTCTAGCCATGATTTGCTTAAAAATATCTAAATATATTTTTAGCACTAGAAGGCTTAACTGAGTCACCAAAACTAAAACTCAGTAGTAGCAGCATCCGATCAAAATTATTTTTTAAAGGTTGATGACAATAATAAAGAACTCTGCCATTTCACACTGATAATTAACTTGGGGATAAGGTCAGTTTCCCCACCTCCCTAAATGCTAACTCCCACCTCCCTAAATGCTAACTCCCACCTCCCTAAATGCTAACTCCCACCTCCCTAAATGCTAACTACCACCTCCCTAAATGCTAACTCCCACCTCCCTAAATGCTAACTCGGGAGTTTAAATACTGACATAGAATATGGAGATAGCAAACTTAAGCACAAGGAAGCGTACCAAGATGACTGCTAATAAAATATAAGTTTTCTCTAACTTTTGCTGATACAATGTACAAAAACAAAAGCATTTCAATCTGTGACGTTCGAAATTAGTTTCGAAACAATTATTATGCATCTACACTTATAAGCTTGGAAGGACTTAAACCAAAAGTTAGACCATATTAAACTCACAGAGAAAATGAGTAAAAATATATCCATTCAGATACAAAAAGAAAACTTTTAATGATTACAGTGAATTATACAGTTGTAAATAACTTGAAATGACTTTTAGATATTGGTCTCTATTTTCTTTGAGATTACTGCTTTTAGGGGTTTGTTCTTTAAGAAAAGTGATTTGACGATTTCATAAGTAGATTTTTCAAGTGCTAAGAGTGATGAATAGGAGACCAAACTCAGATAGGAAGTGACTCAGATAAAATTTTTACAGCCTTGGGAAAAGATGTAAGCACAGTTTTCCTGGCAGAAATTCTGTTTAAAAAAAAATTTTTTTTTTACTCTAATACACTGATAAATGTACCATTCTATTCAATGCAGTTCTTTCAGTGGTCTGCAGGCAGAAACTTTTTGAATTATAAAAATCATAAGGAATTTATAAAATTAGACAAGAAAGTGTCATGTGTAGGAACTTTGAAAATGAGAAACTCTTGGTGATAGTAAACTATTTGATCCAGTATGTCTTCTACATAATATCCATTATGATGAGCATGGCTTTAGTATTTCTCTTAGATAAGTGTTCTAGATATGTTTTGGGGAAAATTAATGCTTTTCAATAAAATTTATTTATAAGTTAGCTTTCTGCAAGCCCTCTGTGCCGTTTTCTGCTTCTCTGCTTCAGTAATAAGGATATATTTTTGAGAATGTCATTATGGTTACAATGATATGTCACAAGAGTAAATGAATTCACCTATTCTAGCATATGTCATTGCAAAAGCAATCAGATGTCCTGGTTGCTCCTATTTATTATTTGGAGATAACTTCAGACTGTGTGTATTGTATTGAACATATTGGAATTGAGTGTCAGCTCCAACTTGGAATTATTGTACTGGTAAAATGTTAAGAATCATCCAGTATTATTTCCATGTTTTCCTATATGGATGCAGAACTATGCACAGATAAAATATTTTCCATCAGTTTAAGACATATGCATTAATACATTTTACTTGAGTTTATTTAGGAATGTTACCCTTTTAGTTTAATTAAATATGATGTAAAATATTCAAGTAAAAGAAGAACATTCAATTATTAAAGAGAATGGCTTACAACATATTTTCTTAAGCATGAGTCATAGCAGGTTTTTTTAAAAAAAATAGATAATAATTCTAGGTATGTCAAATGGAGATTATTGACATATTAAAATACAATATTTTGGAATAATAAGTACATGTTTATTAAGCCATAAAGAGTTCTGAATCCCATTTTACAATTTGTTACTGTATCTGTTGTTCATTCACTCTACATCAACAAAAGCACACAAAAACACCACAGTTCAGGGAACCAGGACTTAAAATTGGCTCCTATTACTGTAATATAAAGTTAGTCTCCAAAACACAGAAGATGAGTAGGAAAGGTTAATGATCCCTTCCTTCTGGATGTACAGTAAGCCCAAGGCCAAATGAAGTATATTTTATTTTCCCCTAGAGCATTTTACATTATAAAAGAAAATTTGTTCTTTGATAGAACATTATAACATCCCTTATTACTTGTATTTATAGGAAATAATAGGTAAGTATAAAGTACTGCTTTCATGTTGAATTTAATCATAAAACATATATATATATACATTTATCATTAATCTCACCACTTTTTTACTATTAAGGTAGGTGTGTTTTTAAAATATTGAGTATTATATTGTTTAGGTCCTGAAAAATAAGGGAAAGAAGATCTAGAGTGTAGTTTTAACCATTTTCATAACTAAGACATATCTTGCATTTATCTTTAAATATTTTAGTTTGATTTAACTTGAGAAATGAATAGGTACTCCATTGAGATGTATAAATTTAACAACTTTGGGTTACATGTAAATATTTACTATAGAAACACATCAGCATTTATTCCTCAAAAGATTTATTATTTTCTCTTTCTTTTCTTGTCTTTATTTCTTTCTTTCTTCCTCTCTTTCTTTTTGAGTATTTACTATAGAAACACATCAGCATTTATTCATCAAAAGATTTATTTTCTCCTTCCTTCCTTTATTCCTTTCTTCCTTCCTTCCTTTTGAAACAAGAGTCTCACTATGTAGTTGAGTCTGGCCTTGAACTCATTTTGTAGCCAAGCCTGGCCTTGAAATCACAGGATTCTTCCTGCCTCAGCTCCTGAGTGCGGGGACTATAGTCAGTGCCACCATGTTGTGCCTTCAAATGCTCTATTTTAAAAACTATATGAGCCATGGATTTTATTGTGTAATGAAAACTTGAATATCAATTAATTGGGTGGACTAAGTCAATTTCCTACTATAGTTTTACAAAATGTTACCATGGGGAAGGGGTAGGTAGAGAAAGGCAAAAGAGATTTCTCTGTACTGTTCCTCCTTACTGAAAGTGGATCTATAATTATCTCAAACTACAGTGTTGTAGTTTACATTCCTAATGTTCTCCAGAAGTATCATGCATTCAGAAATGGGGCTTTCAGAAGGTAATTACATCATGACAACTCTCTATTCATCAGTACATTAAAACATTACTGATTTTATAGCTGAATGTGTCATTAGGAGATGGGATCTGACTAAAGGAGGAAGATCACTAAGGGCATAACCCGGGACATTATGTGTTTGTTCTTTTCTGGTTCCTGGCTGCCATGACATAAGTAGCTTTCCCCTCCCATCAAGCCATTCCTACCTTAGAGCCAGTTAATTATGGACTGAACCCTATGAAAACATGAGCCAAAGCAAACATCTCCTGCTTTAAGCTGTTGGTGTTGGATGTTTTTTCCTAGTTATGAAAAAGGAACTAATCCATAATTTTTAATGAATAAAACCCCTATTTTACCCTATTTTATTGCATTTCTTGACTCACAATCTAGACTTTAGCACCTTCAAATTTTAGAATTTTCAGTCAATTTTACATGAAATATAAAACCTTGAATATTATGAATTTGTGTTCGATTTTCCCAGAGTAGAAAGTTGCTCTATAAAATATTACTTGGAAAAAGATAGCTAAATTTATCATGTCAGTTTATGCAAAAGGAAATTTCAATTTTAGAACTATGAAGTTCTAGCAAAACCTCCTATCAAAAGACAGTTTCAGGTGCCTATAATTTCTTTTCTAAAGCAGTCAAATTATTTTCTATAATCATTGAAGCATGAAGGAGAAATTTTACTTAGAAAGTAAAGAGATACCTTAAATTTTGATAATATGAAATGAAAAATATATACCATCGTGACAGTTTAACTCAAAAATCTCTAGAACAGCATTATAAAATATCTCTGGGGCAGAAACCTCTGCTAACTGGGTGAATCTAGCCTTTCTTCACAACGGATTATTTTTAACCAGTTAACCTAACAATATAATACGTGCATGTGTCAATGCCAGTACCATTTGACTGCCTCTTTCTTAATTGTTAGCGCTTCCTCGAAGACTTACTTCTCCCTTCCACCTAAGTTTGAGAATTAAGTTAATTTTTCTTCCTATGTAGTTCTTACAATATTAGATGATATAGTTGTTTCTGTACACGTTTTAAAAATACGTTAAAAACTTGTTAAATTTAGGATTTTGTGTGTGTGTGTGTGTGTGTGTGTAACAGAAAGGCATTATTAATTATACCCTATTTCATGCAAAAACCTAAATTGTATTTAGGATTTGAAACTTAGTAGAGAAAATTTTTATGAATTCTTGAAATGTTTTAATTTTATTTTAGCACTATTTTTAATCACTGAAGTTTAACCCATTCACTACAAAAATTTCTCCTTTAAAATGGGAATATCTCTGCAAATCCCTATAGTAAGCAGGTCTTTCTCAACTAAAATTCACAGCAAGATAGTCTTTAGAAGTATGTAATACATCTTAAAATAATATTTCCACTCTAAACTTATATCAAGGTTTTATAAAATATTTACAATTCAGGATAAAAATATAAATGGGTAATACTGTATATGTAATGAGACTAAACCAGAACTTTATCAAATATTTGTTACTTTGAAAAACCCACCATATTTTCATTTATGTTGTTCACAAATTAAATATTCATTCTGTATTATCAATACATAATATTCTAGAGAACTAAAAATATCTATTTTTTACCTTTTCTACAGGAAGCTTATTTTACCATTTCACCTGCAAGGAACACTGAGTGTATGTGTATTGCACACATTTTCATAATAAAGTCTAGAGTTTTAAAAAACATGTGAAAATAATCTCCCAAAAGTAGGATTTTTATCCCTTGCTTAATTCAATTTATTACATAAGCTGAATATGAAACACATAATATTTAATGGTCACTTACATGGAGGTGGTTTATAATTACTTATAATTGAAGAAATATGTTTACATCGACATAGGAAAGTACTTCATTATGAAAATGAAGAAAACAGAGATGATATATATTTTGTAGATCCAAGAACTGAAACCCTTATTTTGAAGGTAGGCACTGAATAATGTTTTTCTCATATTTGGATTGTTAAAATATAAAAAAATACGTAAGTATACCAAACAATTCAAGATGAAGGGAAATTATTCACCCAGTGATATCAGCAATATCACTAGAAAGCTCAGCACAGGACCGCAGATTAATGATTGCAGAATTTCAACACATTCCCAACCTCATATACCTAAGATACGGTAAACCGTGTGGAAGAGCTTTCCACAGGAATATCGGCTTTTTCTTCCCCCTTCACAGTTTCATGAAAATAAGAATGATTGTGATTTCTGAAAGGAACAAAAAAAAAAAAAAAAAAAGGCACAGCTATATTCATTAAAGAGGTTTTGTGGATTCCCTTTCACTCACTGAGGGCCAGCAGAGGGAATCAGCTGTGACAGAGGGAGATGAAATGCAAAGGTAAGGAAGACCTGAAACTAATCCCAGCCTTCAGGTATTGGTAGAGAAGAGGAAGAACACAGCATGGACGCAGCCTTTGTAGGATCTGATGGGGAAATAAACACAGCCAAGAGTTACAATAGCAAGAAGAACCCGTCTGTGGGTATTTAGATATTTATAGCCTTGACTGTACCTCCTACCTGGAGAATGGCAAGTGTAAGCTACCAACTGCTGTCAGGAAATCACTGTAAGGCCACTTAATCAGCTGTCTGCTAGGTTTCTGTCATCTTACAGAGTGAAGAAAGAGAGACTCATCTTTTTATCATTTTTAAAAGAATGAGGCAGTAATCAAAAGGACAGAAGACTGCCAAATGGCCCCGTTTCAAGAAAGACTGTAAACTACCAAGAGTTTAATCCCTGTAGATGCTAACCAGGGTGCAGAGTGACTTACATCCTCCCAGTTTCATGAAAAAGTTATAAAATTTAAAGTATATGGGTCAATATATGAATTATATCCATAGAAAACTGTGCAAAAGAATAACCCAAGAGCAGACGCTTCTCTACAATGTGGTATAGAAGACTTTGGGTAATTATTTAAAATCCAATAACTGCTCTTTCATTTTTGGAGAATTGAATACATACAAAAGAGCACTTAGGATCAATAGGAAGCACTAAGATTAACAGGAAAATGACTCTTCGTGAGCACAACTCAAGAAATTACCGGAACTGCAAACTTCCCGGAGGGTCTTTCCACACTCATATCACTCTCCATAGAAGTCAGAGACACGTTTCGTATTCCTATCCTTATAATAGCTTTACTATATTATCTATCTCTGCTAACTGTCATTTAATATTACCTGCTTTGAACATCAGTAACATGTACTCAGAAGTATGTATATTTTTGAGATGTGTTATTTTCATTTAACACTAATTTGTGAGGTTCATCTTGCCGACACAGTTCTATTTCTTCCTTCACACTGTTGTTCAGTATTCCATTTTATACATGCATAACTTGCTTCCATTATTCCCTTCAGCTTTCAGTGTGCCGATACCATCGACAAGCTGCTGTAAACACACTGGTGTGTGAGTCTCATTCATGTGTATCTTATCTTTCTTGCTACTTGTCTAGAAATAAACTTGCTGACTGAAAGTATAAACATCTTCAAACTTACAATTCTAATTGTAACCAGTGATGCCAAGTGACAATCTTATCAACAGAATCTAAGTGTTGCATTTTACCACACTCAAATTGTTATATAATACAAAAAAGTGACTGATTCTTTATTGCTTCTGATATTAAGTGTAACTATTTACAAAATGCATATAAATTCATTATTCTGATTTAATATGATTTGTTGCCCATGGTGCAATATAAATATGAGTGCCACCCAGGAACGATGTCTACTTTTCACTACATGAAAGATCCACAAGCTTCAAGTCACACACAAAGTGCAAGTTTGACTATGTTTATCTAAAGTTCATGTTTTCCAGTAGGATTTTCCCCAAAACTAGCAGAAGACAGAACTTTACAAACACCTAATATTGTCTAGGGAAAACATACATACTATTTCAGACAATAAATGTAACCATTTTTCTCAGTATTAAAAAGGAATGCAAATAAGTTACTTGGGTTTTATTCATGAAACTTTGGCAGTGAACTCCACACAATGTTTTATAAGTCTACATGAGTTAGTGTATTAAAGCTACTTGTACAATGCTCAGTGTAAAGTAGACATTCAATAAAGTTTATGTACCAGCATTCAAGAGCTACTAAGTGATAAATCAACACTGTTTAGGGCCAATTTAATAAATATCTAACAACCATAATTTAGCCATAATTATGAAAAAATATTCCCTCAAAGTTTTAACTTCAATAGCATTAAGTATCCTGCCATGTCCTAGTCCATCCACGCCTTGTGACAAGGTCCATGGGTGGAGGAGAGCGCTTCAAGGAATTGCTTCTCCAGGAAAAGGACACCTCATGGGAATTGGGCGCGGGGATCTTGGAATGTTTTGTACTGATAATTGTAATTTGTGTAATTCACATATATATATTTTCATGTAATACTCAATATAAAATTGAAAATAGAAACTCCAGAGGAGTTACTAGAAACCCTCTAGATAACTTTGTGAAAACTAATTGTGAAATTTTACCTTCTGTGAGTAGTATGAGAGAGTTTATACAAAAGCTTTAAATGAAAGAGCTCATGGAGGAGGATTTACAAAATTCCTGTGAGACAACTGCCCTGAGACACTGGACAGGCAGCCAGAGACG